>CM046444.1:58063136-58663136 GCA_025506515.1 Flaveria trinervia | reverse complement strand
TGATCTTCAAAACCTGGTGGTTGACACACATAAACTTCTTCTTTTATTTTACCATATAAGAATGCACTTTTGACATCCAATTGAAAAACTTTAAGATTATGGAAAGCAGCATAAGCTAAGAACAATCTAATTGCCTCCAGTCTGGCTACAGGGGCAAAGGTTTCATCATAATCAATACCTTCTTCTTGTGAGAAACCCTGTACAACCAGTCTGGTCTTGTTCTTGACAACTTGACCTTTTTCATCAGTTTTATTCCTAAACACCCATTTAGTGCCTATTGCACACTTACCTTGGGGTAGAGGAACCAGTTCCCACACTTGCTGCTTTTGAAACTGAAGAAGCTCAAGTTGCATGGCTTCAACCCATCCATTGTCTCTTAATGCATATGATAGTTCTTTGGCTCTTGCTGACTGATGAAGAGAGCATAAAAGCAGAAATTGGACAATTGACGTCTAGTTGAAACACCAGCATTGATGTCACCAATGATCTGAGACATGGGGTGATTCTTCAGTTCTTGGTACTCAATAAGATCTGTGCAAGTGTTTGTAGGAGATTCAGCAGCAACAGATGTTGATCCAGACTCTTGAAACCTAGAATGAGATGGCAATTCAAATGAAGTAGAGGATTTAGAGATCTCATCAGCATTTGTTTGGATGGAACTGCTGAAGCTACAGGAACATCAAGTTTAGTAGACTCAGACAGGTGATCACTAAACCTTGCATTTGTACCACCAGATGGATGACTAGTTGCAGGAGATGATGGATTCACAGAATCTGCAACAACTGGAGACTGATAAGGAACATATTGTAGTATGTCCAAATCAAATAACTCCACACAGGGTTTTGTGGGATTTTGTCCTTTGGAGATTCATTAAACTTTACATGTAAGGTTTCTCCAACTATCTTTGTTCTGCAATTAAAAACTCTGTATGCCTTGCAAGTAGATGAATACCCAACAAAGTACCCTGCATCCACCTTGATTCAAACTTCTAAAGTGGATTCTTTGTGTTAAGAATGTAACAGGGACACCTAAATGCTCTAAAAAAGGAAATCAAAGGGGCCAAATGATGTAACATTTCATAAGGAGTCTTCATCAACCTCTGATTTACTAACACTCTATTTTCCACATAGCAAGCTATGTTGACAGCTTCAGCCCAAAAGGTTAGTGGCAAACCAGAATCAGCCAACATTGACCTTGCGGCTTCAATAAGGGTCCTGTTCTTTCTCTCCACCACTCCATTTTGTTCAGGAGTTCTTGGAATGCTATACTGCCTCTTGATTCCCTTAGATAAATAGAATTCATCAAGTGTGTGGTTTCTAAATTCTGTGCCATTATCACTCCTCACACACTTGACTGGAAGGGAGTACTGCTTTTCCACATACAACACAAAGCAGATGATGATTTGAACAGCCTCATCTTTTGAATGTAAGAAGAAGGTCCATACAAATCTGGAATAATCATCCACAATTACCAGACGGTATTTTTTCTTTGACATGCTCATCACTCTTATGGACCAAAAAGATCTATATGCAGTAATTGCAAGCAAGCAGTGGACTTTGGTTCTTCTATTGGAGGGAATGATACTTTATGTTGCTTTCCTTTTAAACAAGCAGAACAGTTATTATCACATTTGAACTCCTTATGTTTTTAAGATTCAGATGACCAAGCCTTCTGTGCCATAGTTCAGATTCCTGAGGAGAGGCCTTGGAGAACAGACATGGATGGCCTTTTAGATCAAATTTCATTGATAAGTCTAAGGCATATACTCTTCCAATCCTGTTGGCCTTCAGGAGAGTATATTCATCCAATATCTTGTCAATCATTCTCAAAACATTGGAAGACAGAATCCGATAGTTCTGGCTGGTGAAAAGTGCAACATGCACTTTATCACACATTTGACTGACACTCAACAAGTTGTACTTGAGATTCTCCACATGGTTAACATCATCAAATCTTATCTCACCATTGACACAAAGCCTTTGCCGATGATGTAACCCTTAGCATCATTACCAAAAGATACAAATCCCTTCTTTCCTTGAGAGTAGTCATGAAGAAGAGAACTGCTCCCTGTCATATGCATAGATCCTCCATTGTCCATATACCAGATGCTTCTATGGCATGATGAAGAACCCTGCATTTATCACAAGAAACTAGTTAGCTTTTAAGACCCAAACCATTTTGGTTTTGGGTCTGTTCTCATCAACAGATTTTATACTAACTGATTTGTCATGATTAACAGCCTTTGAAGGTGGAATGGTGCTGAAAAGGATTCCTTTGATTTTGGCTTAGTTTTCCTTTTCAGTGGTTTAATCATAGGTACATCTATTTGGTTAACTCTCCCCAACAGATGTTGAACCATCATAACAAGTTGTGTCTGATTGGTTGTTAAAGCCTTCAGTTCAGCAGACACATCAGTACTTGTTTTTGATTGGTTCCTGTGACTCACCATGTCCTCCTTTTTGAAAGACACAGAATTAGTCTGGTGTTTGATATTCCATGAGGATACTTTCAGCTGTTTTATGATAAACCCCTTCCTTCTTTTTAGATTTTTGTAAGAACTTTGGGTTATCAATTTGAGATGTTTGTGGTACAAACTTGGTTTCAAATTCATCTTTCATTTTATTAATTTTCTTTTTAATGATTTTATCTTTGTTGAATTTGGAACCCTTTTTGTACCAACCTTCATCAGTGAGATGATTGAATAGACCACATATTTCACATGGCTTTTTCTTCATCTTCTATTGTTCAACTGCTGAAGAAGATGAAACTACTGAAGGTGTGTTCTTCAGTACTTTCTTCCTCTCAGTACTTATGTTAAGTACTAAAGGATTTGTAACAACTGAAGATTTGTTCTTCAGAAGTTTTCTATCAGTACTTTTGGATTTCCTGATAGACTCTTCAGCAGTTGTCAAACCATGTTTGTTTTCATTTAGTTTGAAATGCTCTTCAGGTGTTGTTACTTGCCCTTCGGTACTTTGAATATTTTGTGTGACAACACCTGAAGTGCTCAGTTTTTCTTTGATCAGGTGTTTATCAGCAGTGAGACCATCAGCAGATTGATTAGCTGAGGTACTAATACTGACTTCATCCTCTGATTTTGGATTATCACTTGAGGATGAGACACATGATGATGTGGTTTGGGAATTGCTTTCACCTTCAGATTTTACTTCTATCTTGGGAGTAAAATCTGTAGGAGGTACAGTGTGATTATACCCAATCCCAAACATCACATTTGAAGCTGTTTGCTTGCTGAGAAGCATTTCAAACCCCTTGCAAGATGTTATCCAGCGTTCACACTCTACTTGAGTAGCTGTAAGTGTTTCTTTAAGATTCTTATGATTCTCTAAAATGACCTCTACCTTTGCCTTTTCATCAGTGATTTAGCATTTTAATTTGTAAATCTCATCATCTTTTTCATTTAAGACAGACTCAAACTCAGCTTTTCTTTTGGAAATCACTTTCTCTAGGTCAAGATTTTGATTAATTAAAGCTACATTTGCTTCTCTAATTGAGAGAAAAGCAGCTATGCATGACTCAGAACACAACTTGGCCTTAGCCTCAGAAGATACCTGTGGTACCTATGATAATGAAGCATTTGAGCATGAACCATCAGTAGACTCCAGGGCCATAAGAGCAAGATTTCCCAAAGGATTTTCACCACCATGTTGACCAGCACCAGAAAACAATTGTTCAGGATAACCAGAAAGATCATCTAGTAAGCTACTCCAGTCAACAACTCCAGGTGTTAAAAAGCTTTGATGTGATTGAGATTGAGATTGTTGATTTGATTGAGATGGTTGAGGCTCAGGTAGGGCATGTGGTTGTTGAGCTATGGGTACTGGAACCTGACTGGACTGAGGCATGTAAAAACAGGGATAAGGATATGCCATTGGACCTTGAGGGACAAAATATGCAGGAGATGATTGAATTTGTGAATGATGACCAGAACTAGTAGAATGTTGCCCTTTGTTTTGTGAGCTATTGCATGGAAAGGTCACAAGGGTGCAGAAGAGTTAGATCCAGATGATCTACACTCTCTTGCAAAATGTCCAAGTCTATGGCACTTGTGACACCTCAACTTGCTCTTGTCAAAACCAACTTTGGTTTTTCGAGAGAGACCAGGAAATTTTCTACCTGTCCTTTTGTAAAATTTTTGAGATCTGATATTGATTACGCCATTTGGCTCAAAATATCCATCTCTTCCAGATCATCATCAGCAATTCCTTTCAAATTATCCATCAAAAAGCACAAATTATCACTACTACACCCTGAATTACTATCAACACCACAAAAAGCAGGATCTCCTCTGTTTGAAGAGAAATCTATATGCTCATCATAAGAACTTTCTGATGCAACATATTCTGACTCACGACCGACCAAAGCAGTATTCCCTGGTACAAAATCATCAGTGAGCTTCCTAGATGAAGCCAGTTTCCTTTTCTGTTCTATCTCTCTTTCAAATGTTAACAATTTCCCATGAAGTTGGGTGAGAGATAGATGTCTAGATTAGCACTAGAGCGTAGGACAATAGTATATGTGTCCCATCTCTCAGGCAGGGATCTGAGGAATCTGTTGTTCATCTGACTATTTGTATATTCATGTTTAACCATTTTCAGCTCAGGTATCAAACCGGAAAATCGCTCAAACTGTTGAGTCAGTGACTCACCCTTTCTATGAGAGAATGTCTCATATTGCTGGGCAAGGATCTCTCTATTGTTTGCCAAGACCTTATCAGTTCCTCCAAATTGTTCTTTCAGAGCAACTTAGAGTTATGAGCAGTTTCATGATACATAAGTCCAGAATAGATTTCATTAGGCAGTGCCATGGCCAGAATTCCATGGGCTTTAGGATCAATTTCAAACAGTTTCAGATCTTCATCTGAGTATTGCTCTTTCTTCTTCGGAACCATCTCATTGGTTTCCGGATTACTCACCATAGGCTTATATGGTCCATGAACCACAGATTTCCAACAACCTGAACTGTTAACAGACAGGTGATGGAGCATTCGGTGTTGCCATATGTTATACTCACTCTTAACAAGCATCAGAGGCTTTGTTGAGGAGCCAGTATTGTGAGGATCATTGATTGATGTAGCCCTTTTCACCGATTGAAACAGGTTCAATGAAATTTTAACAGATCTAGCTCAAAAACTCAACAACTCAGTTTGAAACAAGACGAATCTCAAATTAATTCACCGGAAGCAATAGAAAATCAAACTCTATAACCAATTCTTGCAAATTTGCTAATTCGATCAAACTTAGATATCAAAAGAGCAGTTTCAATGATCAATTGTTAAATCGATCAATGATTAATCTTGCTCTGATACCATTTGAAAGGATCGGGATCTAGTTTGATAAATTAGATTAAGATTTGCAGCGGAATAGAACAAGAATTAGACGAAATTTAAGCAAGAATAATATGAATATTCAATCAAACAGTGACGGTTATAGAGAGAGATAGTTTTCTGCAAAAAGAATATTTTCATTCACGCACAAACTTCGGCTACAAAAAAATTAGGTCAACATTCCTTTTATAAAGGAATGTGACATCAGCTGATGTCACTTGATAGTGACAGCTAACTGATTTATACAAACAACTGAAAGTAGACTAAACTACTGAAGATGTCCACAACAACTGAGGACACCTTCACAAAAAGCTAAGTACAATCTAAAATTACAACTACTGAAGTTATAACATCTGAAGTGTAAGAACTTCAGATGTTTTACATAAAATAAAACTACTGATTACAAACTACTGAAAAGTAAACCATCACAACTACTAAAAAGAACTACTTCAGCTGTTGTGACAACTTCTGAGAACTTGGTCTTCAGACTTTGTCTTCAGCAGTTGTCTTCAGACTTTGTCTTCAGCTGTTGTCTTCAGACTTTGTCTTCAAGTTGTCTTCAGACTTTGTCTTCAAACTTTGTTTTCAGTTGTTGTCTTCAGACTTTGTCTTCAGCTGTTGTCTTCAGACTTGTCTTCAGCTGTTGTAGACCACTTCAGTTGTTATGATGTCTGTGGGACTTAATTATATATTATTGCCCACCTATAGAACAAATTTACAACTAATAACGTTTAATAAAAAAACATTTATACTAAATAATATATATAATAATTAAAAATAATATAGTTCTTAGACATCAATTATCAAATTAAGTGGATTTAAACGTTCGCTACTTAAGGTGTGACTTTTACGGACCATAGCTCTGTTGACAATATCATTAATCGAACCCGTACATTATTTAAATCCACCATCAATGATATCAACCTTAATTAACTCAAACAAGTAAAACATACAAGTGGAAAAGGGCTCTTATAGTTTGACTACATATACGCTCAAAAAGGTTGCATTGGCAAAGATTGTAGTTTGAAACCGTTTTTAATTTTTTATTCTATTTTAATGTTATAGGTCCACAAACACTACAACCACACATTATTTATTTATTGAAGGAGTTAAACATATTAACACATATATGACCTATTTAAACGAGTAAAACTAGTCGAGTTTAACACTTCACTATCATGATTCTTTCAATCGACAGAAGAAAAGCATGATCTTTTTAGAGCCTTTTTCGATAGATGTGATATCAGAATCCGTTGAGTTTTTTAAAGGGATGAGAATAAATGATCGGAGATATAAAACTTTAAAATAATAGTTACATTTGACCAATACAAACTGCTAAAAAGAAACCGCAACAACTCAAAACCATTAAATGAATGTGTAATCAATCTCATAAACATGTATAACAATATTAATTAACAAATTAATCCTTTAGCGATTGCACGATTTGTCCCAAAATGAGTAGTTTCATACACCGGAAGTTCGTCGCATTCTTTCAAAATAGACAAGTGATCAAGCTCAAACAAATCTGAACTCGCGTCACTTGCCATATCATCGTCATCGTCATTATATTCATCATCTTCTTCATCATCTTCTTCATCATCATCGAATTTATCATCTGACATTGTTGTTACATTTACCTTCATAAAATCTTGTTCCCCAAAAATGAATTTTTCCCCACATGGACGACAATCTTCATCAATGATTACACTCACCGGGTAAAATCGCACCGTTCTTCGGATCCCGTTGTTAAGCTTCTCCCTCGATCTCGGAGAATTCTTGCTTAACATGATCTCGTAAACGAAGAAGCCGACGAAGATGTTGATTCATGGGCCGATCTTGATGTTGTTTCGATCTTTACATTCTTCAAATCTTTCGGTTCTTGATCAGATGCCCGTTTGTGAAAAGAGAGTTGAGAAAGCTTGTAAGTCGACCTCCTGGTGAGATTGGTTGTTTTATCCTTTTCGAGTTCGAGTTCATCAAAACCCCATGATGAACTCTTTTGGTGTGATTTTCGACATAACGATAATCACCTTCCATTTGTTGATGTTTTTTCGGAAAAACATGAGCTTTTATCTGTTTTGGTTTGAATGGACCAAAACATGATGGTTTATGTGACCATCTAGAGACCGGACCAGATGACCAAAACGGGTCATCATCTATTGACGTATTCCGACCAGAATCCGGCAATGACGAAGCCCTACGACGATGCGTAAAGTTTTTCGCATTTAACTTCACATCCATCCATTTCTGAACCAGAAACGCTCGCCGGAGAGTTGCTATTCCTTCATCCTCCACCACACTGCTGCCTCTAGCTCTGCCACCATCACCACCGCTGCCGCCGCCGCCGCCGCTCTGTGTTCTTGAATCTTTATCTTCCCAGAGGCTAAATTCACAGGTTTTTTCGTCACCAACGTCCATTGAACGATAGATGTCATCAAGAAGGCTTGAAGAAAAGGACGGGTTTTGTAGTTTGTTTCTTGATTTGGTTTCTCTGAGTGCTTTATGAGTCAAGTCATACATTCTGCAGCTGAACTGTAAGATGGTTTGTTTAGGGAGAGAAAGTGAGGGTATGAACAGGGTGGAGGAGATGGGTTTTTTTTATAAGGAAAGAGAATGCGCGTGCATGGTGGCAGAGTGATCGGAAAATTCCTTAAAGATTACAAGTTGATTACGACATGACAAATAAAGCCACAACAATTATTAATATTTTGCTTCAAAATTGATAAAAGTATTTTTAAAAAAAATATAATTATTAGATCTCTATTAATTAATATGAAGTATTATTGTAGAAGAAAAAATACCACATGCTTTGTAATGTATCAGAACTAGTTTTAGTACCTGTGCTGCATAGCGGGTCGCACAATGCGCTTTTCGTAGTTATAGTCGTAGTTTACAGTTGTATGTTGAAGAATGTTGACGTAACAGGTAGTGGCGAAGTTTGAACACTCCCATATGAAGACGGGGTCAAAATTAATTTTTATGGGGGCTAACTCGAGCGAGTTCTATTTAAAAATTTACAATACCGGATTAAAATTTAACACTATTGACGAAAAAAAGAGGGGGGTGGCGACCACCGTCTCAATTGTGCTCCGCCCCTGGCGACAAGAGTTTTATAATTTAAACTTAAAAAGAATGTTTTATTCTTTTATTCTTTTTTATTTTTTTATAATTTTGTGTGAGATGCTATACTACAATGTTATTGTGGTAACATATCTAACAATGTTTTTTTTAGAGTTTTCAATTTTCTGATTCGAATACTTAATTAATCACTAAGTAGTTTTAACATTAACACATTCAAGGAGAATCGATTGGGCACCAACATAGTTATGAGTCTTTACTATTAGTATATAACTGTATTGGATGACTTGTCAAGAAAAGAAAAAAAGAAAATTTATGTATGAGTTTTTACTATTACTATACAAGTAAAGTGTATCACCAATATCAAATATTATATAATCAGAACAAAACGGTTATTTGTTATTATAAAAGGTCACCCACTTATAAAATTATTATTCATGTTTAGAATACAAAAATACAATGATTCTTTGTTAATGATTGATTTGGTAGACGTTGAATTAAATTGCAGAGTATTCAACAACCAGATAATTGTTCATGCAAATAATTGTTCTCCTTCTAACAACATTTGTCTTTACCCAGTCTTTTTTGAAAGTTACACTTAAATAAAATAGCCTTGAATACTAATGTTTGGTAAGTAGTTATTTTAATTTTATATTGTTTTAAACTACTAATCAATTATTATATATATGGATATCTTAAAAACTAACACTATTAGAAAAATAGGTCGTATCTAAAGCAACATTGGTCAGAAACATGTAGGAAATACCTTTTAGTAAAAAATTTCCTACAATACTGTCATAGGAACTTTTTTCGACAAAGCTTCAGACAATTTTTAAACAATCTAAACTCATCAAACTTATCCACACATTTTCAATTCAACTATATGTTAATTACGAGATTTCAGTCCTTACCACGTAAAGGATCATCACTAACACCTTGGTATCGTTGGGTTAAATGCCCTTTTCAGTCTATGATGGTTGTTTATGTTTTTTTTAATGATATGTGGGTTATTTATGTAGGATCATAGATTATAGAAATAATAATGAATGATGAATTTTTTGCGATGAGGAATTTTTTAAAGTAGTATACCGATTTGTGTAATGTTAATATTTGTAAATATAAATTTATCTAGTGGCCGGTTTAGATTTGATGATAAGTCTGAGGATTAATTTGAAATCAAACGAGTTCAGTAAAACTGCTCGATCTGTTACAGGGCGGGTTGGAGTTAAGATAAGGTCGTTTGTTCGTTTGATTGTTTGAATTAAGTTCATTTTTTATTTATAAGTTATAACGAAAATAACATTGCAGTTTTAATATTTCCAAAGTCGTATTCTACATTAACCTATGCTTATTTGCTCTATCATTTTACTCGTATTGTATGTGTTGTTAATTTTCTATTTGTGTAAAGAAGGATATTATGTTATTTAACACTTGAGAAATTAAATGAGTGAGTGCAAGTTTTCATTAGTCGAGCTTGAGCTTAAAGACGATATAAAATCATATCAGGAAAGGGTCATTTGAATTTCAGTTATAATAGGTTTAGGTTGGTTGAAGTATCTCCTATTTAAAAAGCTCAGTTTCGTTGGTTTGATTGAATTGTGACCAAAATTGATACCACTGCACCAACTTTTCAGAAAATAATTACTTCTATATATAAATATACCACCTATATTAATTTTTATTGCGTAGTTGTTTATAAATAAACGTATGATCAATATTACAATTGCCATTGTGTTATGTGTTGATAATACAGCTTGTAAATTACTAAATTGGCATACACTCGATGATTTGATATATTTTAATAACATCTTTTAACCGGAACTTGTTGATTTAGAGAATACTTTGTCCCAAAAAAATCCATTCCAATCAAGCTCGTTTTCCCAAACCGTGACTTGTTATATTATCTTACTTAAACTGCATATTTTGCGAGGCTTGAAATGATAGTTAAGGGTTTATTAATGAACAGTCTTCTATGCCACATGTGAAGGATCATATTACCTATTGATAGTCCATCGATAAGCTGTTGTAATTAAGTAAAATATAGGGATTTTTATATATTTCCCTTTCTTATTACCTTAAATTACATATTTCATCAAGGCATAAAATTAATTACATATTTACCCTTCTTAATGCACACATATTACATCTTATTCATTTTATTAAAATTAACCTATAGTAACTATTTTATCTTGTTTTTACTAAAATATATTCAAGTATTAATGTTTTATTATTATGATTGTTTGAACCTTTGGCAATTGTGATTTGTATTTGCAGATATAACTTGGATTATGATGATTATTGTTTTGAATGAACTTTTGTATTTGGAATTATAATTATATACTTTTTATTCATAGAGAAAACTCAAACTTTAGAAAACATGTGTTTGATGTTCTTAAAAAATACGTAAAATTAACCTAGTAAAAATATGGATATAATAACCATTCAATAACTAATTTAATAAAATGAGTAAATACGTAATATATGTTTAAGAAAGGAAAATATATAATTAAAAATTTAACTTGGGTAAATATGTAATTAAAAAGTTTAGAAAGGAGAAATATGTAAATACCGCAAAATAATAAAGTGGTTACGTCGAGGATTACTTATTAAAGAAGAATAAACTAAAAGTTGAAATATAACAGGCTAGGTCCACCATAAAACATAAATATGTTTAAAGCCATATCATTACAATAAATAATTAACATGTTAAGTGGTTGTCATTTTAGCCAATTCTGTAAATGCTACCAATTGGACACATTATCTACAATTCTACAAAGCACGACTCAAATCTAACTTGTGATTTCAATTGGGTCAAGAAAACGATAGATCATAAGACTTTATAAACATCTACAAACCAAAAGATTAAATTCATTGCAACACTAAAACCCATGGGTTCTTACCATGCCCCAACACAACTCGAAAACTAAAATAAACAAAAATAAGAAACCTCGATTTCACCTGTCTGTGATCAAAATCTCAAAATCAATGGTACTTCAAATGCAATAGGATGATTGACTCTAAGTTATTTAATCAAGTACGAATGCCCCTATTCAGACTAACCGGCCATGCGAGTCAAACCATCCATCTGACCACCCCTAGTCATTGAACCACTCTGATGGTACAGCAAGCTCTGATACCCGCCTTTGAATTGATTCCCTCGTTCCCTCAGAGCAGGACCATTATAACCTGACCGTCTCACACGTCCCTGTGAGTAACTCATATTATCTTGCCATTTCACACTGCCAGCAAACGCTACATAGTCCTGACCCACTCGCCTTCGGGTTGGGAGACTCTTTAATCCACTGCCACCTTGCCTCGCCTCTATGGCTTATTCATTGATCCCTTCAAGAAACAAGAGCTTTTCGATTAACAGAAACGCCACACCTTGTAGCCTACTGTGTTCAAACTCATGGAAAACAATGGACTGTGTTGGTTGGTCCCAGCTTGCGTGAAGCTCATCATTGATCATCATTTTCCTAACTGTACACTGAGTTTGATCCTTTATAAGACCAAACATTTTCGAAAGCTGGTAAAGTTTTAAGGTATCATAGCACGAGGAGTATGACGAAAGGTAGGCTTTCAAAGCGGGTTATTTGATCCTGTCTTGTAGAATTTGTAGAAGGTTCTTGTTGTTTCTAATAAGTCTCCACACTTCAAGTGACTTGATGAGTTCAAATGATAATTGAAAGTTGCCTTTAATTAATAAGGGCTTTAGTGGCTGCCATAACATGGTCTCGCACACTTTTAGGTGTGCTGGTGAAGGTATGCCTCTCGTTAACTTCAAGTAGCTTTCAAAGGGTTTTGCTTACGACTTTGTGTATAGAATCATGCATGCTTGCAGCCATTTAAAAACACTTTGGAAGACTTTTGACCTGTTTGACCTATCAATCTATTAAACCAATTTCCTTTTCAGCTAATACAGTTTCTGGTTTCCAACATTAAGAAAAAAGTTAAGTGGAACAGATCAAGAAGTCTCTCATTCTAATAGGCGCCATAAACAAAAGTTGAGTATTTATTACCTGGCCATTTTGATCCTGTTAGGACCATGCACGTACGGAGTACTAACGGATTCTGCGTGATACCAGATCAAATAGTGCAGAATCCTATTTGATTGGCGATCCAATAAGTGAGAACGATAACTCTATCGATCTGACAATGAAACAAACGTTAAGAATGAGTACAAATCGATCAAGAACGAACTATGAAGTTGGATTGGGTGTTTTGGACGCTCGGGACGGCTAGGGTTTATGCATATTCGAAGTCTCTTACAAAGTGTTATGTTTTTTCACGAATTAAGTGGTATTTATAGGTTTGCAACTGCCATTCGTATGACTGAACCATTATGCGACTGACTCATGCGATTGAGTCAGTCACACGACTAAAGGTTTAGTCGTGCGACTGAGTCAATCTTATGCCTCAATCATACAACTGATCTAGTCTCCTGGTTTAGTCGTGTGACTGGTTCATTAGTATGATTCATTCATGCGTATGGTCCATAAGTATGGTCCATTAGCATGAATAATCACTGGACTAAGTTGAACACATTTCCCAATTATTATTAACTTAGAATTGTGTACAACAATGTCAAACCTATATATGAAGTTCATACATATGACTTATACTTAACATAATAATATGAAATAATCAAAGATAAATAAACATCAAACACATATCATATTTCATTGAATAATTACATTACACATGCGTAAGAAATGAAAAACTTTTATATTAAGAACATAAACTAGGAACATAATGTATCAACAAACTCCCCCTTCAACCTAGTTTATCCTATTGTCTGACATGCTTTTCTCCAAGGTCTTCTATCTTTCTTTTGCTATTGCTCTCGTGGCATGCAATTGCTCCAATATTGAAACCAAATCAGGCTGAATTTATCAAACTGCAGATGCACCAGGAGTTTAGTTTCAACTTCACGGTCATCACCTTCTTCTAGGATCTTTATTACTTCTTCAGCAAACATTTTGCTCCGTTGTGGATCAATCTGTTGTTCATAAGCTTGGGAGATCTTCCTCCGAAGCCAATAGTTTAGCCTATTTTCTAACATTCTTCACATGCTCTTGAAATTTCTTGTACTTCTCTTCTCTGGTGACTCCTGCGTGTATCTCGAATGCAAAGCAAAGTCGTATAACATGTTGGAACTGAAGAACTTGTACAATATCTTGCATGTCATAGAACAGTGGCCACTTGTATAAAGTTTGAACATCATAAGCAGACAAGTTAGTAAGCCACATTGGGTCAAATACTCTGATAGTCTCTATCTTCCCATCTCTGTTCAAAACTATGACCGCTTTCCCCATCCTCCAATCATAATACCACCATTTGAAGTGTGGAGTGAAGTCCTGAGGCATTTCCCGTAAGGGAATCTTAGACATTATGCGTGGGGAACTCCACTTCAACACCACTTTTGGTCTTCTAGATATAGGATCAACTTCAGACTTGTGAATGAACCTCTTAGGTTGTTGAGGTCTGAAGTTTACCCATCTGGTGTGGTATTCTTTCTTCAGTGTTGCCTCAAACCATCCTGACATCTTTCTCGGGTTGGCATACAAAAGATCTAAGCATGCCAGTCGGTTGAGCTCAAAACCAGGAAGAGTCTTTAGATCAAGCGGAAATCTGAAGTACTCAATCCCTTCCCCCCTTTTAAAAACATAGACTTCAAAGTCTTCAAAATGTGCCCATGCGATAATCCTGCCTGACACTTTCTGATGTCTCTTGACTCTGTAAAGTTTGGTGTAGGCATTCAGCTTTGGAGGTGCACGTTGGGCTTTCATTTCAGCAAAACAAGCTGCCCATTTAGCTTTCTTTAAGTCAACATTTTTATCTAAAGCTTGGGCTTTACTTTCATCTTTCTCTTTTTCTTTCTCCATCTCCTCCAGCTTATCAAAAGTATCACTGCCAAAAGTTTCACCCAAGTTGGGGATAACGTTGCCCTCAGGGTTAGTGCACTCAGGATAGTGGTCAGGTGTGACATCTTTAATCTCTATTTCATTCACATCCTGTAGCTCCTCATCACTTAAGACATCAACTTCCGCACCATATTTGACAATTTCATTTGGATTTAATTTGAACATATCAGCAACCTGCTCATCTGTCAGATCATGGATGATCTCTCCTTTTTCAGGAGTATAGGTCAAAAGCCTTCTTACAATCCCTTGCAAATCAAGAATCATAGTGAGCTGAGTCTTGACTTGCTGAAGGGGAATAACATCATAGTCCTCAGGCTGTTGAGCGTCACTCTTTCCCTGTTCCTGAGTTTCTTCAGCTGGAGTTGCAGACGACGAGGCTCTTTTTGAACACCTTTCCTGTGCAGCTTGACTTGAGGTTGATGCAGATGCATCACCTTCTTGATCATCATCATCATCATCATCATCATCATCATCATCTCTTTTATCTTTACCACTACCCAACTTCCTCATCGTCATCATCATCTTCTTCTGATTCATCATCAGAAGTCTCATCATCATCATCACCTTCATCATCACCATTACCTTTAATCTTTAGGAGCTCACCTTTTATCCCCCTTCAACTTTAGCATAATCTTTTTGTTCTTCTTCTCCAATCCTTCAATCCCTTTTATAGAATCCATCACTAGATCATTCTGACTCTTCAGTGCATCATGAGCTCGACCTATTGCTCTCTTGTGAACAACGTTCTTCTCAGTGAGCTGAGCTATCTGCTTGGCTTGGGTGGCATTGACCGCCATCATCTGGTTCATCTGATTAGCTCTCAGATCATCTGCCACCAGAAGCTTTAACACTAGTCAGTTGAGGCTCGCTAGATATTCCTCTAACCCACAGTGGGTAGAGTAGAGCCAAGTGTAAGTGGGATTTGAGTGGATGTTCCGGCTTGGTGAGTAGTGGGTGTAGTGGTGGAGGTGGTAAAGATAGGAGGAGGAATGGGAGTGGATTGTGGTGGAGTTGTGTTGGGTATTGTGGGTGAGGTGGATGTAAGTGTATGAGTGGTGGTGGGAGTATCAGTGGCTGTAGAGGTGGTAGTGGGTGTGGTGGTGGTAGTGGCAGTGGTGGTAGTGAGTGTGGTGGTGGTAGTGGCAGTTGTGGTGGAAGGAGTGCTCAATGTAAACCTTGGTCTCTTACCCTTCTTTCCATGGGCTTGGGCCATCGTTTTCTTCCTTGAACCGTTGGCGATATGGCTCCCCTTGAGCTGATTGGCTGGTCGGGTGTGTATGTTGGATCAGTGAAATTAGTAACACCACCCTTACACCCAGCTTAGCGTCCACCAACTGCCTCTTTCCCTTTCTCGGTAGCCACAACCCGACTACCGACTTGCCAGAATTGAGGCTCATCATCAGACTCTTCTTCTTCAACTAACAGGAAGTCCTAGTGGAAAGCAGCCTACTCAGATCCACCAGGTGCATCAGAAGTACCATGTGGAGATAGTGGAGATATAGTAGACGTGTCGGTGGCCCTTGATTGACTAGGACCAACATCTCCACCACCTTGACTGTCATCAAGGTGGTCATAATCATCATCGTCTTCATTAGCAGGAACCATGATGTGCTCCATATCTGAATCACTGTCATTGTGACACCACTTCTTACGAGAAGGGGCCACATAGTCCTCATTAGCCAGATGCCCAAAAAGTCTCTTGACCGGGGGCTTCACCTGCTTCCTCCGGTATACCTTCATCCTGCCCAAGGTGGTATCATCCATCACCTCAAGCATCACTGCATCATCTTTCTCCCTAGGCAGCATAAGTAGCTTCTTATCTATAATCATCTGTAAGAAACGTGGATACATGCAGAAGCCTTCCTTACCTTTGGCCTCAATGTTCTCGGTAAGGTAGGAGAAGAGCATACGAGAGAAACTGAACGGGTGGTTTAGTACCAGTGCAACGTATGCATTCTGGATTTGGCTTGACATCTGGTCAAATCCTCCACGCCTAGAGGCTATACATTTTAGGATCACGTATGCCAAATACTTGAACTGCGGGCACATGTTGCTCTTGTTCAGCATGCCAGCATTGATGTCAGCGGCTTACTTGATCCTCAGAAAGTATCCCCGAACCGTTAGGGGATGCAGCTTGGTTTGGTAGGCTTCATCCTCACCCAGATTTAAGACTCGCCTTAGATCATCTTCAGTATTCTCAATCTCTTGTCCGAAGATGGAGCTCCGAATATAGTGAGGCTCAACGGACCTGTCAACCACGACGCTTTCCAGAAAGCCTGTTGTATGGATCTGTAAGGTGTGCATGGGACAGAGATGGCCTTGAGGATCCTCGATCTGCGCAAAAAGGCAATAATCCTGGTGAACTCAGAAGCATTCCGGCATGTAGCATTAAGATGAGCGCAAATGTTGTGCTTGGTGCTCATAGATTGTTTGTAAGAGATACAATTGAATTTTGGCTGATTTTGATCAAATGTTTCAATCATGCGATTGAACCATATGACTGAGTTCAGTCGTACGATTGAGCCTACGACTGAGCTTAGTTGTATGCTATTGCGGTTCGGTTGAGTCAGTCGTGCGACTGAGCTTCGTGCGATTGAATCATGCGCCTAGCTCAATCGGCGACTGGAGTTCATCAGCATGTCCATTCGCATCTTTCACTATTGAACACCATAGATTTGAACCTTTGTCAAAACGTGACATTACACCTTGTGTTTAGATTCATTTGGACTGTAGAGACACAAAATGGCACTTATTATCATTTATATCTACAATTTTGTCCATTTAAGTGGTCTATTTTAGGAGTATAGTCCCAGTTATTGATCTTAACACTTTCGGTCATTTAGGGTTCGATAATACATTCATTTGAAACGATTTCAGTTGCAAAGTACCTGTAGATGAGTAGGAAATCAGTTAGTATCACAATCAATGGGTAATCATAATAATCGGAATTTTGGCATAGTGTCTGTGTATGGGCGGTTTTTGAGAGTTCTGAAGGGTGGTAAGGAATTCGACCGCCTGACCCCTCTATTTATATTGTTTTGAGTTTCAATCGTGCGACTAGACCCATACGCATGATTCATTCATGCAACTGGGGTTCAGTTGTTCGACTGACTCAGACTCCTTCATCTAGTCATATGATTGGTTCATTATTGGAATCCAATCGCATGGTTGCCCCATACTCATGGTCTAATCGTGTGATTGACTCATACTTATGGTTCAATCGTGCGATTGGCTCATACTTATGATTCAATCGTACAACTGGCTCATACTTATGATTCAATCATGCGATTGGCTCATACTTATGAGTTTGACATCATACATTTCCATACACTCAAAATATAATTTTTGATATATAACATTATGACCAATGATCATCTCAGACACGACTTTTTTAACTGAACATCATTTGATCACCTCAGACGTGATCCTTTTAATTGGAAAACATTTGATCTCCTCAGATGTGATCCTTTAAATTGAGAAACATTTGATCACTTTAGATGTGATCCTTTTAGCTTGTGATTCACAGTGTTCATCTAGTTACATAGTCCGACATCTACGCAAAGCGAATAACAAAGACAGAAAAACAATTTGAAATAAAACAAACAAAAAAACATATTTTTGTGTTTTTGGGTTTGAGGTGGATTGGAACTTTTTAAGATCATTTAACCGATTTTTCTTCCTGAACAGAACAACTTCAAGTTATTTTAATCATTTCTGGAAAGATTCATATGAACTCATATAGGTATATCACAATCATTTCGGACCCTTTAAGAGCTATGTGGATACTAGTTCTTATTTGTTTGAGAGTCAATTGAACTTGTAGGAAATCATACTAGAGCTAAAAGATCCTCACAAAGATTTTGACTGTCGAGAGTTGCAGCCATGATGATTGTCAGTATATTTATCCACTTAAATCCATACACAGATTTTTGACTTACATTGATGATGAGTTAGGTTATTTTATTTCTACAATCATTTGTGGGTCTCATACTTATATGGTAATCAACATTCCTCAGGAGATTTTTGAGTGGTTTACGGGTACAAGAAGAAACTATTCTAAGAGCTTTCAAAGAGAAACTATTCCTCTGTGCATAGTGGCATCTACCAGATCACCATTTTTGTTGGGTGCCACATCGTGGTTCGTGGCAAGTGGAGTTCCAGCAGCCATTGCATTCTCCATGTTGAATCAACTAGGATATCTCCTACATATTTGGACTGATGCAGGAAGATTCCTTTTGGTGTCTGATCCACCTGTAACCCAAGAAAGAACTTCATCTCTCCCATAGCACTCATCTCGAACTCAGCTTCCCTCACAGATTCGAATTCCTTACACAGAGCTTCATTTTTGGAGCTGAAGATGATGTTATCCACATATATCTGTACCAGTAGAAATCATCATCTTTCTCTTTGATGAACAAAGTGTAGTCAGTAACTCCTCTGCGAAAACCATGTTTTAGCAGATGAGTAGAGAGTTTCTCATACCAGGCTTGGGGAGCTTGAAAAAGTCCGTAAAGAGCCTTATCCAGTTTATAAACTCTATCCCAATGATAAGGATTCTCAAATCCTTCGGGTTGACTGACGTACACCGTTTCACGAATTTCAACATGAAGAAAGGCACTTTTCACATCCAATTGATAAACTTTAATCTTCATGTAGGATGCATAGGCTAAGAAAATACGAATTGCTTCCATCCTTGCCACCGATGCAAACACTTCATTTTAGTCAATGCCTTCTACTTGTCTAAACCCTTGAATGACAAGCCGAGCCTTGTTTCTGATTATGACTCCTTGGTCATCTCTCTTACACTTAAGAACCCATTTACTGTCAATTACCTTTGCACCTTTTGGTCTATCCATAAGAGTCCATACTCCTAACTTCTTGAACTGAAGGAGTTGTTCTTGCATAGCACTAACCCATGCCTCATTGTTTTAAGGTTTCACTTACATATTTTGGCTCAAATTGAGACACAAAACATCGATGAGCACCATCGTGTAGATAACCTTTTTCCATGACTGCAGCATAATCAGCTGAGTATAGCTGATTTTGTGTCTGAACTCCTGATAGAACATCCTTAATGATGTTGTCCAGGGGATGATGCACATTAATTCGAGATCCGGGAGTGGTGGGAACAGCTACTTTAGTATCCAGATTTTGAATCACAGGTTCAGTATCTATGGCTGTTGGAGTATGAGGTTGAGAAGTGTTAGTGGCATCAAGATCAGATGCTTGTGTACTTTCATTACTAGGAACCTGTTCCACTTGTTCCATATTTGTAGTCTCAACTGCTTTATCATCAGAAGAATAATCACTATCTCAAGCTCTCCCCTTGAAGGGCTAGAAGTATCATCTAATGGAGCCAATAATGTTGAGTCTGGTGGAGGAGTGTTCAGAACATCGTACATCATTATAGCAGATAACTCATCATCAGGATGAGAATGAGGTAGATTGAAGGACTTAAAAAATCCATCATAGTCAAAGAAGAAGGGAGGTCCTTTTCTAGCATGGGGGTGGTGCATCTTTAGACATCAACATTGCACCACACTTCTACCTGACCCGTTGAGTTGTTATAAACTCTCTTGTTTGGTATACTATATCTGAGAAAGACACCTTTTTCGGCCTTCTCGCAAAACTTCCCAGTCTGAGTCTTCATTAAAAACATGCACGGTGCTCAAATGGTTCGAGATACTCCAAGTTTGGCTTATGTCACTGGAGCAATTCAAAACATGTTTTCCCATGACGTTTGACCGCTAAGACTTGTTGATACATATATGTACCTAGATCCTGATCTGAATGTAATATGTCTTACACTTATGTAATTATTGGGTACTTAATGAAATACAAAATGTTTGGTTGTGTGTATAATGTTTAATATTTCATTAATGAGTTGTTTAACGCATATTGAATTGATTATATAGGTTTGTGATTGTTTGAAGTGTTATGCATAATGTTATAATATTGAATACATTCAAACTTGGTGAAGTGAAGTTCTCATGCATCCGACTGGACCATGCGCCCCAATAGTGGTCATGCGTCCCAATGGCCATGCGACTGAGTGTCCATGCGCCTAAATAGTTCATACGCCTGAACAAATTCATGCGTCTGACTCAGTCGCATGACTGAACACTCAATTGTGCGAATGGATCAACCGCATGGCTCAATCTCACGAATGAACCATGCTAATGGTTCAGTCGCCCGAATGAGCAACCCTAACCTATAAATACCACCTAATTCATGGAATAACTGAAACATTGACTCCACTTCAACTCCAGACGTACCCTAGCCATCCAGAAGCCTCTAAGTTTGTACTCCAAGTTCATAAAACGCTGTAGATCGATTCCCAATCGATTCTTGACGTTAGATTCAATACATTATTGTGTTTACGTGCGTTCTCACTGATTGGATCACCAATCAAATAGGATTCCGTACTATTTGGTTTAGTTTAACACGTTGATCAGTTGGTGTTTGGTCAAATACCAGATCCTAACAAGTGGTATCAAAGCTATTGGCTCTTAATTACGTGTTGATTCAATCGTTTTGATACAAAATTATGTTTTTGCATCAAAAACACAATCGTTTTGTGTCTAACGGAGTCTTGGACGTTTCCTGATCGAAAAGTGTAGTTTTTCCGGCATACGACTATTAGGGTTTGATAAAATTCGAGTTTTTACAGCCAAAACAAGTTTAACCTACGAATTATCAAACTTCAGCAGGTTTAGTCGCACGATTGGCTCAATCACACGACTGAGTTCATTCACATCCTTCAACCGCACGATTGAACTCATTCGTACCCTCATTCGTACGACTGAGATCTTCATTCGGACTGCTCAACCGCATTAGTTTATTCGGAAGACTGACTCATCCGCATTTGTTTAGTCACACGATTAAACCATCCGCACTTGTTCAATCGCCCGAATAAGCCCAATCGCATACCTTAATTCGCATTCATCAGCAGCTTGTTAAATAATAAAGTTAAGTGAAATGGAGGATCAGTTTTCCGCATACACAACAAGTAGAGATACACGCATTCAAAATCTACTGCTGTTGGAGAACAAAGTGGGGATTCACAATAAACCCCCAAAACTTATTACGTTAGATGACTACCCACAATGGAAGCAACGTTTCGAAATCTACTTAAATGGAGTGGATACAAATTTGTGGGAGGAAATAGAGTCGGGGTACATCATGGCAGTTGGAGCTGACGGAGTAAAAATTACTCTAAGTGGCATGTTGGATGCACAGAAGGTAAAACACAACGCTGAGAAGAAAGTCTATGCCTTGCTTACTCAGTCTATTCCGAAGGATATTCTCCATTAGTATTCGGAGTATACTCAAGCCAAGAAACTTTGGGATGCGTTGGAGAAGAGGTATGACGGAAATGCCTCTCTGAAGGCTATCAAGGCAAAAGCCTTGAAGAAGGAGTTTGACAACTTCTCTTCAATAGGAAAAGAAGGCCTTGATGATATGATCGTTAGATTCTACCACTTGATGAGTGAGATGCACACTCATGGAGTGGTTACTACGACGGAAGATAAGGTATCCAACTTTGCTGATGGATTACCAGAAAAATGGGGTTCGTTTGTTTCAAATCTCAGACAGAATGGAATGCTCTCGAAGTTAGACATAAATGACTTCATTATGAAACTGAGAGAAGAGGAGCTTAGGATGAAGTATCGAGCCCAAAAGGCAAACGACAATTAGAATGCTACACTTTATAATGCTACTCCTTCAGTCAAGACATCTGGAGCACCACTGCAAACCGCCTTCATCTCCAGCGCAGGAGTTCCAACACAACCCTCAACTTCAGGATCCAAAATGTCAGGGTCTTCTAGCACCCAATATATGATACCTGAAGCTAATGCAGCAAAGCTTAAAACCGACAACCTCGGGAATGTAACTGTGGAGGTGGCTAGAGAACATATGGACCTTTTAGCTGTGGTGGTTCAATCCTACGATGGATTAATTGCTAGAAAGATAGGTAACTGCCACCTGGCAGATGAAGATTATGAGCAGGTGGATGAAATGGAGTTGGAACGTATGGACATAATGTGGGCTCTAGAAAGTGCTGTCCGACGAGCTAAAAAGTTTGTCAAAAAGACCGGATAGAACTTGGTTGCAACAAAAGACACAACCTTTGGGTTTGATAAGTCAAAGGTTACATGTTTCAACTGCGGTGAGAAGGGACACTTCAAGAGGGAGTGTATAAAACCAAAGAAGACAGGTAATGGAAATCCCTTCTCGTCATTTAACCGTCAAGACAAGGCCACAGCTAGTAATGCTACTCATCAAGTAAGGATCCAAAAGCCTTAACTGCTAATGAAGATGAAGGACAGGACTGGAGGTTTCGTTTCATCTCACCAGGAGAGTCCAATATAGTTAGTGTGGAGGATATTGATGACGATTCTGCAAGTGAAGGAGATATAGCAGTAGAGCTTACAATGTCAAATTCTAAAGATACTGCAAATGTGGTCAACTACCTACCTGAAGAAGAAAGATCTGCAACATCATGTGAATCACCAGAGCCAGAGACAACCGAGCAGCACTCATGGCTGATTCTTCTTCAAATCCCAGGTAAGTACTACTGACCAATTGTTTAATAATCATGCTTGCTTAGAATGTAATAAATTTAGAGAAGTTATAGATTCAAAATTTGCGAGGCTATTAGTTCATAATGATAGCTTAGTAAAGGATCTGGAACTGTGCACAGAAGCAAATAGAGTATTGAAACAAAACGAGCACAGTTACAAGGAAAAGATAACCCTATTAAATAAACAACTTAGGGAAACTGAGGTAGTTGCATTTAACCAAGCAAATGACATTAGGTACTATCTGAACTCTCTTGAGGACACTAAGAAGCAAAAAGCAGTTTTAGAAGTAGAAGTCAATTCATTAAAACAAAAACTGCATAGTTGGACAAGCTCATCACACATTGTCCAACACTTAGTAAGAGAGAGAAATAATGGGGAGGGACTGGGATACAAAGTGGTTCCACCACCACTTGAGACCTTATTAAACACCAAAAGTAAACCAATTAACAATAACCCATCAAGGATCACGTGGTGTCTACTCCTCTTGTTAGTGATCCGGATTCTGTAAGTAAATCAAGTGAATCCGACCCTAAACAAAAGGAGGCCACTTCAAAGGCAATAGGAAAGATGCCTTGTGTTAACCTGGAAAAAGATTTCGAAAGGGTTAGTGTAAAGTCAAGGTCAAACAAAGTCAAACAAGAACCTAAAAAGACTATAAAATCTAATCAATCATGTGCATCATGTCACAGTCCAGGGAAACAAGAGATTAAAGATGTAAAACCAGGTAAAGCAATTAATTTTGTAAAACCAACTCATACATCTAACAAAGTAGTGTCTCAGTCCAAGCACAATAAGGTTGACCGTGTGACAAGTATATCTCCACCAAAACAAATAAACCGTAAAGTTGAAAGCAGATCCTGCTATAATTGTGGAGAGTATGGTCACATAGCGTCTCACTGTCCTTATTACCAGACACCGAGGAAGAAAGTTGAACTTTCTGAATCTACATCTAGATCTTTTAAGAGGAACTCAGTGATGCCTCTTAAAAGGGATTGTGAACCCAAAGTTCCACCCATCAGCCAGTCGTCTGTTTATCACAAACAGGCTTACACAAATCTGGATTATGGAAAGAAAAAACCTCCTCAGTCCTGAAAATAAGAACACACAGAATTCTGATCAATCCTTAACCTCAAAGGGTCAGTGGGTTGAGTTTGTGATATGTGATGCCTCAGGAAAACCAAGCCAGTTAAGGCTTGGGTTCCTAACATGAACTAATGTTTTCATTGAATGTGCAGGGTGTTCGCTATAGTCTGAGACTAACACGTGGATTGTTGATAGCGGAGCATCCGGGCACATGACAGGGAACATAGCTCTCTTATCAAATGTCAGACAAATTAAAGGTGGGTATATCACAGCCCAAGGAGAAGTGGGAAATGAAAAGATTAAGTTTGATAAGGTAAACTTTGTCCAACAATTACAAAATAACCTGCCTTCTGTCTCTCAAATCTGTGATAAAGGATTCAAAGTAGTTTTTGACAACCAAAAGTGTTACGTACTAAGAAGGAATACATGATCCCGGAGGACCAGATCCTTATGTCAGCTTCAAGATATAATGATCTTTATGTCTTGGATCTATCAAAGGCATCCACAACGGATAGTGAAGTCCAATGTTTCTTGTCCAAAGCTACTGAGAAGGACTCCATCTCCTGGCATAGGAGAATGGGACACATAATTCGAGAAAAATGAATCACTTGATCCAGAATGATCTTGTGAGGGGAGTAAATGTCAAAAACTTCCAACTCCCGGAATTCTGTGTTGCATGCAAAAAGGTTAAACAGACGAAGAAGTCTCATAAGGAAAAGAAAGTTCATTCTATAGACCTTCCTCTTGAGCTTCTTCACATGGATCTGTTTGGTCCAGTCAGTACAAGAAGCATGCTGGCGACTTGTATTGCTATGTAGTTACTGATGACTACTCAAGGTTCTCTTGGGTAATGTTTCTGAAATCCAAATCAGAAACATTTGAATCCTTCAAGGATTTGGTAACTACACTGGAATCCCTATACAAGCTGAAGGTACGATAGGTGCATTCAAACAACGGAACCGAGTTTAAGAATCAGAGGATGGAGGCATATTGCAAGAAAAGGGTATTGTGCATCAGTTTACCTCAGCCTATACCACTCAGATAAATGGCGTTGCTAAACGAAAGAACCGCAGCTTGATAGAGATGGCATGGACAATGCTGGTAGACTCGAAACTGCCTATCCAATTTTGGAATGAAGCAGTGGCAAATGATGTTATACTCTTAATCGAGTTCTGGTAGTTAAACGCATGGAAAAACATGCTACGAGTTATTACAGCGACGTAAACCTAACTTGGAATATCTCGAGCCATTTGGCGCTCCATGCACCCTGCTGAAGAAGACTCAGGAGGGAAAATTCAGTGAGAAGGTTGATGAAGGGATCTTTCTAGGATACAACATACCGAACAAGAGAGTTTAAAACAACTCAACAAGTCAAGTAGAGGTGTGGTGCAATGTTGATGTTCAGAGATATATCACACCACCTTCTGGAAAACGGCTTGCCTACTTCTTCAACTATGATGGATTTTTCAAGACCTTCCACATACCTGTTCCCGCTTCAGAAGACGATTCGGCAAATAAGATGATGTATGATGTATTGAACACACCATCTCAAGATTCAACAAGGCATGATACTACCAACTCAGGGGGAGCAGATGATGCGAGTGATTCTTCCTCTGATGAAGACAATGAAGAAAATGAGCAGATCAACCAGGATGTGCAGGTTCCAACTTACACAAGTTCACCGGCACCAGCAAGTGATACTTCAGAATCATCAGAACCTCAGACTCCTACTGCCTCCGACCTAGAACCAAATACACATCATCTTGACTCTAAGGTGGTTGTTCCAACAACTCCTGGATCACGTCAAAATGTCTATCATCCATTGGATAACATTATAGGAGATGTGAGATCAGGGGTTCAGACTAGAAATCAGCTATACTCAGCTGATTATGCCTCCGTGATGGAAAAAGGATACCTTCACGACGCTGCATACCGCTGCTTTGTGTCTCAGTTTGAGCCAAGTATGTTAGTGAAGCACTAAATGATGAGGCTTGGGTTAGTGCCATGCAAGAAGAACTTCTTCAGTTTAAGAAGTTAGGTGTATGGACATTAGTCGATAGACCTAAAGGTGCTAAAGTCATTGGCACAAAATGGGTCTTGAAATGCAAGAAAGATGATCAAGGGGTGATCATCAGAAACAAGGCTGGCTTGTTGTTCAGGGTTTTCGACAAGTTGAAGGTATTGACTACAATGAAGTATTTGCACGAGTGGCAAGGATGGAAGCCATCCGCATCTTTCTTTCCTATGCATCTTATATGAAAATCAAAGTGTATCAACTTGATATGAAGAGTGCATTCCTTCATAGGGAGATCAGAGAAACAGTGTATGTCAGTCAACCCAAGGGATTTGAGGATCCATATCATCGGGATAGAGTCTACAAACTCGACAAGGCTCTTTACGGGCTTCATCAAGCTCCAAGGCTTGGTATGAGAAACTTTCAACTCATCTTGTGAAACACGGTTTTCGCAGGGGAGTCATTGACTGCACACTGTTTATCAAAGAAAAAGATGGAGATCTACTGCTAGTACAGATCTATGTAGATGACATAATCTTCTATTCAAAGAACGGAGAATTATGCAAAGAATTCGAAGCAGTTGTGAAGGCGGAGTTTGAGATGAGTGCCATGGGGGAGATGAAGTTCTTTCTCGGGTTATAGGTGGATCAGACACCAAATAGAATCTTCTTATTTCAGACCAAGTATGTAGGGGATATTCTCAATCGGTTTGACATGGAGAATGCCTCCTCAGCCGGCACTCCACTAGCTACAAACCATGATGTGGCACCCGATGAGAACGGTAATCTGGTAGATGCCACTATGTATAGAGGGATGATTGGATCTTCATGTACCTCACTGCCTCAAGACCAGATATCATGTATGCTACATATTTATGTCACGATATCAGGCAAAGCCTAAGGTGAACCATCTAATTGGGGTCAAAAGAATATTTCGTTATCTGAAGGGCACACCCACACTTGGGTTGTGGTATCCTCATGATGATGACTTTGAACTTACAACGTATAGTGACTCGGATTACGGCGGCTGCAAGATGAACTACAAGTCTACATCAGTAGGGTGTCAGTTCCTTGGGAGAAGATTAGTAACCTGGCAGTGTAAGAAGCAGACCTCGGTTGCTTTGTCAACCTGTGAAGCCGAATACATTGCTGCTGCAAGTTGCTGTTCCCAAATCATATGGATTCAACAGCAAATGCAGGATTACGGTTTTCACTTCCACCCCTATATTTGTTGATAACTCTGTTGCGATTGCAGTCACTAAAAAGCCGGTCCAACATCCTAAGACCAAACACATCGGAATCAATATCACTTCATACGTGACTATTTGAAAAGAATTTAATCGATGTGATAAAAATAAACACTGATTTTTAACGCGCTGACCTCTAGCAAAGGCTTTTGAGAAACCACGTTTTCTATATCTGTTAGAGGTCAATGGCGTTAAGAAGAAAAATGAGGTCATTCCTGAAGATGACCATGTATAGTCCGATGCGTCGCGTCTAGGTTCTTTTATTTTTTAAATTTTAGTGTTATTTAAGTTTAATTCTCTTGTTTTGTTAAATGATAGTTTGTTAATTACACTTAGTGTCCTTTCTTGCTCCTTAAAATCCTAAAACGCAAATCCTTAGAGGTTTTAGTATTTTAGGGGGAGAATAGGTATGAAAAAAGAAAAAAAACGAGGAAAAAGGAGAGGCAAGCCGATAATAAATAAGATCGTAGGTGTGATACCAATTTAATGTGTGGAATATGATAGTACACAGGTACAAACCATTTGGGTCTTTAAAAATCATAATTGAAAAAGATGCAAAGTTCAAGTATAAGTCTATGTAGTCTGAGCAATATAAAAGGTAATATGATAGTTAAGCTAGCTACTACTAAGGTAACACAAAGAAAGTAGACCTAGAGGTTGCTAGACCACAGCTGATATGTCGGTAGATTCAACACAATAGATGACTAGACCTTTTTGGTGATCTCAAGATTAAACTAAAATGTTTGACTAACTGTGGGTAACACCTTATCACTGGTTAACACAATCAACAAGATTCCAATAAGGGGTGACGAGCAAAATAAACGCCACAAAAGTGTGCATAAGACCAAAGCATGAGCAAAAGCACATGAAAAATGCGAATACAATCAAACTGATAACCTAGGTTGTTGGGGAGATTTATGCTAAAAGAAGAAACATTGCTCAAACAAGAAGATAGATTATGTGCCTCTCTGCTGTGCGGTGGCACTGACCTGAGGATAAGCATAACCTATATATTCTAGAACTCATTGTTGTTTGCCGCGTCTCTGCTGTGCGATGGCACTGACCTGAGGATTGGCTTCTCTTTGAAAGATTCTATGAATAGTCGCTTCTTGAACACTACCTTAAGACCGCTAAAAAATCTCCTGAGGAATGTTGATTACCATATGAGTGTGGGATCCACAAATGCTTGTTGAAATAAACAAACCTTAAAGCATCACCAAACTGTGTTGAAAGTCTGTGTATGGATTTAAGAGGACAAGTATACTGACAATCACTGCGGCTACAATTCTTGAAAGTTTAAATCAGTGTGGGGACCTAAGAGTACTAGTATGATTTCCTAAATTTGCTAAATGACTCCGGATGAAAAACAAGGAAAGAGCATCAAAGTTATTTTTAATAACTTGTCCGGAATGATTTGAATATCCTGTATGATTCCAACTTAAATTGATCCATGTATGGTTTAAATGATTGAGGCTGCTCTCTCAGAATATTTATTCCTTAGTACTACATCTTAGGAATTAACTCTCACAAAAACACAAAAACATGTCTTAATTTGTTTAAGTTTTCAGTATTATTTCTTTTATTTCTGTACAAAGTTTGTCAAATTCTGTAGGTTAGTATCGGACTATGTCAGGAAGTTGATAAGGGACCTTATCATCTAAAAGGTCATGACTGAGGTGACCACAAGTGCTTTCAAACAACAATTAGGTCACATCTGAGGTGACTAATCGTTTAAAAGGATCACGTCTGAGATGATCAAAAGTTTTTCAAGTTAAAATGATCATGTTTGAGATGATCAAATAATTATAATGTTAATTCAACAGTTTAAAAGGGTTTAAATGTCAAATGGTCAGAAAGTCAGAAGAATTTCAAGAGTATGACCCATTCGCACGACTGGACCATGAGAATGGACCAACCGTACGAATGGATCATACTCATGCCTTTTATAGCCGAATGGACAAGCGTATGGACCATGCAACCGAATGGATGATACGAATGAGCCATTCGGCCATGTGAGAGGAGGTGAATGACCAAGTCAAACGACTCAACTCTAGTCGCACGACTGAAGGTGACCAACTGTGCCAGTCGCACGACTGATACTCAGTTGCATGAACAACTTGTGCGACTGGACTCAGTCGGACGACTGTAGGAAACCCTAGTATAAATAGTAGGATAGTCGGTCCCAGTTACTCACCACCTTCAAAATCGCCCCGAGACGCAATCGTTACTCTGCTAAAATTTTCATTAGATCATTATATACCACTAATTCTTGTGCACTGATGATTTCCACTGACTATACACGTACAATGCGGTTTAATCCAATCATATTTCATTCAATTTGACTCCAACATCGACAAGTTCGGTCCAAACCAAGAACCAAGCCTTGTTTGACAAAATAACCTAATTAATCCAAGCAATCAATTGAAATTGAAGTTATTAGGTGTTAAGTATAATGATTGCGAGTCCAATGAACCAAAACACGACGTCTAATCATAAGAATTGGTCAAAACTTAATTTGAATTGAACAGTAGTCTGTCATGCGAATGGACAGGCTGAGGAACTTCAGTCGGACGACTGGGTAGAGCGAACAACTAAGTCGCACGACTGAATCATGCGTCTGAGTTTAGGTGCATGACTGATATACACGATTAAGTATACATACGGATAAGCTTATTCGCATGACCAGTCGTACGTATGGAATAATTCGCACGACTAGACCTAAGTCGCACTACTCATTAGCACGACTAGATCTCAGTTGCACAGTCTCATTCGCATGACAGATAAAAGGGAAATATTTTCAAGTCCAAGTGATTCAAGATATCCTTAATCAACGGATACTAACGTTTCTTTTTTTTGTAATAGATGGCGAGTCGGTGGACAATGAGCACCAAGCACAATATCTGTGCTCATCTGGATCAATCATCCAGACATGCACCTGACTTTGCTGGAATCATCTCATTTCTTAGGCACTCAAGGATCTCTCACGCAATCTCAACTCCATGCACACCGTACCGTTCTATTCAGCAGCCTTCTGGGATGGTGCTGTAGTTGATAGAACCTCAGAGCCTCATCGAATCCGTAGTTCGATATTTGGAGACGCCATTGAGATCTCTAAGGATGATCTCCAGACAGTGCTGCAGCTGAGGATGTCAGAGGCTATTTCCTGCGGGCCAAGTACATTGGGGACATCAATGCAGGGGTGCTCAACAAGAGCAACATGTGTCCCCAGTTCAAGTACCTTGCGCACGTACTGCTTAAGTGCTTAGCATCTCGGAAGGGAGGTTTTGATGAACTGTCCGATCAGATCCAGAATGCATATGCTGCACTGGTGCTGAACCATCCGTTCGGATTCTCCAGAATGATCTTCACCTACTTGGTGGAGAACATTGAGGGGGAAAGGAAGGAGGGCTTCTACATGTACCCTCGCTTTATGCAGATGATTATAAACTAGAAGCTCCCTTCCTTGCCGAAGGAGAAGGAGGACGCGGTGGTACTCGAGGTGATGGATGATACCACCCTGTGAGGAGATTATTTGGGCATCTGGTCCAGGAAGACTACGTGGCGCTGGCTAGGCGTAAATGGCGTCACGTTGATAGTGACTCTGAAGAAGAGCAGCTACAGCTCCCTGATGATGACTCCGATGATGATAGCGGAGATGCTGGAGATGAAGGACCCACTCAATAAAGGGGTCCCACTACTGACATTCCATCTCTAGCATCTGCCCCCACTAGAGACGGAGCGAAGACTGCTGGGTTCCACCAGGATTTCATGCCAGGTTAGGAAGAGGAGGAGTCAGATGAGGAGCCACTGACTCGGACTGTGGAAAGTAAAGTCGTTCCCACAGAACGAGGGCTCCGTGCGGTTGGTGAATGCCCAAGCGGATTGGGAGAGACAACTGATGATCCTACTTATACTCCTGATATGCCAGGCCGCACTCTAGGGGGAGCATCCTCCTCGACTGGATCGAGGAAGAAGAGGATGGCTCAGCCCCATGGCTTGAAAAGGAAGAAACACAGAATCACCTTTATCACCACCACAGCCACCACCACCATTACCACCATTCCACCTACCACCACTACCACCATTCCACCTACCACCACTACCACCATTCCACCCACCACTACCACCAGTTTATATACCACTTCCACACCCACTCCACCAGATACACACTTCCCATCCACCACCACTACAGCTCATCTACAGCCATCCACATCGATACCAACCCTAATCTTCTCTACATCCACTACCACCACCACAGCCCATGGAGTTAGGACCTCCTCACAGGTCCCACCTGTTTTTGGATCCGCTTACCCATCTGTCGGGTTGGAGGAGTAGTTGGCTAACCTTAACAGGTTAGTGCTGAAGTTGCTGGCGACGGATGAACAACGAGCCTCTCAACTTAATCATCTGATGGAGCTTAATGCATCCCAAGCCTAAAGGATAGAGGCCTAGAGCCAAGAGATTACTGAGCTGAGAGAGATGCATACATCCTCAATACAGAGGATACAAGATTTGAGGCCCAAAACAAGAAGCTTATGCTGAGACTGAAGGATCCAAAGATGAGCCCCTAAAGATCCGAGAAGGAGATGGAGATGATGGTGATGACGATGACAGTGATGATGATGAAGATGATGACTGTGATGATCAGGGGATGACACTGATGCAGGTGATAATGTTGATCATGATGATGATGATGAAGAAGGAGATGCAGCTGCATCTACATCAGCTCAAGGTCAAGAGAGGCGCACAAAGAAAAATCAAGACCAAGGAGCCCCATCATCTTCTGCTAATCCTACTGACACACCAGCTATTCAAGACAAGAGTAATGCATAGTTGTTTATGTTATTTAAACTACGTGTATTTGAATATTGTATCTATTTAATGTAATTAATGTTTATGGTTATTATTAATGTTTACTGTTATGTTTGTTGATTAAATGATTGACGTGTTACATGTTTTAAATCAAGCAGATCCTAATTTTCAAGGAGATGAATATGATGTTGCTCCCCTCCAACAGACCAAGACTCAACTCATAATGATTCTTGATCTGCAGGGGATTGTCAGGAGATCAGTGAATTACACTCCTGAAGAAGGAGAAATAATTCATGATCTCACCGACGAGCAAATGGCTAAAATATTCCGACTCAATCCTGATGAAATTATGAAAGATGCTCCAACTGTGCAAAAAGAGAGTGACGATGAGCTTCAGGATGTCGATGAGATTGAGATAGAAGATGTCACTGCTCAACACTATCCAGAGTACACTAACAAAGAGGGAACTACCATTCCCAATCTGGGAGACACTCTTGTCAGTGACACTTTTGAGACCCTGGACAGAATGGAGCAAGAGTCAGAAAAGGATAAAGAGAAGGCCCAAGCCTCAGACACCGAAGTCAACATGAAAAAGGCTGAATTGGCAACATGTTTTGAAGAAATCAGAGCCCAACGCAAAGCTACAACGTCAACTGTCTACACCAAACTGTATAAGGTCAAGAAACATCAAAAGGTGGCAGGCAGGATCATAGCGTGGGCACATTTTGCAGACCTCAACGTTTACGCGGTTAAATATGAGAAGGGAATAGAGTATTTCAGATTTCCACACGATCTGAAGACTCTTCTAGGTTTTGAGCTCAACCAGTTAGCAAAGTTAAACTTGCTATATGCTGACCCTCGTAAGATGTCAGGCTGGTTTGAAGCAGCTCTGAAGAGGGAGTACCACACCAGATGGGTCAACTTCAGACCTTAACAACCAACAAGGTACATCAGAAGATGTGAGGTTGATGCCATAACTGGCAAACCTAGAGTAGTGCTGAAGTGGAGTCCGCGACGTACAATGTCAAAGATCCCACTACGTGAGATGCCACAGGACTTCACTCCACACTTCAAATGGTGGTACTATGATTGGAGAACGGGAGAGGCCGTAATAGTCTTGAACAGGAATGGCACAATGGAAACCGTAAGGGTGTTTGACCCGATGTGGCTCACCAACTTGTGAGCACAAGATGTTTTATACTTTGTACAAGTGGCCACTGTTCTACGACTCACAGGATATTGTACAAGCTTTCAGTTCCAGAAAGTGATAAGACTCTGTTTTGTTTTTGAGATAAACACAGGAGTCACCAATGAAGCTAAGTACAAGAAGTTTGAGGAAATCATGAAAGATGTTAGACAATAGATAGATCTAGGTCCAAGGGGGAGTTTGTTGATACATATATGTACCTAGATCATGATTTGAGTGTAATATGTCTTACACTTATGTAATTATTGGGTACTTAATGAAATACAAAATGTTTGGTTGTGTGTATAATGTTTAATATTTCATTATTGAGTTGTTTAACGCATATTGACTTGATTATATAGGTTTGTGATTGTTTGAAGTGTTATGCATAATGTTATAATATTGAATACATTCAAACTTGGTGAAGTGAAGTTCTCATGCGTTCGACTGGACCATGCGCCCCAACAGTGGTCATGCATTCGAATGGCCATGCGACTGGGTTTCCATGTGCCTAAATAGTTCATACGCCTGAACAACTTCATGCGTCTGACTTAGTCGCGTGACTGAACACTCAGTTGTGCGAATGGATCAACCGCATGGCTCAATCGCACAAATGAACCATGCTAATGGTTCAGTCGCCCAAATAGCGACCCTAACCTATAAATACCACCTAATTCATGGAATAACTGAAGCATTGAATCAACTTCGACTCAAGAAGTACCCTAGCCGTCCAGAAACCTCTAAGTTTGTACTCCAAGTGCGTAGAATGCTGTAGATCGATTCCCAATCGATTCTTGACGTTAGATTCAATACATTATTGTTTCTACATGCGTTCTCACTGATTGGATCGCCAATCAAATAGGATTCCACACAATTTGGTTTGGTTTAACATGTTAATCAGTTGGTGTTTGGTCAAATACCAGATCCTAACAACAGCAGAAACCAAAAGTCAGACAATAATACGAACTATAATTGAATGGTTTCATTGATAAAACCTAACGATTACAAGCTCGTTACAACGTAAGAATCAAGACTCTTGGCAAGGGGAAGATCGAGCATGATCTCCCCTCTCATCCGGCAGCCCTAGGCTCCCGAGCACACTCTATCTCAAACCCTTTAGAAATCGTCCCTCTCTGTACACATTGAAACTGGTATATATAGGCCTTGGCCCATATTAGATGCGACTGGGCCCATTCGTGCGATTGGCATATGCGAATGAGATTCAATCGTATGACTGGACCATGTGTATGGTTCAATCGTACGACTGGACCATACTTATGGTTCAGTCTTACGAATGTCCCATTCGCATATCTCAGTCGCACGGCTGGTCCATTAGCATGGCTCAGTCGTACGACTGAGTCTCATTCGTATATGCTCCTACGAATGACCTAGTTTCATGTGTTTACAACATATCAGGTGTATAACATTAAGCCTAGACTATTTGACAAGCGACGGACACACTATATATGACTATATATGCTCCAACAAATTCCCCCTTGGACGTTGCTTGCGAATAGTAGATAACACCTCTTACAATCTTCAGTCAATCTTTGCTATGGTTGCCAATAGAATCAAACGAAAACCATATTAGGCAACGTTGCCGATCCGTCAGGTTACACACATCCCCGAAAATGAAATTAGGCACAACAGCTTTTGTTTACTTTTTGTAGAACACCATCGTAGCAGCAAGATTCTCCATATGACTGATTTTTCCAGATAATGATATGAACAGTTTTCCATTGCTTCAATCTTCACACAGGCTAACCTGATTAACATCACCACCCGCAGAAATTCCCCCTCACATTCAGCATATCCCAATATATAGACATTGTGCTCTCCTTGCGTCTTCACATGGTGTATTGGGCAAAAGGTTGAAGGTTCCAATCCACAGCTGACAATATCAACCAAATCAGCATGCACGAAGATTCATCATCGGAAACCGGTTCACATCATCACTTTCTGATTGCGTCTTCACTTTCTCTATACATGGATTCCCCGTAAGAAGTAGAATCCTTTCTGTGCGGATAAATATTACTTGATTGGCCCATAAGTAGTCAGATGCTCCTGACTACCCCACAAAATCAACACCAATTGCTAACATCTTCTCTTCTATCTTTCGTGTTCCAATTACATTCACCTATTCTGGAAGTCCGACGAATAATGGGGTACACATCGAACTTATTTGACAAAAGAACCTTAGGGTGAATATGCTTTGCTCATCTTCAAATATTTGCAAGAAGCTGTTCCAGACTCTTTTTTTTGGTCCAGAATAAATGTGGATGAGTCAATACGGATGGCACATTCATGCGATTGAACATACGACTGGTCCAGTCGCACAACTGAACATACGGTTGGTCCAGTCGTACGAATGGTCCATTCGCATGGCCCATTCGCATGAGCGGGTCTGCACGCAGATTTTCAGATCTGCAGCCGCCAAGGCTGCCCAAAACCCTAATCTGACGAATTTAACATGAACCAAAACAAAGTAGGCATCATCAGATTCGAAAGAGTGATAGGAACGTGGTTTCGAATTTGATTTTAACATAGAAGCAACACACGTAACAAGATCTGAGCAAAACATGAAGAACACGAAGTGGGTTTAACGTCAAGATCTGAAATTTGATCAAGAAATCAAGAGCTCGGGTTGCTAGAATGATTGTTAGATCATTCCAGCAGTAACTAGCTCTGATACCAATTATGAAGTCGGTTTTTGGATCGATAAACATCCGAGCATGTTCTTGACGGAAGGATAAACAACAGCACAAACCAAAAGTTAGACAATAATACGAACTATAATTAAATGGTTTCATTGATAAAACCTAACGATTACAAGCTCGTTACAACATAAGAATCAAGACTCTTGGCAAGGGGAAGATCGAGCATGATCTCCCCTCTCATCCGGCAGCCCTAGGCTCCCGGGCACACACTCTCTCAAACCCTTTAGAAATCCTCCCTCTCTCTACACATTGAAACTGGTATATATAGGCCTCGGCCCATATTAGATGCGACTGGGCCCATTCGTGCGATTGGCATATGCGAATGAGATTCAATCGTACGAATGGACCATGCATATGGTTCAATTGTACGACTAGACCATACTTATGGTTCAGTCTTACGAGTGTCCCAATTGCATCTCTCAGTCGCACGGCTGGACCATTAGCATGGCTCAGTCGTACGACTAAGTCTCATTTGCATATGCTCCTACGAATGACCTAGTTTCATGTGTTTACAACATATCAGGTGTATAACATTAAGCCTTGACTATTCAACAAGCGAGGGACACACAATATATGATTATATATTCTCCAACAAGACTCGATTGAGAGTGTAGCATGCATTTGCCACTACCTCGTTCCAAAATTGGATAGGTGTTTTAAAGTCGGCTAACATTGTTCTTGCTGTGTCTATCAAGCTCTGATTCTTTCTTTCAGCAACCCCATTCATCTGTGGAGTGTAGGCAGAAGTAAATTGACGAACAATTCCATTCTCTCGACAGAATGCCTCCATCCACTGATTCTTTTACTCTGTTCCATTGTCTGATCGAATCTTTCTTACTCTCAGCTTGTAGAGTGACTCCAAAGTAGTTACTAGATGTTTGAAGGATTCAAATGTCTCTGATTTGGATTTCAGAAACATCAACCAAGAGAATCTTGAGTAATCATCAGTTACTACAAAACAGTACACATCCATGAGTAGAAGCTCGAGAGGAATATTGATAGAATTAACTTTCTTTGCCTTGTGAGACTTCTTAGTCTGTTTCCCTTTCTTACATGCTACGCAAAAATCTAGGAGCTGGAAATTCTTGACAGTAACTCCATTCACTAAATCATTCTGCACCAGATGATTCATCTTCCTAGGATTAATGTGTCCTATTCTCTTATGCCAGGAGACTAAATCCCTCTCTGTTGCCTTTGACAAGAAGCATTGGACAGTGGTCTTAGTTGTGGAGGCTTTTGATTGATCCAAGACATACAAATCGTTATATCTTGAAGCTGACATTAGAACTTTATCCTCCTCGATAACATAATCCTTCTTCAACATGTAGCACTTCTTGTTTTCAAACACAACTTTGAATCCTTTATCACAAATCTAGGAGACAGAAAGCAAGTTTTTTTGTAGTTGTTGAACGTAGTTGACCTTGTCAAACTTCACATCCTCGTTTCCCACTTCGCCTTGAGTGGTGATATAACCTCCTTTATTCCTAGCAAATTATACGTGTCCCCCTTTAATTTGTTTGACATTGAAAAGGAGAGACGAATTCCCTGTCATGTGCGTGGACGCCCCACTATTAATAATCCAGGTGTTAGTGATAGCGCTGTAGTGGACACCTTACACATTCAAAGAAATTGATTAGTTCAGGTTTGGGACCCAGGACTTAACTGGCTTGGCTGTCCCAGAGGTATCACACATCATGAACTCAACCCAGTGTCCTTTAGAGGATAAGGGTACATCCTTCTTCTTTTTGTTCTCACTATCAGACATATTACTTGATCTTATATTCCATTAACCAGTTTTGTGTAAGGCATGTTTATGGTAAACAAACGAGTGGCTTATGTTTTGAACTTTAGGTTCCGTAATACTCTGAGGTGGAGTATTAGATCTAATTTTAGAGAATTTTGGTTTTTCATCAAAAAAGTTCAATTATCTTTTTGGGTGTTTGATAAAAAGGACAATTAGGAGAGATATGTCCTCGTTTTCCACAACTGTAGCATGATCTCCATTCTATAGATTGAGGAAAATTTTGATGTGGGGTTGAGTTTGGTAGGGGTTTGAGATGTGTCCGGTTGGGTTGTTTCACTTCTCTTTTAGATTTTTCACCTTCTTTAACAAAATTAATTATTTTAACAATGTAAACATCTTTCACTTTCATTTTATTTGGACTTTGATGATTAACACGTTTATGGTTAATTGGATTAGTCATTTTGGGTTCTGAAATAGACGTTTGTGAACCTGACCCTAAATTGACCTTTTCAATTTTATCATCCAAATTCTCAACAGGCATCTCCTCTTTTGATTTCAAAGTAGAATCCTTTTGTTTAGTGACAGATTTAACAGGTTTACCCATAGAATCGGGATCACTAACCATAGGAGTAGACACCACATGATCCTTTGCTGGGTTATTATTGATTGTTCTATATTTAGTGTTCAAAAGGATTGCATGTCGTGGTGGTACTACCTTATAACCCAGACCTTCCCCATTATTTCGTTCTCTCACTAAGTTTTGAACTATGTGAGAAGAACTAGCCAAACTGTACAATTTTTGTTTTAATTATTCAACCTCAACTTCCAAAACTGCTTTTTCCTTTTTAGTTTCCTCCAAGAGTTTATATAAAACATGATTTCATTTGATTGATTTAGGGCAACAACCTTGGTTTCCCATAGTTGTTTCCCCAAAAGTTCTATCTTTTCTTTGAACCTGCACTGATTTTGTTTTAAAATATGATTTGCTTCACTGCAGAGTTGTGAATCATTTACTAGATTATCATTATGTGATTATCATTATGTTCTAATAACGTAGCAATTTTTAGATCAATGTTTTCCCTAAATTTGTCACATTGAGTACAAGCATGTTTTTCAAAGGATTTGTCTTTAGAACTTACCTATGAGGAATCAGATGAATCAGCCATCAAAGCAGTGTCAGACTCTTCGGTGACCAGAGATTATGAATTCGTAGCTCTAAGCTCTTCACCAACCAAATGATCAACAACATCCATAGCTTCTTCGATATTTGAAAGTTGCTCAGCTACGATGTCTCCTTCACTTGTAGATCCATCATCCAATGCATCAACGAAAGAAATGATTAGATCACCCTCAGAAACAAATTGGAAGGACCAGTCTTGACCTTCATCACCTTGAGCAGTCAAAGCCTTTGTTTCTTTACTTAAAGATGACGTTCCAATCTTATCCTTGTCTTGATGGTTGAATGTAGGAAACGGATTTCCATTTTCAGTTTTCTTTGGTTTTACACACTCACGTTTAAAGTGACCCTTTTCACCATAGTTGAAGCACGTGACCTTGGTTTTGTCAAATCCAAAAGTCGTATCTTTAGTTGCAACTAGATTTTGCCCCGTCTTTTTAACAATCTTCTTTGCTCTTCTGATAGCACTAGCCAAGGCCCATATTATATCCATTCTTTCTAGCTCAGTTTCATCAACTTGCTTGTAGTCCTCATTAGGAAGATGACAATTTCCAATCTTAGCGGCAACTAAACCATCATAAGATTGTACAACAGCCGCTAGAAGGTCCATGTGCTCTTTAACAACTTCCACTGTAACATTTCCGAGATTCTCGGTCTTTAACTTTGTAGTATTTTCCTTAGGAACTATATATTGGGTTCCAATGAACCTGACGTTTCTGTTCCTCATGCACTGCTTTGGGAAGAAGCAGAAGGGCTAGACACATATGTTGTTTGTAACGGTGGTCCTGAAACAGCCGGAGTTGGAACTGAATTGTATAGTGAAGGATTCTGAACATAGGATCCTTTCTTTAACTTGTATTTCATATGTACTTCTTCCTCCTTTTACTTCAAGATGAAATCATTTATGTCTAAAGTAGCAAGAATTTCGTTTTGTCTTAGATTTGACACAAATGGATCCCATTTATCTGGCAGACCATCAGTAAAGCTAGAGACTTTATCTTCCATGGATGTGGTCAGACCATGAGTGTGCAACTCACTCATCAGATGATAGAATCGATCAATGATATCATCTAAGCTTTCATTCCCAATTGAAGAAAAATCGTCAAACTCCTTTTCAAGAGCTTTTGCCTTCAGTGCTTTCAGAGTTGTATTTCCATCATATCTCTTTTCTAATGCATCCCATAACTTCTTAGCCTGCTTGTTCTCAGAGAATTGATGAAAGATGTCCTTAGTATAGACTGAGTCAACAAGGCATATACTTTCTGTCAGGATTAGTGATTTAAGTTTGATCAATTAGAGTAGATTGTAGCGGAATTCGAACAATGAATTAAACAATTTAGCAAGAACTCAATTGATATTCAATGGAATAGTACACGGTTATAGAGAGAGAGAGAGAATTCTGCAAAAGGAATATTTCATTCAAATGCTTTCGTGGTGGCTGAAAGTCACACTGTTACAATTAGGTCAACATACCTTATATATGGAATGTGACGTCTGCTGATGTCACTTGATAGTGACATCTAACAGAATTATACAAACAACTAAAATTATGCAAAGTACTGAGAATGTTCTCAACAACTGATCGCATCTCAGAGAATGCTAAGTACAAGAATATAAAACTACTGAAACTATAAACTACTGAAAGGTAAATTACAAGTACTGAAAAGGAAAACCATCATAACTACTGAAGTTAATGACTTCAGCTGTTGTGACAAATACTGATCACTCTGGTCTTCAATCTTTGTCTTCAGTCTTTGTTCTTCAGACTTCTATTTCAGACGTTGTCTTCAGCTGATAGCTTCAGACTTTGTCTTCAGTACTTTACTTTCAGACTTTGTCTTCAGTTCTTTACTTTCAGACTTTGTGTTTAGTTCTTTACTTTGATACTTTGTCTTCAGTTCTTTACTTTTAGACTTTGTCTTCAGTAGAAATCTTCAGATCTTGTCTTCAGACTTTGTCTTCAGACCTTGTAATCAGCTGATGTCTTCAGCTGTTGTGATCTTCTTCAGCAGTTGTAATGTTTGTGGGACTTAGAGGTTTTTCTGACCAGGCTCATTGGTTCTTTTGGTCCAACAAACTCCCCCTGAACCAATGCAGCCAAAACCTCTAAGTTTATTGATGATCTCACTTATTCTTTGGCAGAAACACCCTCTTGATCAGCTTCAGAGGTAATCATGTAAGCACAGGCCAGAAAAGGTTTCTGATCTTTTGATTGGCTAAGTGTGGAAGGGAACTCTGTCTTGGGGAAACTAGACACAGAGTCTTGTCCCAACCATGTAACCTAATTCCCATTGACGAGTCTGTAAGACTCTCTTGCGTAGGCCTCAAGGAGAACAACTTGTTCCTCCTTGGTGAGTTCTTTTGCTTCTCCCTCAAAGAAGAACTCAGGCCATAATATTCAGACAGATACCTTACTGTCTTCCCATTCTTCAACTCAACAGTTGTGATCTCTCTGTATGCGAATTCATCTGGATGAGAGCCTTCTAGCAACAACTGGAGTTCACTCTTTTGAAGATCTTCAAGTCTCTTATATAACAACCCCTTATTGATCATGTTGTTCCCAAGTAGAGGTTGAGGGGTTGTCTTTGAGTTGTGTGCTCTCTTGAATTCTTCTATAATCTCCAAGGGTGAGACTACCATAGCCAACATAATTGTAGCATTCAAAGTCTTCTTCACTTGGCCATGATATCTACTTGGTATATTCTTCTTGTGTATTCTGGAACTTACCCTGGGGTCTGGCCAAATCCTCACTCTTTCTCTTTGATGTTGGAATGTATGCCTAAGAGTGTACAGCCTCAGAGCTTGTTTCTTCATTTCTTGAATGGATGAGGACTGAGGGAAGTCCTTGTCAACCATTTTGAGAAATTGCTCATCGTGCTGTTTTTACTGTTCTTCTTCTTCAATCTTCACTTTCACCATTTGCATTTGCAAGTCAGGTGTGATCATCTGTTGACTTCTGGGCTCAGGTGTTTTAAGTTTGAGAACAACAAAGATTGGCAGACTATCTTCATTCTCATCCTCTTCTTCTTCTTCTTCTACCCTCAACACCCTTCTCCTCCTTCTGGGTGTATCACTGGGTGTGGTTTGAGATGGTTTTTGGGGTAATGGAATTGGTTTTGTGGGTTGAGTTGTGGGTGGTTTTGGTTTAGGGATAGAATTGGCAGATTTTAGAGATGATTGCTTTGAGGGTTGTTTTTTAGTGGGAGTATGAGAAGGCTGATCTAGCAGTTTAGTGGTGAGTTTGGCTTTTGAGAGCTTTGCCATCTCAGTTCTCTTCCCAGCACCTGCTTCATTCAGTGCTTCGATGATCAACCCTTTGTTGTAGCTTCCAGCAGAACAGATTTTCTTGGTTATCTCCAATATACTGTCTCTGGACCAAGAGTTCATCTCTATCAATGATCTTCCTAGATATTTGGCAATAAATCTGATCATAATCTCCAACCTTTCCCTATCCATCACACTGTAACTAGCCCATCTTGCTTGAATTTCATTTATCTCCAGCCTTCTGATCTCAACATCTAATGTAGTTGTGTCATGACCCTGTCTGAAGAGCTAATCTATTATTTTGTCCATAGATCTGCTGTGAGCTTCATCAGCTTCTTTGACTAGATCTTTTAAGGACTTTTCTCCATCAGACTTTGACTCAGCACTTCTCTTCCTTTTGTAAGTGATCAGCTAATCTTTCTGCTCTTTGTTTGTGCTCAGCTCTTGCATTGTGATCAGCTGTTTCTCTGAGATCAGTTCTTGTTCTTTCTCCAACTCCTTTTCTTTTTCTGGTTCTTTCTCATCTTCTACTCTCTTCCGTTTTCTTTCTTTCACTGCCTTAGACTTGGTAGTCTCCCCCTTTTTGGGTGCATTGGGACGAGGGGCTTGAAAGGCAGAAAGTGACTTGTGAACAGCATCATCAATGAGTGTTTGGAGATTTGAGGAGATCCTCTCATCAATGGCTTTATATACTATCTCAGTGATGATGGGAGTGATGAGAGGTAAGGAGCTTTGAAAGGTTGCAACCATCTGCTCAGAGGGGTTCTGTCCCTGAAAGGTGGTGCAAAAAGCAGTGCCTGGTGGCTTAGTTAAGTGTATTGGCTGAGTGTTTGGTGAACCTTCAAATGAAGGTGCCATCTTTGGGTTTATTGGGGCAGATGGACTTTTATCCTGAGACATTTTGGCTAGCAGTTCTTTGAGTCTGCTCACCTCAGTCTCTAGGATTGTGTTATGGGCTAAGACATCAAAGAAAAAGCCCAGGTCATCATCAGTCTTTGCTGAATCATCTGACCTCTTGATTAAATCAGGATGTACATGCCCCGAGTGTAGATCAGTGTTGGACCAAAAGAACCAATGAGCCAAGATCAGAAAAACTCTAAGTCCCACATGGTATCACAACAACTGCTGAAAGCCTCATCAGCAGTTTGACAAGTGCTGAAGACTTCAACAGTTGAAGATCAATTGCTGAAGACTTCAACAGCTGAAGAACTAAAGTGCTGAAGTACAACAGCTGAAGAACACAAGTACTGAAGCTGAAAGACCAAAGTACTGAAGTACAACAGCTGAAGAGTTTACAAGTGCTGAAGATCAACAACTGATGTACAAAGTCTGAAGACAAAGACTGAAGACATCAGCTGATGATATCTACTGAAGTCATCAGCTGATGAAACATCTGAAGGTCAAAGTCTGAAGATCAAGTACTGAAGCCTCAGTAGTTTGTCACAACTACTGAAGAGTACTTCTTCAGTAGTTGTGATATGAGTAGTTTTATATTTCTAGTTTCAGTAGTTTTATGTTTCAGTAGTTTTGTAAAACGACTGAAGAGCTTGTTCTTCAGTCGTTGTAGTTTCAGTAGTTTCCAATCAGTAGTTTTATATTTTGTACTTAACACTCTGATATGTTCTCAGTTGTTATGAACATTTTAGTAGTTTGTTAAGAGTTAGTTATTTTTGTATTAGATCTGCCAGTTGTCACTTTCCGTGATAACAACAGTGTTTGTTGCACTCTATATAAGGAGTGACAACCTATTGTAATTGTGTGAATGACGTGAATGAATGAATGATTTGATTAGAAACATTCCATATCTATAAACATTCCTTGAATCAGAAATATATTCTCTCGCTATAACCGTATGTGCTCTTAATGCATACAAGCATCGACTTCTTGCTACAATTTGTCTAATTCCTATTCTTATTCCGCTGCCTTGAACTCTAATACATCAAACTTGTGATCGCTGATCCTGTCAAATGGTATCAGAGCAGGTTAATCATTGATCGATCTAATAATTGATCATTGAAACTGCTATTCCAGATCTAAGTTTGATTGAATTAGCTTTTGTTTTTGCAAGAAACGGTTATAGAGATTGAATTCTCTGTATTTCTGGTCATTCATCCTGAGATCTTTTCTTGGTGTTCATTGAGTTTGTTGTGGTCTGTGTAAAATTTTTAAAAGCTTGAATTAAATTGTTTCTGAACTGAAAATGACTGCTCCCTCCAATGATCCTCACAATACTGGTTCCTCAACCAAGCCACCAATGCTGGTTAGGAATGAGTATAACATATGGCAAAGACGAATGCTCCATCACCTGTCTGTTAACAGCGCAGGTTGTTGGACATCAGTGGTACATGGTCCACACAAGCCTATGGTGAATAACCCGGAAACCAATCAAATGGTTCCGAAGAGGAGGGAGCAATACTCAGATGAGGATAAGAAGTTGCTTGAAATTGATGCAAAAGCCCATGGAATTCTGGCCATGGCATTGCCAAATGAAATCTATTCTGGGCTAATGCATCATGAAACTGCCCATGACCTCTGGAATGCCTTGAAAGAACAATTTGGAGGAACAGATGAGGTCTTGGCAAATAATAGAGAAATCCTCGCCCAACAATATGAGACATTTTCTCATAGAAAGGGTGAGACACTGACTCAACAATATGAGCGGTTCTCTGTTTGATCTCTGAATTAAAAATGGTCAAACTGAGTACACTAATATCCAGATGAATAACAGATTTCTCAGATCACTGCCTGAGAGATGGGACACATATACTATTGTCCTACGCTCTAGTGCAAGTTTGGACAAACTATCTCTCACCCAACTCCATGGGAAACTGCTCACGTTTGAGAGAGAGATAGAACAGAAGAGAAAGCTGTCTTCATCTGGAAAGCTTGCTGAAGACTTTGTACCAAGCAACACTGCCTTGGTGGGTCATGAGTCAGAATATGCTTCATCTGAATGCCAGTATGATGAGCATATTAATTTCTCTTCAAGCACTTCTGATCCTGCATTTGTGAGTGTTGATGGTCAGTTTACCGGGTGTAATAATGACAATCTATGCTTCATTATGGATGATCTCAGGGGATTGCTGATGATGACTTAGAAGTGATGGATATTTTGAGCCAAATGGCCCTGATAAATATCAGATCTTAGAAGTTCTATAAAAGAACTGGAAGAAAATTCCCAGGACTCTCTGGCAAAACCAAGTTGGTTTTGACAAGAGCAAGTTGAGGTGTCACAAATGCCAAGGCTTGGACACTTTGCAAGAGAGTGTGGATCAACTGGATCTAACTCCACTGCACCCTTTGTGACTTTTCCTGGCAATAGTCAACAACACAGAGGGCAACATCCTGTCACTTCTAGTCATCATCCTCAACAACAATCTCCGGCATATTTTGTTCCTCAGGGTCAAATGCCATATCCGTACCCTTGTTATTACATGCCACAGTCAAATCAAGTTCAAGTTCCTATGGCACCACAACCTCATGCACTACCAGAACCTCAGCCATCCCAATCTCATCAACAAACTCAACCTCAACAACACAGCTTTTTCACCCCAGGAGTGGTTGACTGGAGCAGTTTACCAGATGACATGTCTGGTCATGACCAACTGTTCTCAGGTGCTGGTCAACATGGTGGTGACAGTCCTTTTGGGAATCTAGCTCTTATGGCTTTGGAGTCTGCTGATACTTCATTTTCTAATGCCTCTACACCTCAGGTATCATAGGTATCCTCTAAGGCAAAAGCCAAATTATGTTCTGAACCATGCATAGCAGCATTTGCTTCCATTAGAGAAGCAAATGTAGCTCTAATTAATAAGAACATTGAGCTAGAACAAATAATTTCCAAAAACAAAGCTGAGTTTGAGTCTGTGCTTAAAGATAAAAATGATGAGATTTATAAACTGAATTGCCAAATAATTGATGATAAGGCTAGAGAAGAGGTACTTCTAGAGAAGTACAAAGATCTCAAAGAAACCATTGCAGTTACCCAGGTAGAGTGTGATAGATGGGTACAATCATGCAAAGGTTTTGAAATGCTTCTTAGTAAGCAATCTGCTTCCAATGTGAAGTTTGGAATTGGTTACAATCACACTGCTCCACCTACAGATTTTACCCCAAGAGCAGAGGTAGAATCTGATGGTGAGAGTGATAACCAATCCATTACATCATGTGATCTACCTTCTGATACAGCACAATCAGAAGTAGCAGTCAGCATCAAGCCCTCTTTGAACTTATCAGCTGATGTTGATGGTTCAAATGCTGACACTCACATGATCAATGAGTTGATCAACTCAGGAGTTAATTCTGAAGGTCCTGAAAGGACTAGAGAGCAGGATTTAACACCTTTAGTTCAAACTTCAACTGCTGTCAGTACTGAAGAGAAGAAAACTGCCAGTAGAAAGAGTTTGAAGTCTACTAAAGAGGCAGTCAAGAAGCAAACAATGCTTCCAAAGCATTGAAGAACAAGTCTTCAGTTGCTTCACCCTCTTTAGTTGATGATCAACCTAAGATGAAGAAGAAACCATGTGAAGTATGTGGTTTGTTCAATCATCTTACAGATGATTGTTGGTACAAAAGAGGTTCCAAACTCAAACAAAAAGAAGAAATCAATGAGAAAATGGTAAAAATGAAAACTATTTGAGACCACATTTGTATTAGCAACATCAAATCCTGTAACCCTTAAGTCCTCAAAGAAATCCAAAAAGGAAGGGGTTAAACAGGTGACAGCTGAGAATGCTCAGAAGAAGAAGGGGCAACATAGGAACTTATCAAACTCCACTGACAATGTGTCTGATGAGCTGAAAGCTTTGTCACAAAATCAGACACAGCTAGTTATGATGGTTCAACATCTGTTGGGTAGAGTTAACCAACTAGATGCTCCTATGTTGAAACCACAGAAAAGGAGGTCCAAGCCAAAGGACTCCTCTTCTACACCATCTTCTTCCTCTCAGGCTGTTGTTTCAGATAAACCTGTTAGTTTACCATCTATTGATGAGACCAGGCCCAAAACCAAAAAGGTTTGGGTCTCTAAAACTAACTGATTGTTTATTATTGCAGGGTTCTTCAACATGCCAAAGTAGCATCTGGTATGTAGACAATGGGGGATCTATGCACATGACTGGGAACAGCTCTCTTCTTCATGACTACTCTCAAGGAAAGAAGGGATTTGTTTCTTTTGGCAATGATGCTAGGGGTTACATCATTGGTAAGGGCTTTGTCTCCAATGGAGAAATCAAATTTGATGATGTTAATCATGTGGAAAATCTCAAGTACAATCTCTTGAGTGTCAGCAGCATGATGAGGAATTGCTGAAGAGAGTTGACAAAGCTTATGCAGCCACATCGTCTATCATCAATATGAAGAAGCAAGCCCTCAGACTTTACACTCTCAGGCATACCTTTCAATATCAAAAGGAAAGAGTGAGGATTTGGCCTGATCCCAGGGTCTCTCACAGAATTCATAAGAAAACCATACCTCAGAGATACATTGGCCAGGTGAAAAAGATCATAGATGAAGTGATCTCTCTGGTCTTTGTAGTTTCACCCTGGGAAATCTTAGAGGACTTCAAGAAAGCCTACAAAGCTAATCTAACCCTCAGAAGATGCTGGAAAACAAAATAGTGAAAAAGGGGTTAGTTTACAAGAGGCTTGAGGAAGTCAGGAAAAATGAGCTCCAGTTGTTCCTAGAGGGTAATCACCCGGATGAGTTTGCTTACAGAATAATAACAACTGTGGAGCTAAAGAATGGGAAACAGGCCAAATACCTGTCTGAGTATTATGGGCCTGAATCATTGTTTGAAGGAGGTGCTGAAGAGCTAACCATGGAGGAACAAATCACCTTCCTTGAGGCCTACACAAGAGAGTCGTACAGACTCATTATGGGAAGTAAATCTCATGAATGGGATAACAACTCTGTGTCCAGTTCCCCAAAACAGAGTTCCCATTCATACCCTGCCAAACAAATATCTGAGATTTCTTCCAGGCCGGAGCTTACATGGGTCATCTTCTCTACTGATCAAGAAGGAAAAAGACCAACATTTTGCCAACAATAAGTGGGATAATAAATAATTTAGAGGTTTTGGCTGCATTGGTTCAGGGGGAGTTTGTTGGACCAAAAGAACCAATGAGCCAAGATCAGAAAACCTCTAAGTCCCACATGGTATCACAACAACTGCTGAAAGCCTCATCAGCAGTTTGACAAGTGCTGAAGACTTCAACAGTTGAAGATCAAGTGCTGAAGACTTCAACAGCTGAAGAACTAAAGTGCTGAAGTACAACAGCTGAAGAACACAAGTACTGAAGCTGAAAGACCAAAGTACTGAAGTACAACAACTGAAGAGTTTACAAGTGCTGAAGATCAACAACTGATGTACAAAGTCTGAAGACAAAGACTGAAGACATCAGCTGATGATATCTACTGAAGTCATCAGCTGATGAAACATCTGAAGGTCAAAGTCTGAAGATCAAGTACTGAAGCCTCAGTAGTTTGTCACAATGCTGAAGAGTACTTCTTCAGTAGTTGTGATATCAGTAGTTTTATATTTCTAGTTTCAGTAGTTTTATGTTTCAGTAGTTTTGTAAAACGACTGAAGAGCTTGTTCTTCAGTCGTTGTAGTTTCAGTAGTTTCCAATCAGTAGTTTTATATTTTGTACTTAACACTCTGATATGTTCTCAGTAGTTGTGAACATTTCAGTAGTTTGTTAAGAGTTAGTTATTTTTGTATTAGATCTGCCAGTTGTCACTTTCCGTGATAACAACAGTGTTTGTTGCACTCTATATAAGGAGTGACAACTATTGTAATTGTGTGAATGACGTGAATGAATGAATGATTTGATTAGAAACATTCCATATCTATAAACATTCCTTGAATCAGAAATATATTCTCTCGCTATAACCGTATGTGCTCTTAATGCATACAAGCATCGACTTCTTGCTACAATTTGTCTAATTCCTATCTTATTCCACTGCCTTGAACTCTAATACATCAAACTTGTGATCGCCGATCCTGTCAATCAGTATATGCATGTGCCTCTTGTTTTTGGTTCTGGGGACTTCCTGCCTCTGAACTTTGTCCTTCATTGGTAGTTGCCTCTGGTGAGGTCTTATATATGTTACCAACTTCATCCTGTTCATTTGCTGAATCAGTAGAAGTGGCAGCCTGACCAGATGTCATAACCTCCTCTTCTACACTTGGTGATTGAACATTATAACACTTGTGCTGTGGGTTATTCAGCAGCATTTTGGTCCTCCCCTTCAATTGTTGAGGTATTCCCAGTTTGAATTGGTTTCTAGGGAGGGGGTGAGGAATGCAGCTGACTTAGTACATTAGCAACTATAAGGGTTGGGCTTTGAGGGGCGGTTGCATTTGGAGATTGGTCAGAAGCAGATTGCACCCGGGGTGAGAGATGCTCTTCAATGGTAACCTTCTTAACTGAGATAGCTTCCAGTAATGTGGTATCCCCAAATATGGTTGCAACAGGATCTTGTGGAGAGGATACCTGTGTGGTTTCAGCTGGTTGAGTCTCTGACATGACTGGGCGGTTAGAACCAGTATGTGTTTCTGTATTGGTGGTACAGGGGCATCCACAGGGGACTCATCTCCCTGAGTAGCCTTTTTGGGCTTTTGGGGTTTGGGTTTGGTGGGGACTTTGGGTCTGGAGGTGGAGGCTGTGGGTTCCCTCTGCTTGGGTTTGAGCAGCCGGGCAGCCCCTTTGGAGTATACCTCAGCTAAGACAGCTAGAGCAGGGACTCCAAGACCAACAAGGCGTTCAGATTTTAATTGATTTAAAATTATGGCCATCAGAAACCTAGGATATAGTAGCCATCTGTTTGTCATAGGTTTCTGAGCCAGATCCTTAAGTTCCATAAACACTATCTCAGAAAAATTTAGAGTTTGTCGTTCAAAGATAGAATACAATACCTGTTGCCATCTTGAGGACATATGATCCCTTGAAGATGTCTTTGGAGCGAGGCAGACATTCACCATGTGGAAGATAAGTCTTTCAGCATCATGGAAGTGCTTTTCGAGAATGGTTGTAGCACTTAAGTCTCTTCATACCCGTTGTTGATGAAAGACATATCAATGGTGCCTTTCGGGTATTCTATAATACAGGTGGCATCATGCAAATTTAGGGTTTTGCGAATGATGTCAGGGGTGATTACCACCTGTTTCTGGTTAACCAACGACTGGAGAGTGATTTGGCTATCATTTTCAACAGTTGTGACAGAGATGTTGGTCCAGAATTGGTTTAAGGAATCGGGGTATATGGTAGGATTCAAAAGAAAGGCGGTTGTGTATTGGGAATCCACCATAAGATCGATGGCATTATCAAATTTGTTCCAAAAGGCTGATTTCGAGAGGTAGGCAACACAGTTGTGTCTGGGTTTGAGTTTCATGGTCGCCATTGTTGAGAGAGAGAAGGATAGAAAAGGCTAATGAAACGTTCGGCTATAAGTGCAGGTATTTATAGGTTAAGAAAAGGCTGAAAAGAAAACGACTGAAAGTGTTGGTGTTGTCATCAGTTGTATGAAAACAACTGAAGACTTGGTTTTAACTATCAGACAATTGAAACAACTGAAGACTTGGTTTAGTCATCAATAGTTATGAAACTACTGAAAACCTTGGTTTTGTCTTCAAGTGTAGGAAACAACTAAGGACTTGTTATTAGTCATCAGTAGTTGTGAAACTACTGAAGACATGGTTTTGTCATTAGTTGTTTGAGATGAAATAGCAGTTTGTGGAAATGATTGAAGAGAAAATTCTCATTAGTAGTGTTCGTCAATTCTTAGCTTTTCAGCTGTTTCATACTGTCCTCAACACTTACTCATCAGACTTTTTAGTTGTTTTCAGTTGTTTCATAGGACATTAGTACTTATTTGTTTTTACTGACATGAGTAGTTATAACTACATCAGTAGTTGTAACTGCATCAGGTTCTTTTAACAGAAGTACAGTACTTTTTAATTTAATCTTCAGTATTTATGAAACAACTAAGAATAAAACTTATAAGTACTTATTTGTGACATGTTTACTAATGGTCATTAGTACTTGTTTACTGAGATCCTCAGTAGTTGTCACTTATTCTTGCTGCAACATACCAAGCCTTAACACAAGGTTTTGGAAAGTTGAACTGTCAAAGGCTTAGTAAATATATCTGCAAGCTCATCAGCACTTGGCACAAACTTTGGATCAATCAGACTTTTTCAAAACAATCCCTAATAAAATGGTGTCTGATCTCTATATGTTTGGTCCTAGAATGGTGGACTAAATTCTTGACAATACACAGAGCTGAAGCACTATCCATTAACAATGGAGTCTTAGTCTTTGTAATGCCATAATCCAATAATTGGTTCTGAAGCCAGAGTACCTGAGATGTACAACTTGCAGCAGCAATGTACTCTGCTTCAGCAGTGGATGTAGCAACAGATGTTTGTTTCTTACTTTGCCAAGAAATCAAACAGTTGCCTAGGAATTGACATCCACCAGAAGTTGACTTTCTGGTTAACTTACACCCTGCATTGTCACTATCAGAAAAAGAAACTAATTTGCAAGAGTGTCCAGTGAATACCAAAGACCTAGAGTTTGTGTACCTTGCAGATATCTAAAGATCCTCTTGACTGCAATCAAATGAGACTCTTTAGGAGCAGTCTGAATTCTAGCACAAACAAAAGTTGCAAACATAATATCTGGTCTAGAAGCTGTTAAGTACATCAAGGAACCAATCATACATCTGTAAAGTGTTTCATCAATAGCTTTACCTTTCTGATCTACATCTAGTTGTATGGTGTTGCACATGGGAGTAGAATAAGGCTTATAGTTTTGTAAATCAAACTTATTCAAAAGATTTTTTGTATATTTTGACTGATGAATGAAGGTTCCATCAGCCTTTTGTTTGATTTGCAAGCCTAGAAAGAACTGTATTTCACCCATTGCACTCATTTCAAACTTTTGTTTCATTAAACTTGTAAAATCATCACACAACTGGGGATCAGAGGATGCAAAAATTATATCATCAACATAAATTTGAACAAGTAGTTTATGCTGATCCACTTTCTTAATAAACAAAGTTTTATCTATTGAGCCTCTAGCGAATTATTTTGAAGAAGAAAATTTGAAAGGGTTTCATACCAGGCTCTAGGAGCTTGCTTCAACCCATAAAGAGCCTTATCAAGTTTATACACCCTATCAGGATGTTTATTGTCCTCAAAACCTGGTGGTTGACACACATAAACCTCTTCTTTTATTTTTCCACATAAAAAAGCACTTTTGACATCCATTTGAAAAACTTTAAGATTGTGGAATGCAGCATAGGCTAAGAACATCTATTGCTTCCAGTCTGGCTACAGGGGCAAAGGTTTCATCATAATCAATACATTCTTCTTGTGAAAACCCCTGTACAACCAGTCTAGCCTTGTTCTTGACAATAGCCATTTACATCAGTTTTATTCCTAAACCCCACTTAGTGCCTATTGCACACTTACCTGGGGGTAGAGAAACAGTTCCCACACTTGCTACTTTTTGAACTAAAGTAACTCAAGTTGCATGGGTTCAACCCATCCATTGTCTCTTAAAGCAACATGATAGTTCTTTGGCTCTAGCTGACTGATGAAGAGAGCATAGAAGCAGAAATTGGACAATTGACTTCTGGTTGAGACACCAGCATTGATATCACCAATGATTTGAGACATGGGGTGATTCTTGAACTCTTGGTACACTATAAGATCAGTGCAAGTGTTTGTAGCAGATTCAGCAGCAATAGATGTTGATCCAGACTCTTGAAACCAAGTATGAGATGGCAATTCAAATGATGTAGAGGATTCAGAAATATCATCAGCACTTGTCGTGGATGGAGCTGCAGAAGCTACAGGAACATCAAGTTTAGTGGACTCAGGTAGCTGATCACTAAACTTGAAAAGGTGAGTACTGATATCATCATCATCTTCAGTACCACCAGGTGGAAGACTTGCTGCAGAAGATGATTTATTCACATGATCTGCAACAGCTAGAGGTTGATAAGGAATATATGCAGTATATCCAGATCAAACAACTCCACAGGTTTTGTGTGCATTTTATCCTTAGGAGATTCATTGAACTTCACATGCAAGTTTCTTCAACTATCTTTCTTCTGCAGTTGAAGACTCTGTAAGCTTGCATGTGGATGAATATCCTACACAATATCCTGCATCCACCTTAGGATCAAATTTGTGGAGTTGATCCTTTGTGTTGAGAATAAAACAAGGACACCCAAAAGCTTTGAAGAATGAAATTATAGGAGCCAAATAATGTAGAACTTCATATGGAGTCTTCATCAACCTCTGATTTACTAAAACTCTATTTTGCACATAGCAAGCTGTGTTGACAGCTTCAGCCCAAAAGGTCAATGGCAAACCAGAGTCAGCCAACATGGAACTTGCAGCTTCAATTAGGGTCCTGTTCTTTCTCTCCACTACTCCATTTTGTTATGGAGTCCTTGGGATGCTAAACTACCTCTTGATTCCCTTTGAGAGATAAAAGTCATCAAGTGTATGGTTTCTGAATTCTGTTCCATTATCACTCCTTATACACTTGACTGATAGGGAATACTGCTTCTCAACATACAACACAAAGTTTATAATCGTCTGAGCAACCTCATCCTTTGAGTGCAAGAAGAAAGTCCATACAAATCTGGAGTAATCATCCACAATTACCAGACAGTATTTCTTCTTTGCTAGGCTCATCACTCTCACAGGACCAAATTGATCCATGTGCAGTAACTGCAAGTAGGCAGTGGACTTAGGTTCTTCAATAGGAGGGAATGAGACTTTGTGATGTTTTCCTTTCAAACAAGCAGTACAGGTTTCATCATAGTGGAACTCCTTTATTGGTAGACCTCTCACTAAACTATTATGGATCAGCTGATTCATGTTTTTGAGATTTACATGACCCAGCCTTCTGCCACAGTTTAGATTCCTGAGGAGAGGCTTTGGAGAACAGGCAAGGATGACCCTTCAAATCATTTTCTTTGACAATCCAGGGCATATACTCTTCCAATCCTGTTGGCCTTCAGGAGAGTATGTTCAGCCAATACCTTGTCAATCAGCCTCAGAACTGTGGAGGACAGAATCCTGCAGTTCTGGCTTGTGAAAAGTGCAACATGCCCTTTATCACACATCTGACTGACACTCAGTAGATTATACTTGAGATTCTCCACATGGTTAACATCATCAAATCTGATTTCTCCATTAGACACATATCCTTTCCCGATGATGTAACCCTTAGCATCATTTCCAAATGAAACAAATCCCTTCTTTCCTTGAGAGTAGTCATTAGAAGAGAACTGCTCCCTATCATATGCATAGATCCTCCACTGTCTACATACTAGATGCTTCTGGCATGCTGAAGAACCCTGCATTCATCACAAGGAACTAGTTAGGTTTTGAGACCCAAACCTTTTTGGTTTTGGGTCTGTTTTCATCAACCGATTGAACCATAACTTGTTTCTCATGATCAACAGCTGATGAAGGTGGAGATGGTGCTGAAATGGATTCCTTGGATTTGGGCTTGGAATACGTTTTCAGTGGTTTGATCACAGGTGCATCTAGTTGGTTAACTCTCCCCAACAAATGTTGAACCATCATAACAAGTTGTGTCCGATTTATAGCTAAAGCTTTAAGCTCTTGTGACACATCAGTACTTGTTTTTGATGAGTTCTTGGGCCCACCATTTCCTCCTTGAAATTCACAGACTTAGTCTGATTTTTATCATGAGGAACACTATCAGCTGTTTTATGATAAACCCTATCCTTCTTTTCGGATTTGGGTGAAGCCTTGGGTTTATAAATTTGGGATGACTGTGGTAAAAATTGGTCTCAAACTCATATTTCATTTGATCCATCTGCATTTTAATGAGCTTATCTCTGTTGAGTTTGGAACCCTTTTTGTACCAACATTCATCAGAAAGATGATTGAACTTACCACATATGTCACATGGCTTGTTCTTCATCTTGGATTGATCAACTGCTGAAGTGGAAACTACTGAAGGTGTGATCTTTAGTACTTTCCTCCTTTCAGTATTTGTGTTAAGTATTAAAGGATCTGTAACAACTGAAGACTTGTTCTTCAGCTGTTCTCTATCCGTCCTGAAAGACCATATGATAGATTTATCAGCAGTTGTTAATCCTTTTATTCCAGTTGATTTGAAATGCTTTTAAGATGTTGTTACTTCCCTTTCAGTACTTGAGGTACTATGAGGGACAACATCTGAAGTACTCAGCTTCATGTGCTTATGAGTAGTTAACCCATCAGGCAATTGATTTGCTGAGGTATCGACACTGATTTCATCTTCTGATTTTGGGTAATCTCTTGAGGATGATACACATGATGATGTGGTTTGGAAATTACTTTCACCTTTAGGTTTTACTATTGATTTTGGAGTAAAATCTGTAGGTGGTGCAATGTGATTGTAACCTATTCCAAACTTCACATTCGAAGCAGTTTGCTTGCTGAGAAGCATTTCAAATCCCTTGCAGGATGATACCCAGCGGTCACTCTCAACTGGGTAGCTGCAAGTGTTTCTTTGAGATCTCTGTGGTTCTCAAGAATGACCTCAAGCTTAGCCTTTTCATCATTTAATTGGCATTTAAGCTTATAAATCTCATTATCTTTATCTTTAAGGACAGACTCATACTCAGCTTTTCTTTTGGAAAGAATTTGCTAAAGCTCAAGATTTTAATTTATTAAAGCTACATTTGCCTCTCTAATAGAGATAAATGCAGCTATGCAAGATTCAGAACATAGCTTGGCCTTAGCCTCAAAGGATACCTGGTTACCTGTGATGAAGATGCATTAGCATGAACCCTCAGTAGACTCCACGGCTATGAGCAGCAAGATTCCCAAAAGGATGTTCACCACCATGTTGACCATCACTAGCAAATAATTGCTCATTACCAGAAAGATCATCTGGTAAACTGCTCCAGTCAACAGCACCAGGGGTGAAGAAACCGTGATGAGGTTGTGATAGAGATGGTTGAGATGGTTGAGGCTCAGGTAAAGCTTGAGGTTGTGGTGCAATAGGAACTTGAACTTGATTTGGCTGTGGCATGTAATAGCAGGGATATGGATATGGCATTGGACCCTGAGGGACAAAATATGCAGGAGATAGAGGTTGTGAGTGATGACCAGAACTAGCAGGATGTTGCCCTCTTTTTTGTGAACTATTGCTTGAAAAAGTCACAAAGGGTGCAGAGGAGTTAGATCCAGTTGATCTACACTCTTTTTCAAAGTGCCCAAGCCTGTGGCATTTGTGACACCTCAACTTACTCTTGTCAAAACCAACTTTGGTTTTGCTAGAGAGTCCTGGAAATTTCCTACCAGTTCTCTTGTAGAACTTTTGAGATCTGATATTAATCAAGGCCATTTGGCTCAGAATATCCATCTCTTCTAAGTCATCATCAGCAATACCTTTAAAATCATCCATAATGAAGCACAAATTGTCACTATTACAGCCTGACTGACTATCAACACTAACAAATGCATGATTAGAACCGTTTGAAGAGAAATCTATATGCTCATCATAATGGCTTTCTGATGCAGCATATTCTGACTCATAACCAACCAAGGCAGTGTTCCCTGGTACAAAGTCATCAGTGAGCTTTCCTGATGATGCCAGTTTCCTTTTCTGCTCTATCTCTCTTTCAAATGTAAGCAGTTTCCCATGAAGTTGGGTGAGAGATAGGCTATCCAGATTTGCACTGGAGCGTAGGACAATGGTATATGTGTCCCATCTCTCAGGCAGTGATCTGAGAATCTGTTGTTCATCCGGCTATTAGTGTATTCATGTTTGACCATTTTCAGCTCAGAGATCAAACAAAAAAACGCTCAAACTGTTGAGTCAGTGTCTCACCCTTCTTATGAGAGAATGTCTCATATTGTTGGGCAAAGATTTCTCTGTTGTTTGCTAAGACCTCATTTGTTCCACCAAATTGTTCTTTCAATGCATTCCAGAGGTCATGAGCAGTTTCGTGATGCATAAGCCCAGAATAGATTTCATTCGGCAGTGCCATGGCCAGAATTCCATGGGCTTTAGCATCAATCTCAAACAGTTTTTGATCCTCATCTGAGTATTGTTCCTTCTTCTTTGGAACCATTTGGTTGGTTTCCGGATTGTTCACCATAGGCTTGTGTGGACCATGTACCACAGATGTCCAACAACCTGAACTGTTAACAGACAGGTGATGGAGCATTCTTCGTTGCCATATGTTATACTCAGTCCTAACCAGCATCGGAGGCTTGGTTGAGGAGACAGTATTGTGAGGGTCATTAGAAGGAGTTGTCATTATTAGATTCAATCAAATTCAATTAAGTTTTAACCAATTTAGCGCAAAACACAACAAACTCAATACGAACCAAGAGGAATCTCAAAGCAAATAACCGAAAGCAGCAGAAATTCAATCTCTATAACCAATTCTTGAAATATGCTAATTCGATCAAACTTAGATATCAAAATAGCAGTTTCAATGATCAATTGTTAGATTGATCATGATTAACCTGCTCTGATACCATTTGTTAGGATCAGTGATTTAAGTTTGATCAATTAGAGGATTGCAGCGAATTCGAAAATGAATTAACAATTTAGCAAGAACTCAATTGATATTCATGGAATAGTACACTGTTATAGAGAGAGAGAGAATTCTGCAAAAGGAATATTTCATTCAAATGCTTTCGTGGTGGCTAAATTCACATTGTTACAATTAGGTCAATATACCTTATATATGAAATGTGACGTCTGCTGATGTCACTTGATAGTGACATCAAACAAAATTATACAAACAACTGAAATTATGCAAACTACTAAGAATGTTCTCAACAACTGATCACATCTCAGAGAATGCTAAGTACAAGAACATAAAACTACTGAAACTATAAACTATTGAAAGGTAATTACAAGTACTGAAAACGAAAACCATCACAACTACTGAAGTTAATGACTTCAGCTGTTGTGACAAATACTGATCAGTCTGGTCTTTAGTCTTTGTCTTCAGTCTTTGTTCTTCAGACTTCTATTTCAGACGTTGTCTTCACCTGATAGCTTCCGACTTTGTCTTCAGTACTTTACTTTCAGACTTTGTCTTTAGTTCTTTACTTTCAGACTTTGTCTTCAGCTCTTTACTTTCAGACTTTGTCTTCAGTTGTTTACTTTTAGACTTTGTCTTCGGTAAAATCTTCAGATCTTGTCTTCAGACTTTGTCTTCAGACCTTGTAGCAGCTGATGTCTTCAGCTGTTGTGATCTTCTTCAGCAGTTGTAATGTCTGTGGGACTAGAGGTTTTTCTGATCAGGCTCATTGGTTCATTTGGTCCAACACTTTCTTTTCAGCATTAATCAAAATCTCTGGGCTTTGCTCATTCCTCCCAAGGTCAAACTTGACTCCATTAGCACTGATTGGTACCGTGTAACCAGTCTCAATGGATGTCCGAAGATGCGAGTCAACTCTATTTAAGTAGATTTCAAACTTCTGTTTCCACTGTGGGTATTCATCTAACGTTAACAGCTTTGGCGGTTTGTTATGGTTTCCAGTCTCATTCTCCAAACGTAGAAGGTTCTTGATGCGTGAGTCCTTTCCAGTATTAAATGCACAAATTGGTCTTCCATTGCATTAAACTTGGTAAACATAGAACAGGATAGTTCACTCGTGCGAATTGGCTATATGAATGGGTCACTCATGCGAATGAAGGATGCGAATGAATTCAATCGTGCGATTGGATTCAGTCGTGCGAATGGGAGATGCGACTGAGTTCAATTGTGCAAATGGAGTATACGAATGAGTTCAATCGTAAGAATGGACCAATCATGCGACTGAAGGCTGTTGTATTTGTAAAATCGGATATTTTGACACTTTGACACAAAATATGAGTTTTCCAGGAACCCTAATCTACTGTATGATGGAAAACCGAAACTTTAATGCATGCAAACGTGGAAAACACCTTTTGAAGCAAAGTGGTGACCTTTTGTTTGAAAACGTAGGTTTTAACACCAAAACTAATTGAATCCATGCAAAATCACGAGCCAATGGCTCTGATACCACTTGTTAGGACCGTGTATGTATGGAGTACTAACGGATTCGGCGTGAGACCAGATCAAATAGTGCGGAATCCTATTTGATTGATGATCCAATCAGTGAGAACGATAACACGATCGATCTAACGATGAAGCAAACGTTAAGAATGAGTAGAAATCGATGAAGAACGAACAATGAAGTTGGATTGGGTGTTTTGGACGCTCTGGACGGCTAGGGTTTATGTATATTCGAAGTCTCTCACAAAGTGCTATGTTTTTCAACGAATTTAGTGGTATTTATAGGTTTGCAGCTGCCATTCATATGACTGAACCATTAGCATGGTTCAGTCGTGCGACTAACTCATGCGATTGAGTCATACGCACGACTGAAGGTTCAGTCGTGCGACTAAGTCAATCTTACGCCTCAATCATATGACTGATCCAGTCTCCTGGTTCAGTCGTGCGACTAGTTCATTAGTATGATTCATTCATGCATATGGTCCATAAGTATCGTCCATTAGCATTAATAACCACCCGACTAAGTTAAACACATTTCCTAATTATTATTGACTTAGAATTGTATACAATAATCTCAAACCTATATATGAAGTTCATACATATGACTTATACTTAACACTATAACAATATGAAATAATCAAAGATAAATGAACATAAAACACATATCATATTTCATTGAATAAATACATTACACATGTGTAAGAATGAAAGACTTTTACATTAATAACATAAACTAGGAACATAATGTATCAACAGATCCAAGTGGATATATTTAGGTTGATTTGGGTAATAAACATAAAGAAATGGGTTAGGTTGGATTATACTATATCATTAAGGTGTCAAGATGGGTATTGATTCATTCTTGGGTTGAAGAATTTAACTATTATCAATTTAACCTTTTGAATTTTAATTTTTTAGTTGACTTTTATAGAGTTTGATTACTATTGTTCTTTTTTTTTGAAATGTTTTGTTCTTTCACTAATTTCTTATTTCTTTTACAACATATTCTGACCCACATAAGTTTCTGTTAAACCCAACCTAACCCGGCTCATCCCGACCTAATATGTTGGGTTTTGTAACATGTTAATCAAAGCAAGTTCAACTATTTAAACTTGAAAAAATGCAGCGGATTTTAGAGGTTAAAAAGTGTTTTATAATCTGAAATTTGGAACCATTTTTAACCCAAAACAAAACCCATAAACAAAGGATCATATATATACATATATGTGTGTGTGTGTGAAATGAAATGCTATCAAAACGAAAATGCAACCAAAGGGTATTCTTGAAACTACCTTTCAAGAACAAAGTGATGTGGTATAGATGAGAAGAAGATGATGATGCTTCTTGAATGTCTAGCCTCCAAAAGAGAAGACCTCAAGCTTGTATACCCACAAGCTCTTGCAAACACCTAACTAGTTAGGTAGTAGGACACAAAATCTCAAACCCTTCTTGTAAACCCAAAAATTAGCCAAGAAAAGCTTCAAGTCCAGCCAACAAATTAGAGATTTTAGCCAAGGAAGAAAGAGAAAAGTTTTTGCATGTCTGTATGAGATAGAGTGCTCAAAGGGAAGAGTGCAAGAGTAGTTAAAGTGTTGTATTTGATCAAGACTAAATGATTCCAAGAAAAACACAAGGGGCGGCCGAGAAATTGATTCAAAATGGGTTCCCCCCATTTTGTAATTTTATAAGAGGTGCACTCTTTAAACCATAAGTTCATAAAATTAAAACCTCTTCTAATTTTATAACATTTACACACTTTTATTTGTTATTATTTAACTAACTTAAATAATAAAACAAATAACTTCTCATTAACAAATTATCCATATAATGTTGTTCTATGACAAAAGCAACGTTTTAGAAAACCCATTTTCTAAATTGTGTCAATATTTATTTGTATGATCTCATCAACAAATAAATATTTATTAGTTTTTGTTTTACCTTGTTGTTGGGTATGACCTGACTTGGATCGTAACGTACTAACCACATCAATCTTGTATGTGTCTTCGACATACAAGATCCAACAAAATTCACTCTGACTCATACCCATTTTGACTTTTGTTTTCAATTGACTCAACTTGACCCAAACCCATGTTGACCCGTCAACCAACCCAAACGAACCCACCCACTTCGTCACCTGTACTTCGGAGACTGTCATAATGATCTATAAATCATTGTTCTTACTTGTACTGATATTCAATTATTCTTAAAAAATGAATCTGAACAATATGATGGTTCAAGTTTAATCACAATTAAATTACTGTAAACACATGCATTCATATAGGAAATACATGTAGAGTAAACTACCAATCATACAATCTACTATCTAGGAACTTTTAACCATCATACACTAAAATTATTTATGATATGGTTCAGTGCCTAGTATAAATAAGAATTAACTACTCAGTTTCCATCAAAGCAATACAACAACATATGACATATCTATTATGTTGGCATTAAAACTACTTGTTCAAGAGTTTTCTCATGGTAGCGACTTTGTGAAACGCTTTGTGCAAGTAATTTTTCACCTCCCACCTGAATATAATTTAGAAAGATGTTCATGTCCTTCAGCAATAAGGCCTGCTCTAAAAGCACAAAGCCCAAGCTAAGCCATCAATCTGTATAACGATATATGAGTTGAGAAGTCCATATGCTGCACATTATCCTACGAGTGACTCATAAGCAACAAGTCCCGTGATGTAGAAAGTTCATCCAGAATGGCATGGTGGTAAATGTCACACAACATTGCACAGACCTTGGTTCTTTCATCCCAATGCTTGTAAGTAAGAAAAACTAGCCTATCCATCAATGCACTACCGCTCTCTAGAAAATTAGGTATCCGTGACACAATTTCATGAGTTGTTATAAATTCAGGTGGACCATGATTTTCCTCTTCCCCCTCAACATATGATTGCTTTGATAATTTTCTCATAGCATGATATACTTCTTGTGGTTTATAGTACATAAGTTCAACTAGCCTTAATGCTGGTTTTGCTATAGCTTTGTGATCCTCCACATGATGAAGATATTCTTGAATATGTAATGCAAGTACAAAAAACCAAGGCTCGTCATAAAACCTTAAACATACTCACACGTGTGAGGATCAATGCATTGTAAGCTCTTAAAGAATTCAATATCCACTTTTTCAAGAAAAGCTATCAAATTTCCCCATATACGAATAGTATCATATTGTAAGGCCCTGTTCTCGGACGCTCACAGCTGGTAAACCATCGCACATAAAACATATACTTTACATTTAATCAATCATAAAACATTACAGCGAAAGTCTAAAGAAATAACTTTTCATATCATTACAAATCCTTTTGCTAGTTAATACAAGCGTTCATTTCAAAACATCATCCGTTTGCATTATAATGCAAAAACATTAAAAAAAGAATGCCATTCAACATGCCAAGTAGCTGCTCTGTGCCATCCTCAGCAATACTCACCAGCCAATTGGAAAAATGCATAAAAGTCAGCGTTGCTAAGTGAGTTCTAGTTTAATAACAAAACATACATTTTCCTTCATTTAAAACTGTTTATTTCTATTGCATGTGATCATACATCATACGTACATACAGATAATATCATTATTATCTTCGTCATTCTTTCGTTCATACTTTCATTCATTCATTCATTACTTCCAATGACGTGTACATTACCCCGACCATTATGCACGAAGTGGGTAACTGGGCCTGAGGTCTTTCATAGTCCTCGAATATTGTGCATGAAGCTGACTCCAGTACCTAGGGTAAGTACATTCACCATTTATCTTTTCTCTTTCATTTTGGATCAATGTCATATGCTATACCCCAAACATTGTGCACGAAGCGGGTAACTGGGCCTGAGGTCATTCATAGACCTCGAACATTGTCCATGAAGTTGACTCCAGTACCTAGGGCAAGTGGCAAGGATCCCATTCATATGTTCAATCACAAAGATTGGACTCCATGTGCATCCTTTGTGGTAGCTAACCCGCACACCGTTGAGCTAACACCTACATAGGGTGTGCACCTCCATACATTTACTTGCAAGCCTTTCTTACATTTATTCATTAATGCATGCATTTATCATCATGTTCCTCTTTTGTTATCTTTCACTTTACGTTACATAATACTTCGTTCATTCATTATTATAACACGTAAAGTCATAGGAAATATAAATCATACATTACCATAAGGAACATAAACATATCATTCGTATAGAATCATGCAGGGCATCATACATACATAACTTACATCATGTATAACCATGCAACATCATCATCATCATCATGCATAACCATCAAGCATATATCATTTCATGCCTATCATGCCCTCCATGACCTCAAAAGTCAACTTACATAACCCCCGGGAATCCCCTAAGTCAAAGCCTACATTACTCCGTTTTCTCCCAAAAAGTCAGAATTTTTCTAAGTGTTCATCCGCATTGACCCTATTACTCATCCGCATTAAACCTTATTTGGTCATCCACATCTGATGGCCTCATCCGCATTAACCCTTAATTTTTCATCCGCATTTGATGGCCTCATTCGCATTAACCCTTATTATTCATCCGCATTTAGTGGCCTCATCCGCATTAACCCATATTGTTCATCCGCATTTGGTGGCCTCATCCGCTTTAACCCTTATTGTTCATCTGCATTAGTGGCCTCATCCGCATTAATCTTCCAAACACTTGGGGGCATATTTAAAGTTTAACATGCGAGCCTAACAACATCATGTTCGATTTCAACTCACCATTCATCATGTTCTAAGCTTAAGTCTTACCCTTTAAGCCTTAGAAACATCATCGTACATCAGCAAACATGAACATAATCACATCATAACATCACAAGATCACAACATCATTATACATGCATACAAGCATACGGGTCCGAAACCTAATTTAGCGAAAACATACATTTATGCATATCCAGCCCCAAAATTAGTTAGTAACCAGTAAAAGAGGAGTCCTGAAACTCACCTTTGCAGCTCTTGAGTATTGCTTCCTCCAAACTCGTTTGCAAATTGAATTCAATCATTAAGAAACCCACTAAAAACATACCCGAATACATACAAACACACATAAGCATAAACCCGAGGATATGAGCGGTTAAGAACACCATAAAAGCATGAATTCTAACCTTGAATTTGAATTCTTTCTTCGTGTTCTTCTTCAAAGCCGAGAATTTGCTTCTCCCAGCTACTCTCTCTCTCTAAAACCCGAAAATCAGTGGTGTATGTGACATATGGGTTTTATTTTGTCCTTTTCGACACTTTTTACCCCTAGACTTGGGTTTTATTTCTTTTCCTTCTTTTCTTTCACTTTATTCATTCTTTTCTTTGGCTTTAAAATAATCAGGGGTTACAAGTCCACCCCCCTTAAATAGGTTTCGTCCTTGAAACCTGTTATTCCTCAAAGAATTGAGGGTAATTGTTAGGACCTGGTATTCGACTGAAATACCTAGAGATCACGTGTATACCGGATCAAATAGTGCGGAATCCTATTTGATTGGCGATCCAATCAGTGAGAACACACGAAGAATCAATCAGGGATTGAAACTAACGTTAGAAATCGATAAGGAATCGATCTAATGTGTTCTATGAACTTGGAGAACGATTTGGAAGGTTTCTGGACGGCTAGGGTTCGTCTGGAATAATACTTGATCGAATCTCTCCGTTTTTCACGAATTGAGTTGTATTTATAGGTTGGCACTCTTCAATCGTGCGACTGAACCATTAGTTTGGTTCAGTCGTGCGATTGAACCATGCGGTTGGGTCATTCGTGCGACTGAGTGTTCAGTCGTGCGATTGAGCCAATCTTATGTTACAGTCGTACGACTGATCCAGTCTCCTGGTTCAGTCGTGCGACTGAGTCAATTGTATGAGGTTCTTCATGCTTATGGTTCATTCGCATGAGCCATTCGCATGGGAACTTCATTAAGTTAAGTTTGAATGTTTTAGTTAATTAATATAATATTATATGTAATCATTCAAGTAATCATAAACCCAATCAATTCATTTACGACTCATTAATGAACTATTAAACCTTATAACCAACAGACTATCAATATCAGTTCATTAATCATACCAAACAAGATCTATTACATCACATATCACGATCTAGGGACATACATGTATCAACAAACTCCCCTTGGACCTAGATCTCTCTAATGTCTTGTTTTCTTCATTACCTTCTCATATTTCTTGTACTTGTCCTCTTGTGTGACTCCCGCCTGAATATCAAACGCGAAGCAAAGTCGTATAACATTTTGGAACTGGAGGGCTTGTACAATGTCTTGTGTGTCATAGAACAGTGGCCACTTGTATAATTTATAGACATCATTAGCAGACAAGTTGGTTAGCCACATTAGGTCGAATACCCTGACAGTATCCATTTGATCCCCTTTGTTCAGAACTATGACAGCTTTAGCAGTTCTCCAATCATAATACCACCATTTGAAGTGTGGAGTGAAGTCCTGTGGCATTTCCCTGAGAGGGATTCTCGACATAGTGCGAGGAGGACTCCACTTCAACACAATCTTAGGTTTTCCAGTAATGGCATCCATCTCAGACCTTCTAATATACCTTGTAGGTTGTTGATGTCTGAAGTTAATCCATCTGGTGTGGTACTCTTTCTTGAGGGCAGCCTCAAACCAGCCTGACATTTTTCTCGTGTCAGCATACAACAGCTTCAACTTGGCCAGCTGGTTGAGCTCAAATCCAGGTAGAGTCTTTAGATCATGTGGAAATCTAAAGTACTCTATGCCCTTTTCCCTCTTAACGGCATAAACGTTAAGATCATCAAAATATGCCCATGCTATAATCCTGCCTGACACCATAAGATGTGTCTTGACGCTGTAGAACTTGGTGTAGGCATCCCTCTTCGGTGCATCACGTTGGGCTCTGACTTCTTTAAAACATTCAGCCCATTCAGCCTTTCGAATGTATACGTCATCGTTTGAGGCTTGGGCTGTTCCTTCGGTCTTTCCTGCTTCCTGCTCCATCTTGTCTAGTACCTCAAACATATCACTGACTAGGGACTCACCCAGATTGGGGACCACATTACCCGCGTTGTCAGCGTATTGAGGGTACTCTTCAGCAGCAATATCTTCAACCTCAACTTCATCAACGTCGTGTAGTTCGTCGTCACTGGTTGAATCAACTGTTGGAGCATCCTTGACAATATCATCAGGATTGAGTCTGAACATTTCTGCCAGTTGCTCGTTAGATAGGTCGTGAATTATTTCACCTTCTTCAGGTGTATAACCCACTGACCTTCTGACAATCCCTTGCAGATCAAGAATCATTGTGAGTTGAGACTTGACCTGTTGAAGGGTTGGATCTGTTTGATTTACACATTTCACATTCAAATCATTAGTAATATATCAAACAAAATGCATTAAGTTAATATAAACATTCAGTACATCGTTTTTCAATACAGAGTACAAAACGTAATTAAATACATAAACATCCACTATTTACTTTTATCCTGTATGCTAGTCTCTTCGTGTGAAGGTGCAGAAGTAGAAGCTGACTGATCTTGTCGGTTCTTTGTTCTCTGCTCTTGACCGGGAGCTGAGACAGATTCAGCTGCTTCTCCTTCTTTAGTCTCTTCATCTGCACACCACTCTTCTGTTTTCTCTTCATCAGAATCACTGTCATCATCATCATCATCATCCTCACTATCTCTTTCTCCATCCTTTATCTTTAGAGGTTCCTCCTTTGATCCTTTTAGCAAAATGGACTTCTTTGCCTTTTCCAACTCTTCTATCTGCTTACCTGCTGTGACGCTTTGTGCTCGGAGTTGGTCCAACTGAGTGTTCTGAGCAGCCAATTTCTGGGCCTGCTCCTCAATAGCTCGATCCTGCTCTGCAATTTTCTTCGATTGTGCAGCAGTCAGGTCGGTGAGCTGGCGGATCTGAGAGGTCTTTTCCTCATCAGCCGCCAGCAGTCGTAACACCATTCTATTTAAGGCAGCCAGCTGTTCCTCTACCCCGATTGGAGGTAGAGGAGATCTAGAGGTGTGTGAGGGGTAGGCTGAGGGCTCGGTTTGGTGGCTAGTGGTGGTGGTGGAGGTGGTGAATATCGGGTAAGGTCTGGATGATGGTGGTGGTGAGTGTGGGGTGAATGAAGTAGTGGTAGCAGGGGTCTGGCTTGTGGTGATCGGTATGGTGGTGGTTGTGGTTGCTGTGGGGAGAGGTATGGTGGTGGAAGGTGTGTCTGCAGAGGTGGTAGTAGTGGAAGGTATGGGGGATGTGGTGGTGATGAAGGTTACCTTACTTTTTTTCTTTTTCTGGCCATGGGGTTGAGCCATCCGTTTTCTCCTCGTTCCCCTCGAGGTGGATGCTCCCCTTCAATCCCGCCTGAGGACTCCGGAGCATATGATGGATCAGTCTCTGTATCTCCGGATCCTCTCGGTTGTTCACCGACAGCCCTCAACCCGTGTTCTGTGGGAACCACTTTCCTTCCCACAGTCCGGGTCAATGGCTCCTCATCAGATTCATCTTCATCTTCTCGGTAAGCACAAAATCTTGATGGAATCCTGCTGACTCAGTTACCTCAGCAGGTGAGACAGACACCGAGGGAACAGAGTCAGACACAGGGTCTCGGGATGGAACAGCCTCATCCTCAATGTCATCCTCCTCAGAATCATCAGTAGGGAGGACAATTGGCTCCACGTCGGAATCACTGTCCTCGTGACGCCATTGGCATCTCCCCGGTGCAACATAGCTTTCATCTGCTAAGTGGCCAATCATTCTCTTCACTTGGGGCTTAATCTGCTTTCCCCTGTAAACTCTCATTCTGCCCAGAGTAGTATCATCCATTATTTCCAGGGCCACTGCGTCATGACTCTCTTTGGGCAACTGAGGCAGCTTCTCGTTGAAGATGAGCTGTAAGAATCTGGGGTACATACAGAACCCCTCTTTTCCCTTTACCTCCAAATTCTCCACCAAGTAGGAGAATATCATGCTGGAAAAACTAAAGGGGTGGTTCAGAACCGGTGCCACGTAGGCATTTTGAATCTGGTCTGAGAGATCGTCAAACCCACCCCTCCTCGAAGCTACACACGTTAGAATCACGTGTGCTAAGTACTTGTACTGGGGGCTCAGGTTGCTCTTGTTGAGCACACCTGAGTTGATATCCCCAGCATACTTTAGCCTTAGGAAGCATCCTCTTACAGTCAATGGATGTAGTTTTGTAGGATGATCAGCATCCTCCCTGAACTCTAGGACCGTCTGAATATCAGCGGCACAGATCTCAATATCATGGCCCAGTATGGAGCTCCTGATACAGTAGGGCTCCCGAGAGCGGTCCACCGAGGCATTTTCCCAGAATGCCTAATGGAGTGATCTGTAAGGCGTGCAAGGAGTGGAGATCGCCTTATAGATCCGGGACCGTCTCAGAAATGCAATTATGTCGGTAAACTCAGCCCCGTTTCTGGTGGTGTGATCCAAGTGGGCACAGATGTTGTGCTTGGGATTTATGGTCCAATTTTCTGCCATTTATCTGTAACACACAAGACATAGAACTATTAATACATAAGACATGAAAACTTTTGTTCTAAGTGTAAAGTTGAAAGTCATTTTGATTCATTCGAGCGAATGAATCATGCGACTGAAGTCAGTCGCCTGTTTGAGACATGCGATTGAGTTCAATCGGCTGATTGAGGCATGCGATTGAGTTCATCTACCGACTGAGACATGCGATTAAGTTCAATCGGCTGATTGAGGCATGCGATTGAGTTCAATCTGCCGACTGAGACATGCGATTGAGTTCAATCTGCCGACTGGACTCATTCGGGTGGTTCAGTCGGTCAAATGATCCAATCGCAAGGTTCAATCGTGCGATTGGAGTTCATTCGAACGACCAGTCGCTTGCCCCCTGTTCGATCCCTGTGGGTCGAATCTTGACCCTTCTAAGTCTTTTAACAGTGTGTAATGGTCCATTAGTCTCGTATACTTGTCACTAATAACCTATTAACTCAATTTTAACATTTTGCTTCATTTACATAGGTGATTAAGTCGATTCGCAGTTTGGTTCTTGATTTAATCCAATATTGCTATTGTAGTTCGGTGATGTAGGATTCAAGGAGTAGTGTACCTATAAAACGTCACTGGAATGTAAGAATCTTAACCGCAATGTATATCAGAATCGGAGGCAATTTCGACAGGGTAATGGTAATGAACGCGATTCGGGGTGTTTTGGGAGTGATGAGCGATATGCGATCGATCAAGACCCTTAAATACTAAACCTAGGTTCACTCGGTCGACTGGCCTCAGTCGCTCAGTTCAATCGGGCGACTGAGGTTCAGTCGTACGATTGGCCTAGTCAATCGCATTCAGTCGGCCGACTGAGTCTCAGTCGGTCGACTGACTCAGTCGGTCTCCTTCATTCGCCCCTTTAGTTGACTGACTGAGCCTCAGTCGGTCTACTGTTTCATTCTCCCCCTTCCATTCGGTCGAATGAATCGATTTCATGTCCATTCGGCTGATTGGAAGCCATTCGCATAGTTGGTCGATATTCCTGATCCACTCGTGCGAATGGGTCACACTTTGTGAGTTTACAGTCATTTTTAACATTTACTATTCAGACTCTTTTCACTTTTGATAATAACATTGTAAGCTCTTAACCAATTCAGTCACTTCAGACGTGACCTTTTAAATTTTAAAACCATGTGGCCATCTCAGATATGACCTTTTTTAGGTAAGTTAATTCCTTTCTGATTTCCCTGATGTAGTCCGACAGACACACAAATTAAAAGATAAACATAGTAACTTAAACTAACTACACAACTAAAGTATATGTTTGGACTTTTTGTGAGCGATAAAAACCCTAGGATGAAAATCTAAGGGATTTGATTAGGAGTAGACAGCTTTAACTTAGATTGATCATATCTGGACCAAATCAATTTTGGAATCATACAGGAATATCAAATCATTTTGGGACTTGTTATTAAAGCTCTTTGATGCTTAAATTCTCGGTGTTCATCCAGAGTCGTTATCAACTTAAGGAAATCATACTGAAACTCTTAGATCTTCACATTGAGTTGAACTTTTGAGAATGTAGCCACTAAGATGGTCAGTATATTTGTCCACTTAAATCCATACACAGACTTTTGACGCAGACTGGTGACTGATTTAGGTTTACTTATTTCAGCTAACATTTGTGGATCCCACACTTATATGGTAATCAACATTCCTCAGAGGTTTTAAGCGGTCTACGGGTATTATTACAAGAAGAGACTATTCTTAGAGCTTTCAAAGAGAAACCTGTCCTCAGGTCAGTGCCATCGCACAGCAGAGAGGTGGCAAACAACAATGAATTCTAGAATATGTAGGTTATGCTTATCCTCAGGTCAGTGCCATCGCACAGCAGAGAGGCACACAACCTATCTCCTTGTTAGAGCAGCTTATTTTATTTTACACAAAATGCACCAACAACATGAGCCATTAACTTATTGCATTTGTCTTTCATTTTTTTTTGCTTTGCTCTAATTTGGTCATCCGCACACTTTTGTGGCCTTTAATGCTCATTGCCCCTTATTGGAATATATTTGATTGTGTTAACCAGTGATAAGATGGAAGTCCACAGTCAGTTGAACAACTTAGTTTGATCTTGAAATCACCAATCAGGTCTAATTGTCTATTGTGTTGAATCTACCAACATATCATTTGTGGTCTAGCAGCCTCTAAGTCTACTTTCTCTGTGTCACCTTAGGAGTTGCCAGTTTTCTATCATTTTCCCCGTTTTATATTGCTTAGACTACACAGACTAATACTTTGAACTTTTGCATCTTTTCAAACCTTAAATTTTAAATCCCTCTCGATTTGTTCCTGTGTACTATCATATTCCAAAGGTATTGAATCGGTATCACAGACACATTCTACCTTATTTCAGCTAGTTACCCCTTCTCCCTCATTTTTTTTAATATTAACTTGCTGACATATTCTCCCCCTAAAATACTAAAATCATTTCGGATTTAATTATTTTTGGATTTTAATAAACAGCAAGGTAACATGAAGTTAAATGTAACAGACAAGAAAAAACAGATAACATAAAATAAAATAAACATTAATGAAACCTACACCGGACTACACATTATGCTCATCAGGAATTACCTCACTTTTCTTTTTAACGCCGTTGACCTCTAGCAGGTATTGAAAACGTGGTTTATCAAAGGCTTTTGTATAGAGGTCAGCACGTTGAAAATCAGTATTAATTTTAACCACATCTATTAGGTTCTTTTCAAAACAGTCTCTTATGAAGTGGTATTTAATACCGATGTGTTTGGTCTTAGGATGTTGAACCGGGTTTTTGGTTACTGCTATTGCAGCAGAGTTATCAACAAAAATAGGAGTAAACGAGAATTTCAAACCGTAATCCCGCATTTGCTGGTGAATCCAAATGATTTGGGAACAGCAACTTGCAACAGCAACATATTCGGCTTCACAGGTTGACAATGCAACCGATGTCTGCTTCTTACACTGCCATGTAACTAATCTTCTCCCAAAGAATTGACACCCTGCTGATGTAGACTTGTAGTTCATTTTGCAGCCTCCATAGTCCGAGTCACTATACGCTGTGAGCTCAAAATCGTCATCATGAGGATACCACAACCCCAGGGTGGATGTACCCTTTAGATAGCGAAAGATCCTTTTGACCCCGATCAGACGATTGACCTTAGGTTTAGCCTGATATCTGGAACATAAACAAGTAGCATACATGATATCAGGTCTTGAGGCAGTGAGATACATGAGGGATCCAATCATTCCTCGGTACATAGTGGCATCTACAAGATCTCCACTCTCATCAGGTGCTATATCATGATTCGTAGCAAGTGGAGTCCCGGCAGCAGAAGCATTCTCCATGTCAAAGCGACTGAGAATGTCTCCTACATACTTGGTCTGATGTAGAAAGATCCCATTAGGTGTTTGATCCACCTGTAACCCGAGAAAGAACTTCATCTCCCCCATTGCACTCATCTCAAACTCTTTCTTCATCACTGCTTCAAACTCTTTGCATAACTCTTCTTTCTTCATCACTTTCATCGACTACCCCTTCTGACTGAGTAGATGACTCTCCCTGTGTGCTGGATGGAGTGTTTAGTATATCATACATCATCCTAGTAGCTAACTCATCATCCGAGGGAGAGAGAGGGATGTTGAAGGATTTGAAGAATCCATCATAATCGAAGAAGTATGCAGGTCCTTTGCCTGTAGGTGGTGTGGTGTATCTCTGAACGTCGACATTACACCACACTTCTACAAGACCCGTTGAGTTATTGTAAACTCGCTTGTTCGGTATGTTGTATCCTAGAAAAATTCCTTCAACTGCCTTCTCGCTGAATTTTCCATCTTGTGTCTTCTTCATAAGTGTACACGGTGCGCCAAAAGGTTCAAGGTACTCCAAATTCGGTTTGCGTCTTTGAAGTAGCTCATAACATGTCTTTCCGTGGCGCTTGACTATTAGGACTCTGTTCAGTGTATAGCAAGCATTTGCCACTGCCTCGTTCCAGAATTGGATAGCCAGTTTCGAGTCTGCCAGCATAGTCCGGGCTGTTTCTATCAAGCTCCTGTTCTTTCTCTCAGCAACTCCATTCATCTGAGGTGTGTAGGCAGAAGTGAATTGATGCACAATTCCCTTTTCCTTGCAGTATGCCTCCATCCCTTGATTCTTGAATTCTGTCCCGTTGTCTGAGCGTATTTGTCGAACTTGAGCTTGTAGAGTGATTCCAGTGTGGTTACTAATTCCTTGAATGTCTCCAAAGTTTCTGATTTTGATTTCAGAAACATTACCCAAGTGAACCTTGAGTAGTCATCAGTGACCACATAGCAGTACGCGTCGCCTGCGATGCTCCTTGTACTAACTGGACCGAACAGATCCATGTGAAGAAGCTCAAGAGGAAGTTCTATTGAATGAACTTTCTTTTCCTTATGAGACTTCTTTGTCTGTTTGCCCTTCTTGCAAGCTACAAAAAGTTAGGAAGTTGGAAGTTCTTGACATTCACTCCTCTAACTAAATCCTTCTGAATCAAATGATTCATCTTCCTTTGACTAATGTGTCCCATTCTCCGATGCCAGGAGATGGAATCCTTCTCAGGAGCTTTAGATAAGAAACACTGAACCTCATGATCCGTTGTGGCAGCTGTTGACAGATCCAAGACATAAAGGTCTTTATATCTTGAAGCAGTCATCAAAACTTGGTCTTCTGGGATCATATATTCTTTCTTCAGCACGTAACACTTCTGATTATCGAAGACGACTTTAAATCCTTTATCACAGATTTGGGACACAGAAAGTAAGTTGTTCTGAAGTTGTTGAATGTAGTTCACTTTATCAAACTTAACTTTCTGATTTCCCACTTCTCCCTGAGCTGTGATATAGCCTCCTTTGTTTCCTGCAAAGGAAACATGCCCTCCTTTTATTTGTTTGACGTTAGATAAAAGGGCACTATTTCCTGTCATGTGCCTGGATGCTCCGCTGTCTATAATCCACGTGTTAGTCTCAGCACTATATCGAGCACCCTGCGCATACAAAGTAAAAGAATCAGTTTAGGTTAGGAACCCAAGCTTTGACTGTCTTGGGTTTCCCAAAGGCATCACACATCATAAACTCCACCCATTGACCCTTAGAAGGTGAGGGTAGCTCAGAGTCCTTCTTGTTATCAGTATTAGACACAAGGGTGGATTTTTCTTTCCATAAGCCCGATTTGTGCAATGCCTGTTTATGATAAACAGTTGTCTGGCTTATAGGTTGGACTTTAGATTCACTAGCTCTTCTAGGTGGAGTTAGAGAATTCCGCTTAGAAGACCTAGGTCTAGAGTCCAGAAGATCAATCTTCTTCCTAGGTGTCTGATAGAAATGACAGTCAGAAGCAATGTGTCCACATCTCCACAGTTGTAGCATGACCTGCTATCAACTTTATGAGTAGACTTCTTTGTGGAGAAGTGCGTGACACTCTAGTAACATTAAACACTTTAGTTTTTGACTCTTGGATGTTTGATGTTTTCTCTGGTATAACAAACTTTTACTGATTTAACCTGTTTTCCTTTTTGGTTAGCTGATTTGACTCTATTGGCCCTGACTGTAAATTAACCTTTTCAAATTCATTTTCCAGGTTAACACATGGCATTTTACCTTTGCCTTTGAAGTGGCCTCCTTTTGTTTCTTACCAGATTCAGTAGATGAACATGAGGGTCTGGATCAGTAACAAGAGGAGTGGTCACCACATGATCCTTGATGGGGTTATTATTTACTGGTCTAGACTTGGTGTTCATCAAGGTCTCAGGTGGTGGTGGAACCACTTTGTAGCCTAATCCCTCCCCGTTATTCCTTTCTCTTACTAAGTGTTGAACTATGTGTGAAGAACTAGTCCAACTATGCAGTTTCTGTTTTAATGAATGAACTTCGACTTCTAGAACTGCTTTTTGTTTCTTAGTGTCTTCTAGGGAGTTAAGATAGTACCTAATGTTGTTTGCTTGGTTGAAAGCCACTACTTCAGTTTCCCTAAGTTGTTTGGTCAATAGGTCTATCTTCTCTTTATAACAATGCTCATTTTGTTTTAGTACTCGATTTGCCTCTGTGCACAGACGTAAATATTTTACTAAGTTATCATTATGATCTAATAACCTAGCAAATTTTTCATCTATGCTATTCCTAAACGTGTCACAATCAGAACAAGCATGGTTATTAAAAAATCGGTCAGTGGTACTTACCTGAGTTGGTTCAGAAGTATTAGCCATCAGTGCCGCATCAGATGATTCTGGTTCTGTCGACTCTGGCTTTTCTGTCTCTGAGGTGGAAACTTCCTCATTTGACTTGTAGCTGACCTCGGCTGTAGTTGTTTCTTCACTATGTGACATTGCAATTTCAACTGCTATATCACTTCACTCGCAGAATCATCGTCAATATCCTCGACACTGGCAATGTTAGATTCTCCTGGTGAGACAAACCTGAAACTCCAATCCTGTCCTTCATCATCATGAGCAGTAGTGCTTTAGGGTCCTTGTTTGATGAAGTTGAATTAGAGGGTTGCTTGTCCTGGCGAGTAAATGATGAGAACGGGTTCCCATTCCCCGTCTTCTTTGGCTTGACACATTCTCGTTTGAAGTGCCCCTTCTCACCACAGTTAAAGCAGGTCACTTTACTCTTGTCGAAGCCAAAGGTAGTGTCCTTAGTAGCAACCAAGTTCTGTCCAGTCTTTTTCACAAACTTTTTCGCCCTCCGAACAGCACTTGCTAAGGCCCAGATTATATCCATTCTTTCAAGCTCCATCTCATCCACCTGCTCGTAGTCCTCATCTGCCAGATGGTAGTTTCCAATCTTCCCAGCAACAAGTCCATCATATGAATGAACCACTGCTGCTAAGAGATCCATATGCTCTCGTGCTACTTCCACGGTCACATTACCGAAGTTCTCCGTCTTCAGTTTCGTAGCGTTTGCTTCTGATCCAATATGATGGGTACATGATGACCCAGACGTGTCTGATCTAGAAGGAGAAGCATGTGTGGGACCTGACGAGCTAGACACAAAAGCAGTCTGGAGGGGTGCTCCAGATGTCTTAGCTTGACGCGTGGCGTTGTATAAAGCTGGATTTTGTGTGTATGAAGACTTCTGAGCTCTATACTTCATCCTTAGTGCTTCTTCTCGCAATTTAAGAATGAAGTCATTTATATCCAGCTTTACAAGGATTCCATTATGTCTCAGGTTAGACACGAATGTAGCCCACTTATCAGGCAACCCATCTGCGAAATTGCTTACTTTTTCTTCCATGGTAGTAGCCACTCCATGTGTATGCAATTCGCTCATCAAGTGGTAGAATCTATCTATGACGTCGTCCAAGCTTTCATTACCAATTGATGAGAAGTTATCGAATTCCTTCTTTAACTCCTTTGCCTTGATTGCCTTCAATGATGCGTTACCATCATATCTCTTCTCTAGCGCATCCCACAGTTTCTTAGACTGCTTGTTTCGGAATACTGGTGGAATATGTCTTTGGGGATAGACTGAGTGATCAATGCATAAACTCTTTTCTCTGCATTGTACTTTACTTTCTGTGCGTCTGTCATCCCGCTTAATGTTAGTTTAACTCCATCAGCTCCCACTGGTGTACTATAACCTATCTCAATGGCTTCCCACGGATTAGGATCTACTCCATTAAGGTAGATCTCAAAACGTTGTTTCCAGTGGGGAAACTCATCTAAAGTCAAGAGCTTTGGTGGTTTATTGTGATTCCCCACCTCACTCTCAAGCAGCAACAGATTCTATATCCTTGAGTCTTTCCCAGCAGTAAAGGCTGACATCTGATCTTCCATGATGAATAAACTTATAATCTAATCAAACAAACTTTTACTGATGCGACTGAAGGATGCGACTGAGCTAATCGTGCGTATAAGCTCTGCGATTGGTTCAATCGTGCGAATGAACTGGGCGATTGGTTCAGTCATGCGAATGAATCTGGTACGTATGAGCTATGCGAATGAATGGTTCAATCGGCCGACTGAAGGTGCGACTAGGTCCAATCGTGCGTATGAGCAGTACGAATGGAGTCCAGTCGTACGAATGAGTCAGTCGTGCGATTGAAGCTGTTGGTTTGCGAAAATTTCTAGGTTTGATGGTTTTCAGCCGTAAAAACTCGAAATTTTACAAGTTCTGATTGCCTGAGTCCGTAGAAACCAAACGTCGATGAGCAGGGAACTTCCAAGATCACTTTTGATGCCAAAGATTGCGTTTTTAGTGTAAAAACACAAACTTTATGCAATCTTGATTGAATCAACACGTAATCAAGAGCCAATAGCTCTGATACCACTTGTTAGGACCTGGTATTCGACTGAAATACCTAGAGATCACGTGTATACCGGATCAAATAGTGCGGAATCCTATTTGATTGGCGATCCAATCAGTGAGAACACACGAAGAATCAATCAGGGATTGAAACTAACGTTAGAAATCGATAAGGAATCGATCTAATGTGTTCTATGAACTTGGAGAACGATTTGGAAGGTTTCTGGACGGCTAGGGTTCGTCTGGAATAATACTTGATCGAATCTCTCCGTTTTTCACGAATTGAGTTGTATTTATAGGTTGGCACTCTTCAATCGTGCGACTGAACCATTAGTTTGGTTCAGTCGTGCGATTGAACCATGCGGTTGGGTCATTCGTGCGACTGAGTGTTCAGTCGTGCGATTGAGCCAATCTTATGTTACAGTCGTACGACTGATCCAGTCTCCTGGTTCAGTCGTGCGACTGAGTCAATTGTATGAGGTTCTTCATGCTTATGGTTCATTCGCATGAGCCATTCGCATGGGAACTTCATTAAGTTAAGTTTGAATGTTTTAGTTAATTAATATAATATTATATGTAATCATTCAAGTAATCATAAACCCAATCAATTCATTTACGACTCATTAATGAACTATTAAACCTTATAACCAACAGACTATCAATATCAGTTCATTAATCATACCAAACAAGATCTATTACATCACATATCACGATCTAGGGACATACATGTATCAACAGTAATGCTGTCTCATCTCTTCTTCAGTCTCCCACGTAGACTCGGATCCCTTCCTGTGCTTCCACTGTACACGCACAAGGGGAACCACTTTATTCCTCAGCCTCTTTTCGTTTCTATCAATGATTGCCACTAGTTGCTCCACATAATTGAGCCGTTCGTCTACCTTGATATCCTCCAGTGGAACAATCATGCCTTCATCGGCTAAGCACTTTCTCAGATGAGATACATGGAATGTCGTGTGAATTCCACTTAACTCATCGGGTAACTCTAATCTATAGGCTACCTCTCCTACTCGAGCAATGATTCGAAAAGGGCCTATGTACCTCGGGCTTAACTTGCCTCGCTTTCAGAAACGAATAATACCCTTCCAAGGTGAGACCTTCAACATAACCCGGTCACCCACCTCGAACTCAATCGGTCTACGTCGTTTATCGGCATACGACTTCTGTCTATATTTGGCTGCCTTCATGAAGGCTTTGATCTTCTCAAGCTTCTTAGTCGTAGCCTCGATTACCTCGACGCTCCCTAACTCTTTTTGACCAATATCACCCCAACAGATGGGTGTTCTGCATCTCCTACCATATAGCATCTCATATGGTCGCATACCAATGCTGCCATGATAGCTATTGTTGTATGAGAATTCGGCTAACGGTAGGTGGTCATCCTAACTTCCACAAAATCAATCACACATGCCCGAACCATGTCCTTCAACGTCTGAATGGTCCTTTCTGACTGACCATCAGTTTGGGGATGATAAGCCGTGCTAATGTGTAACCTCGTCCCCATTGCATCGTGGAATTTCTTCCAGAATTTAGATGTAAACCGGGTGTCACAATCGGACACAATAGACACCGGCACACCGTGATGAGCTACAACCTCCTTGATAAACAGACCAGTGAACCTCTAGGATGAATATGTCTTGTGAATTGGTAGGAAGTGAGCACTCTTTGTCAGACGGTCCACAATCACCCATATGGCATCGTACCCTTACGGAGTACGTGGCAGCTTCGTAATGAAATCCATGGTGACGTGTTCCCATTTCCATTCCGGTATATCCAAAGGTTGAATCTTCCTATATGGCTTTTGATGCTCCGCCTTCACTTGCAAACAAGTAAGGCATTTACTCACATACCCCACCACATCGCGCTTCATACCCGGCCACCAATAATCTTTCTTCATATCTTGATACATTTTCGTGGCACCTGGATGAATGGAGTATTGAGTCTTGTGAGCTTCATCTATGATCTTCCCCCGTAGATCCCCAAATCAAGGAATCCACACACGTCCAAATCGTGTTTTAACACCAAGTGTGTTCTCACTCAATTCCCCAACCAGACCTCTCATCCTTTCAGAGTTAAGATGATCTTCTTTCAGTGCCTCATGTTGAAACTCTTTGGCTTGCTTCATTACATCAAACGTCATGATCAGTTGGTATGCTTTCACCTGAACCGGTTGGGCCTCTCCTTTCGGCTAAGGGCATCCGCCACCACATTGGTTTTGCCCGGATGGTAGTGGATCTCATAATCATAGTCTTTTATGAGCTCCAACCATCTCCTTTGTCTCATGTTCAGGTCCTTCTACTCAAAGAAGTACTTCAAGCTCTTGTGATTAGTGAAAATAGTGCACTTGGTCCCGTACAGATAGTGCCCCAAATCTTCAGTGCAAAGACCACGACTGCTAGCTCCAAGTCATGTGTAGGGTAGTTGACCTCATGAACCTTCAACTGTCGGGATGCATAGGCTATAACCTTCCCTCTCTACATTATCACGCACCCTAACCCTAAGTAGGAAGCATCCGAATAAACCACCAAATCTTCACTTCCATAGGGTAATGACAGAATAGGAGCTTGAGTCAACCTCACCTTCAATTCTTCGAATGCCTTCTCCTGAGCTTGACCCCATACGAACTTCACATCTTTTTGGGTCAACTTAGTTAGTGGAGAAGCAATCTTAGAGAAGTCTTGGATAAACCTTCTATAGTAGCCCGCCAAACCCAAGAAACTACGAATCTCGGATGGCGTCTTTGGTGACTTCCATTGCATAACCGCCTCCACTTTTGCCAGGTCCACCATAATCCGGTCAGGATTCACCACATGACCCAAGAACTGAACTTCACGCAACCAGAATGCACACTTGGAGAATTTGGCAAACAACTTCTCCCTTCTCAGCGTCTCCAGAACCTTCGGAATATGACTGGCATGCTCAGTCTGGCTCTTCGAATAAATCAGGATATCATCAATGAACACAATCACCGATTTATCCTACATCGGTCGACACACACGGTTCATCAAATCCATAAAAGCAGTCGGCGCATTGGTCAAACCAAAAACATGACAAGAAACTCGTAGTGACCATAGCGTGTGCAAAAAGCTGTTTTAGGGATATCTTGCTCCTTCACCTTCAACTAATGGTAACCAGATCGAAGATCTATCCTTGAAAACCAACTGGCACCCTGAAGCTGATCAAACAAATCGTCTATTCTCGGTAAGGGGTATCGGTTCTTCACCGTCAACTTGTTCAGTTCGCGGTAGTCAATGCACATCCTTATACTACCGTCCTTCTTTACAAACAGGACCAAAGCAGCCCAAGGAGAGATACTCGGTCTAATGAACCCTTTATCAAGCAGCTCTTGCAACTACTCCATCAACTCTTTCATCTCTGTCGGAGCCAAACAATACGGTGCCTTGGCAATGGGTTGGGCACCCGATATCAAGTCAATCTGGAACTCAATCTCACAGTCACGTGGCACTCCTAATAAGTCTTTGGGAATACGTCTGGAAAGTCACACGCCACGAGTACATCGGATAGTTGTGGTGTTGGCGTATCCACATCCTTTACATAGGCCAAGTAGGCACTACATCCACGCCTCATACACTTTCTCGCCACCGCCATTGAAATTACCTTCAGAATAGTAGTCACCCAATCACCATAAACCATCACCGAACTACCGTCAGGTGTTGTCAAACGAATCATCTTCTTGCGACACACGATGTTCGCCTCGAAGTCTGCTAACCAATCCATCCCAAGAACCAAATCAAAACCACCCAAGGTCATCACGAACGGTCTAACATGAAACTTATGACCTTCTAGCTCCACATCACAGCCCTCTAACATCTCAAAAATCCTGGTAGACTTACCTATGGCAGTTTTTACATCGAAGGGCGCATCAATACGTCTACTACTAACAGGCAACTTAGCATAGAAAGCAGCAGAAATAAAACTCTTACTAGCACCAGAATCAAATAGCACAGAAGCTAAAGTTTGGTTCACCAGAAACGTACCAGACACGACATCAGGGTTCGTTCTAGCTTGCTCCTGTGTCATTGTGAATGCTTTGGCATTTGCCCTAGGTCCTTTCCCTCCAGTTTTCTTCACCCAGAACCCTCAACTCTTGGCTTCTTACACTCCCTACTCATCTGACCACCTCCCTCGCAGTTAAAGCATTTCATACCTCCACAGTCTCTAGCCATATGACCAGGCTTCCCACACTTGAAACAAACATTCAATCCCCATCTACACTCGCCACCATGCTCCTTCCAACACTTGCAACACTTTTTCAACCCGGAACTAGATGTGACCACATGGCGGTCATCCCCTCGAGCCTTCTTGTTACTCATCGAGGCACCACCCCGACCAAACCTCTTCCCATGCCAGTTTCTCTCACCTCCACCCTTCCGACTACCTTCAGTCACCACCACCACAATCCTCTCATCATACAATCTTCATGCTAGATCCACCGCTGACCTAAACGTGCTTGGTCGGGCAGCGATCATGTGCTTGCGAATACCCATCGGCAAACCCTGAATATACCTCTTGAACTTCCGAGATAGAGGTGTCACCTGATCCGGCACCAGACGTGCCATTTCATTGAACTTTGTGGTGTACTCTTGGTGTGTCATCGTTCCCGCTTCAAATTGCAAAAACTCCCTTTCAACCTTGTCCATTTCCCGGTGAGGACAAAACTCCTGAATCACCAACTTCTTCAGTTCGGACCATCTCATTCTTCCAATGGCCCTGCTGCCTTCAGCTTGGACAATATTGTTCCACCAGCATAGAGCTGAGTCCATAAATAAGTAGGTAGCGAACTTAACTTTCTGGTCCTCTTGGCACTCGCTGATATCAAGTACAGCCTCCATTCCCTCACCCACCGTGAGCAGCAGCAGTAGTGCCGTTTCCATCAAAAGTAGGGGGCTTGCATCTCATGAATACCCCATAGTTACAACCTCGTACTGCCTCCCGCGCAGGCTCTGCTTCTTCTTCTTCATCATCATTAGACGGAAGCGTCTCAGTCTCGGGCTGTCTTCTTTCGCCTGTAGGTCCACTCCTTTCCCTTCTCTCCCCCTTTCTAACTGCCTTTATCACTTCGGTCACCATAGATGGTAGGATCGTCTGCATGACTTGATGCACTTCTTCCACAACTGCCTCCTTCACTGAGGCTCTCAGGTTAACACTCTCATCTCCGCCCTCCGGATATAGGGTTTCTGGTTCTTCATGAACCACCTTTTCGGCCCTAGTCCTTTCTCTCGTAGCCCATGGTTCAGCACCACGTCTACCACCACGAGAAGGTTTAGATGATCTACCACCAGCCATCCTCTAACTCACACTAAATGATTTAAACACTAATACGGTCATTCAAGGGAACGACTCAGATTATGGAAAGTATAGTTAGTCCCTAATTACAGTGGCCAGTTGTGATTAGCCACTTACTTTACTCTTCATACCCCAAGCATTACCTGTCGTGACTACATCAGTGTTTAAATCTATATACAACACATAACCACATACCATACGCACATAATACCGGTTACGCTTTACGAAAATACCTGATGGCACGCAGCTACTTAGTTTGGCATCCCCTTCCCTTTCCGTCCCATTCTCAGTTTAAGTTAATGTTCATTTTGAAAATTTACCTATTTCACTTAAACTTTGGCTCTGATACCAACTTGTAAGGCCCCATTCCCAGGACGCTCACAGCTGGTAAACCATCGCACATAAAACATATACTTTACATTTAATCATTCATAAAACATTATAGCAGAGTCTAAAAATAACTTTTCATATCATTACAAACGCTTTTGCAAGTTAATACAAGCGTTCATTTCAAAACATCATTTGTTTGCATTATAATGCAAAAACATTAACAAAAGAATGCCATTCAACATGCCAAGTAGCTGCTCTGTGCCATCCTCAGCAATGCTCACCTGCCAAGTGGAAAAATGCATAAAAGTCAGCGTTGCTGAGTGAGTTCTAGTTTAATAATAAAACATACTTTTTCCTTCATTTAAAACTGTTTATTTCTATTGCATGTGATCATACATCATACATACATACAGATAATATCATTATTATCTTCATCATTCTTTCGTTCATACTTTCATTCATTCATTTATTACTTCTAGTGACGTGTACATTACCCTGAACATTATGCACGAAGCGGGTAACTTGGCCTGAGGTCTTTCATAGACCTCGAACATTGTGCACGAAGCTGACTCCAGTACCTAGGGTAAATACATTCACCACTTATCTTTTCTCTTTCATTCCGGATCAATGCTATATGCTATACCCCAAACATTGTGCACAAAGTGGGTAACTCGGCCTGAGGTCATTCATAGACCTCAACATTATGCATGAAGCTGACTCCAATACCTAGGGCAAGTGGCAAGGATCCCATTCATATGGTCAATCACAATGATTAGACCCCAATGTGCATCCTTTGGTGTAGCTAACCCGCACACCATTGAGCTAACAACTACATAGGGCGTGCACCTCCATACATTTGCTTGCAAGCCATTCTTACATTCATTCATTAATGCATGCATTTATCATCATGTTCCTCTTTCGTTATCTTTCATTTTTCGTGACATAATACTTCGTTCATTCATTATCATAACACGTAAAGTCATAGGAAAGATAAATCATACATTACTATAAGGAACATAACATATCATTCATACATCATCATGCAGGGCATCATACATACATAACATACATCGTGTATAACCATGCAACATCATCATCATCATCATGCATAACCATCGAGCATATATCATTTCATGCCCATCATGCCCTCCATGACCTCAAAAGTCAACTTACATAATCCCTGGGAATCCCTAAGTCAAAGCCTACATTACTCCTTTTTCTCCCAAAAAGTCAGAAATATTTCTAAGTGTTCATCCGCATTGACCCTATTACTCATCCACATTTAATTGCTTCATCCGCATTAACCCTTATTTGGTCATCCGCATTTGATGGCCTCATCCGCATTAACCCTTAATTGTTCATCCGCGTTTGATGGCCTCATTCGCATTAACCCTTATTATTCATCCGCATTTAGTGGCCTCATCCGCATTAACCCTTATTGTTCATCCGCATTTGGTGGCCTCGTCCACTTTAACCCTTGTTGTTCATCCGCATTTAGTGGCCTCATCCGCATTAATCTTCTAAACACTTGGGCAAATTTAAAGGTTAACATGAGAGCCTAACAACATCATGTTCGACTTCAACTCACCATTCATCATGTTCTAGGCTTAAGTCTTACCCTCTAAGCCTTAGAAACATCATCATACATCAGCAAACATGAACATAATCACATCATAACATCACAACATCACAACATCACAACATCACAACATCATTATACATGCATACAAGCATACGGGTCCGAAACACAATTTAGCGAAAACATACATCTATGCATATCCAGCCCCAAAATTAGTTAGTAACCAGTAAAAGAGGGTCCTAAAACTCACCTTTGCAGCTCTTAAGTATGGCTTCCTCCAAACTCATTTTCAAATTGAATTCAACCGTTAAGAAACCCATGAAAAACATACCCAAACACATACAAACACACATAAGCATAAACCCGAGGATATGACCGGTTAAGAACACCATAAAAGCATGAATTCTTACCTTGAATTAGAATTCTTTCTTCTTGTTCTTCTTCAAAGCCGAGAATTTGCTGCTCCCAGCTACTCTCTCTCTATAAAACCCAAAAATCTGTGGTGTATGTGACATATGGGCAGCCATACCACCTTTTACACCCACTGTTCAAACATTTTGTCCTTTTGGACAATTTTTACCCCTAGACTTGGGTTTTATTTCTTTTCCTTCTCTTCTTTCACTTTATTCATTCTTTTCTTTGGCTTTAAAATAACCGGGTGTTACACATATAGTTTGGGCCTTTTTGGGTTTCATTTTCATCAGGCTCCACCGAATCGTTAACCACAATATTTGGATATTGTGTGAAGATATCAAGTATGAAAAGCTTGTTTTGCATACACTTTTCCCATAAATTTGTTGGCATGTTCCTCCTAATACCCTGGTTGACATCAAGTTGTGTAGACACAACACTAAATAGGATCTCAAGCTTCTGCGCATGTGTTTTTGCCACCCGGGTCAATAAAGTCAACTTGCTCAATGAGTTTAAGCTTTTCGGTCTACCACGAGCAAAAAAAATCTCTTTAAACTTCTTATTAACTATATCCCAAGTCACCTGGCTCAAACCCTTAAACTATTTTTCTAACAATTTCTCTTTCTTATTCATCATTCTCTCCCAGCCAGGTTCCGTTTCATCCTTCTCTTCATCGTTATCATATTAGACTCCGATTTTGTATCTACTTTAGTCGGGTCATCAATATCTGAACTAGTATCATCCTCATCCTCATCTTTAGACATCTCATCAGCATCCTCATGATACTTCACACTTTTGGGATTTTCCCTATACGTGTTATTCAAATCCTCATACAACTTATTATCCTCTTTAACTTCTATTTCATCAAATTCAACGCTTTTCATTACCACTACTCTTCTTCTTCTTTGCTTCCTTATTTTCCATATCTTGATTTAAAAAATCCTCCAACATAACCAAGCCTTAATAGAATTATTCGGAACTCTTACTGATTCAGTAACCGTCATGCCCTTTACATGTTTTCTATTAATGTAAGGTTTTATGTAAGGTTGATGCACTTAAACATTCAAAGTCTTTCCTGCATGCATGCACTGATGTACAGAAGTAGAGATGGTTTGGAATTTTACACCATGCACTAGAAATATTCTAAGTGTAAAATCTTCCGAATCCAAGACCAACATCTTCCGAAACCAAAAGTTGAGTCTTCCGAAGCTTCAATGACAAAGACTTCCAAAGCCAAGAAATGAAGACATATTAACTTCTAAATACTTTTGAATATATGCTTTATCTGATGTACTTTACCATAAAGCTAAACAACTTTCTGCTGCAACTCTGTTTACTCACCAACTTACATGAGTTGGTAAAAAGGTCAATGCTTTTGGTAAACTGTACATTGAGGTCTTGAGTCTGTGCTTTCTACTTTATTTACTTTTATCCTTTTTGTAATATATTAGGATGTGAGCTATGGCATGTCATAGTCATTAGTCAAAAGGCAAACTGTCTTCTGACTCTACATTTGATTTTGTTTTCTAGTTCAAATGTATCCCGCTAGCCTTTTAAGTATGACCGACTGTAGGATGTAGTATAAAGTATCCTAGGTCCTTGTAACTTTCTTTATGCTTTTTACACTTGTAAAAGAACTTGAGAGCAATGTACAACATTTTTGAAAACCATATACTTGTGTTGTTTTGTTCTTGGTTCTATCTCATATTTTGCTTGTGTTCTAAGCATCATTCTAGTGTGTTACCAGTTCCCTATTTGATTTGTTAAGTGTTCTAAAACAACTCTCCTCATTGTGTCTTTGTGTTGTAAGTGGCCAACCCCACTAAATGGTCCTGCCATTGGTATAAGAGCATTCTAGGCTCTTGATTGTAAGATCTCACCATCTTAAGATCCCTCATGCTCATAAAACACTTAACATCCCAAATGGTAGTTCTCAAAAAAGCTAATATGGAAACTAGAACCATGACAAAAGTCCTCACTGATCATTCCTGAAGACTTTGACACTTGGTGCTAATGGATGGAAGGGTTCATCAAGTCAAAAGACTTCAGGATGTGGGAAGCTGTTGTCTCAGGACCTCAGATACCAAGCACCTCTTAGCTGCTACTGGAGTGGTAGGATTTTAAAGGTTGTGGCTGACCATTCTGAAGAAGATAGGAAGAGAATAGTGATTTATCAAAATGCTATGGTAGCCCTTGCAGGACCAGTGAAGGGTGGTCAACTACAACACAACAACACAAAGAGGATAGTAACTAAACTTAAAAAACTATGAACTAGATTAACCACAAATGAAGACACTAAGAAAACAAGTAATTAAGAGACAAAACACAAGAGCAAACTACACGGTGAGATAGTTTTCAAGATTGCAGTATATTGCTTTCTTAATGTTCTATTACAAGTGTTACAAAGCATATGAATAAAGTTACAAGAACATGAGATACTTATACTACATCCTACAGCTGGCCATACTATGAAAGCCAGCTGGATACAATTGACTAGACTCAAAACAAAATCCATTGTAGAGTCAAAAAGGCAGATTGCCTTTTTGACATTGTGACTATGACGTGCCATAGCTCACATCCTTATCTCTTACAAAAAGGATAAAGTACATGTAGTAGAAAGTTACAAACTCAAGACCTCAATGTACAGTTACTAAAAGCATGGACCTTTTCACCAACTCATGTAAGTTGGTGACTTTACAGAGTTGTAGCAGAAAGGGGTCCAGCTTTATGGAAAAGTACATTAGATAAAGCATGTTACTAAAAGTCTTCGGAACAAATCTGCTTCAAGTGTGAAGCTTCAATTTGGAAGACTTCATCTTTGGCTTCAGAAGATATCGGTCTTGGCTTCGGAAGATTTCATACTTAGAATATTTTTGTTGCATGTGTGAAACTTTCAGAGCATTCTTCTTTAGTACTTGTGTAGCATGCATGAAGAAAGACTTTGTTTGCTTCAGCATCAATACATTTTCTTTACAAACTCCCCCTAGGCTGATGCTACCAAAACTCTTAAAGATTTTAGATATCAGCAGTCCTCATCAGGATGATAATCAACCCTTTCTTCATAAGATGATCAGGATCCTTCAGACTATCAAAGTACCTTCTCATGTCAAAGAGATCATGTAGAGGCAACTGAAACATGTCTTGCCAAGTGTAGACATTCTCAATGCCATGATCTCTGATGACATGCCACCTTTGTGGATATGTAGTGTATGTATAGGATAGGATGGGTCTTTCTGATGCAAGAGGAGCTATCGGAAGGGGAGATGATGGAGCATCCTCTGGCTGCACATCCTCAGGATGTTTTGACTCATCCTGAGGTTCAGAAAAGGATGCAGTCTTTTTCTTCTTCTTTGTCTTTGGTTTAGAAGCTATTCTTTTCTCTCTTTACAACTATTAACTGAGAAGAATGGCCTACAGTACTGGATTGATCTTCCATGTCTTTCTCAGTTGGGTCTTCTACTCTCACAGGTTCAGATTGAGAGTGAGTCTGACCCTGCTATGAATTAGAAGATGAAGCTTGCTGAGATTTAGCAGGAGGTTCAGGTTGTGATGTCTCTGGATGTTCAACCTTAACCTCCACTTCAGGTGGGGCTTGACTTGGAGGGTAATGTAAGTCAACCAGCTCTCCACTCTTGATCTTCACTTGATCACCCTGATATGCTCATCCATAGTGGATAGAGACATGAGGCCAAGTCTCATTCCAGAGAATCCATACAACTTCAAGAAGCTCACCATCCTCTGCCTGTCAGCAGATTTCTTCATGCTTTTATGGATGATGGCTCTTGACTTAGCAGCTTCTTCCCTTAGCTTTCTTTTGGTTGTCTTTCTCTCCTTGACTATCTCAAGTTCAAGTTGTTTAAGATACTCAAACACAATATTGTCAAAGGATAAGGGAAGAAGTGCTTCTGCCTGATAGAGGCCTGTGGCACTTAGGTAGTTGATCATCTTGATCCTTTCTTCTCTTTTATCTACCTGAGGTTCTTGTTGAACCACATCCTCTTGTACAGGACTTTCTTGAACTAGGGAGAGGGTAGGCATATGCTTATACAATCTTTTCTTCTATCCAGGTCAACCAGTTCATTTAACTCCTCCAAGGGGAGAGAGCTGACATTATCTATGTCATAGTTCCTTGTCTACAAATAGTTTATCATGACTGCCCTTAACTAATCATTCGGAGTATCTGGTCTAGGGGCAGCCCTGATTGCAGTCTCCATGAGTCTTGCAAGCCCAAAAGAGGAACCTTCTCCCCTTAGCTTCCTTTTCCTCTCTCTTCTCATCCTCAATCTCCTCAGATGTCATATTTCTTTTTCCTTTGTCACTAATTGAACTTTGTGACTCAAGGTGGAGAGAGCTTTGGCCTTAATTGCTTGATGCATCTACTAAGCTCTGGCCAGAGAGAGGTTGATAAGCACCTTCACCACCAGGTCTCTCAAAAAGGGCATTGATATCTGCAGTAGTTATTGGTGATAAGACTGGGCTCTCAGGTTCTATCACTAGGCCTTCAGTCAAGGTTTCCCCTATGAAGCTAATCTTAGGGTCTGCCTCAACATCCAGTTGACCGATGACATTACCTGATTGCCATAGTCTTCGTCTTAGGCTGAACTCTGCAGTGATCCTGTCTTGGATTCTTTGTGCCAACTTGTCAGCTTGTCTTGATTGGCTTGGATTGACAAGTGGCATGTTGACTAAATCTAGACCTTCATAGAAGTTGAAGGTCTGAAAGTTGAAGATCTCCTGCTGTCCTTGAACTCTTATGATGATTAGGGCTTTCCAGTTGTTGTCATACCTCTACCCAGACTCTGTATGAAGGAGTCTGTGTAGTCCGCATCAATGTGAATTTGAGGAGGTTGCTGAGAATGCACAATTGCAAGTGAGGATAGTGAGTCCTCAGTGTTCATTCTCTCTGAAGAAATCCTAGATTCTATAGCTGTAATGACTTTCTCCCCCTTTTTGGTAGCATCACCCACTTGAATAGGTGAGCCAGGAGTTAGGTCAATCACATCCACAGGTTCTTGTGTTCCTGGTTGAGCTCTTCTTAAAGGTCCCCCAGCTAGTTTTTCCTTGAGATATGAAATCTGAAGTTGCTGATCATTATCCCTGTTGTGCAAGGTAGTCACTTGAGATTCAAGGTGACTAACCTTGGAGACTAAATAGGTGCATGTTTTAGACAGTTTTTGCACCTTTTGTCTTAATTTCCCCTCATCTTCATGAAAAGAATCATTGGGGGATGAGATGACTCGACCAAAATCTTCTCTCTCACCACCAGCTTCAGTTTCTTGGCTACTGGATTTCCTCTGCTCACTGACAATCTCAGTTGAGATGTCAGTGGGCTTAGTTGCCATGGTTGAGGTCTTAATGATGTAATCACTTCCAAAAGTGAGAGCCACTTTCATATGGACATCCTAAATAGGTTCAGAAGTGTCCACCTCAGTAGTAGGTGACTGATGGGGGCTAGAAATAGGAGCCTCAGAAGCACTCATCTCTCTTTGAGTAGGGGAAAAGAAGAGAGAATGATGGTACTCATTGAAACCTAGATCTTCGTCAGTGTAGAAATCAAGGTTGGGGATTGGTTGGTTGAGATCTAAATGCTGGGGATGGTAACTGTCCCCTGAAGGTTGATCACTTGAGTGTTGAGACTCAGAGTGATGGCTTAAGGCAGTTTGGCTTATGATCTCATCAGGCTGAGCATGAGGAACCTCATCACTGATCTTTGAAGAGATGGGAGTGGTCTGCTCCTCAGGAGAAGTATTTGCTCTAGTGTCCACTTCCTCTTGTATTGGTGAGTGTATGGGGACCTACACAGACTGAATAATTTAAGTAGGGGTTCGTTTGTATTTTCTTTGGTTGGTGAGGATGATTGGTGGCTGTGTAGGAGGTTGGGATGTAGCAGGTGTGCGTTCAACACTAGCTGGTGCTGCTAGGTTGTCACCTTGAGCAATGAGCTCTAACATTTTTGGGACTAGAGCTATTTCTACCCTAGAGAAGCCAACAGTGGGCTTTCACAGTAGTTTAAAGATGTCGGGCTTCATCTTTCCCAGTATAAGAATGTTACTGCTCCCCTTAACTATGAGCCCAATTCACAGTTAAGAATGTACTGGACATATCTAGGGAACATGTAATATTCTATGAAGTCTAAGTTCGCAAGTAAATTAGTATAAACAAATTGAGAATACCTGAACTTGACCCCCTTAATCATTCCATGGATAATGAAGGAGTGATCCTCAAGAATCTGGTCCCATCCACCATGCTTGTTTGTTAAGTTGTGGATAACCACATGGAGCAGGAATCTCCACTGGGATGAGACCTTCCCTTTTCTGAAGGTCTTGATAGAGTAATCTCCCTCATACCCGTCTGCTGAAAATAATGATTGACAGCTTCATTTGGGAAGAACACCTCACCTTCTTCATCATCTAGCTGAAGATGCATGTTGATGATGGCTGGAGTGATGAAGACTGTTCTCCCGTGCACCGTGGCAGAGTGTGCCTTCTCCCCATCCATTTTGACCTCTTGGCAGGTCTTCTAGAATTCAAGAAGATGATCCTCATAGAGTGGAGGATCAATGGTTTGGGAGGTGAAGTAGTTGGACAAATCTAAGAAGTGACAAACCTCTGAGAAATGAGAATCTTTCTCAGAGCTTAACAGAGCAACCTGGTTGTGTTGCCTGTGGAGCAACATGGCAAAGTTCGGGTCATTTCTGTGAACAGGGTTGGCCATTGTGAGGTAGCTTAAGGATGAAGAAAGAAAGAAGAAAGAAATTTAAGAGAGAAATTTGGTTTTTAGGTTTAGAGGAAGAAGCAGATGATAGAAAGAGGGGGAAACTGTTGGGTTATATGTGAAAAGGATTTCAGATAAAGTTTAATGAAAGAGGATAAACTTTGAAATCCGGATGTCGGTCCCACCTCTAAAAAAGTAGTTTACGTTTGCTCAAAAAATAGTTTTCTTGGAAGTTTAAAAGCTTCCGAAGGTAATTATCTTCGAAAGTTTAAATGAAAAAGTTTCGGAAGCTAAAATGACTTTGGAAGATTTTTCTAAGAGTTGTGAAGATTTTGACTTTGGAAGAAAATCAAGACTTGAAAGTTTTGTTTAACAACAAAGCTTCCGAGTGTTAATTTGCTTCAGAAGAAAAAGGTCTTTGAAAACATATAAGGGCAAAGAAAATTTTAAGCTTCAGAAGGTATTTTAGAAATATCTCTAAAGGTAAAAATATGGGGCAGTCATTTGTTTAAAAGCATAAATTTCTTTCGAAGTTAAATACATAACTTCTGAAGGATCAAAATTTCATAAATCTAAGGAAAGTCTTCAAAAAGATTTTCATCCAAAGAAAACAAGAGCTTATGAAAGTGATGAACTAGACAACTTAGGACACACATGTTTTAAGAAACAATAAGAATTAGTTTTAAGAAAATCTACTCAAAGTTGATCATCCCAATAACTGATATAAGATATTTAAGTTTCTGTTCATCAAAAACCTTTGTAAACAAATTAGCATATTATTATCTGTGTGAACTTTGACTAGTTTAACTAATCCCTTTCATAATTATCTATTATTAATGATACCTAATATTGATGTGATTGGTCCTTGAGTGCCGCACATGATTCTCTGTGATTGAGTTAGCACTATTGTTGTCTATGTGAAGGGAGTCTACTTGAAGTTGAACCCATAGTCCATTATCTGATTCTGAATCCAAAGCACTTGAGCACAGCAGCTTGCAGCATCAATGTATTCAGCTTTAGTAGTTGATGCAAAGACACAGGATTGTTTTTTGCATTGCCATGAGACAACCCTCCACCAAATGCAGGACCGGTGAAGGGTGGTCAAATACAACACAACAACACAAAGAGGATAGTAACTAAAACAAACTGTGAACTGGATTAACCATAAATGAAGACACTAAGAACACAAGTAATTAAGAGACAGAACACAAGAGCAAACTACACAGTGAGATAGTTTTCAAGATTGCAGTATATTGCTTTCTCAATTTGTATTACAAGTGTTACAAAGCATAGAATAAAGTTACAAGAACATGAGATACTTATACTACATCCATAGCTGGCCATACTATGAATCCTGGATACAATTGACTAGACACAAAACAAAATCAATTAAGAGTCAAAAAGCAGATTGCCTTTTGAATTTATGACTATGATATGCCATAGCGCACAACCTTTTATCTATCAAAAAGGATAAAGTACATGAAATAGAAAGGTACATACTCAAGACCTCAATGTACAATTACCAAAAGCATGGACCTTTTCTCCAACTCATGTAAGTGGTGACTTTAAAGAGTTACAGCCAAGGGTCCAGCTTTATGGAAAAATATATCAATAAAGTAGTCAAAAACTTTCGAAGAAATCTGTCTTCAAGTGTGGAGCTTCAAAGAAGAATTTGTCTTGAAGATTCGGAAGACTTCATCTTTGGCTCAGAAGAGATATTGGTCTGGCTTCGGAAGATTTCACACTTAGAACCTTCTATTGCAAGTGGGAAACTCTGAAGCATTCTTCTTTAGTACTTGTACAACATGATGCAGAAAGACTTCGTTGCTTCAGCCTCTATACATTTTCCTACAGCCTTCAACTGCTCTTCCAAACTCCAATACAAAGGCTTCAAGAAATGAAAAAAAGCCTTAACAAACTCTGGGATGCACTGAAGTGATGTATGAGGGGTAAACTATAGCCAAGGAGAACAAGAATGATCTTCTAAAGCAGTATTAGTTTGAGAATTTCACCTTCAACTAAGTGAAACCATGACTTAACAATACTTTAGGTATGTGAGAATTGTGACATCTAAAATGGATGTTGGAGGTTAGTGACTCTTGAGAATAGGGACAGTTTTTAAGGAAGTCATGTCCTTTCTCCTAGAAAATCGACACATTATTGTGTTTATGAAGAGAACTGAGAATCTTAAGATTTACTTTGATAGAGTTGTATGGATCTTAGTGGGACTAGATGGAGGAAAAGCAAGGTTCATTAGTAATGTAAGGATTCCTGAAGTCTGATGCAACCCAAAACTGCCTAAGTGTTTCAGCAACATGCACTAAGTACTGAAGTGAAGAATGCTTCGGAAGAATTACACAAAGCATTAGAAAAATACTCTAAGTGTAATATCTTCCGAAGCCAAGACCAATATCTTCCGAAGCCTAACATGAAGTCTTCCGAAGCTTGAAGAGACAAAGTCTTCCGAAGCTTCAACCTATGAAGACAGATTTCTTCGAAGACTTTTAGTACACATGCTTTATCTGATGTACTGTTCCATAAAGCACCTTTTCCGCTGCGTCTCTGATAAGTCACCAACTTACAAGAGTTGGTGAAAAGGTCCATGCTTTTGGTAACTGTACATTGAGGTCTTGTGTCTGAAACTTTCTACTTTATGTACTTTATCCTTTTTGTAATGTATAAGGATGTGAGCTATGGCATGTCATAGTCACAAGGTCAAAAGGCAGATATGCCTTTTGATCCTACAATTGATTTTGTTAGTGTCTAGTCAATTGTATCCAGCTGGCTTTCATAGTATAGCCGGCTGTAGGTTGTAGTATAAGTATTCCAAGTTCTTGTATCTTTCAATAATGCTTTGTAACACTTGTAAAAGAACTTGAGAAAGCAATATACTGCTACCTTGAAAACTATACTCTCTTGTTCTGTCTCTTGCTTTACTTGTGTTCTCTGCATCACCTTTGGTTACCTAGTTCACTGTTTGATTAAGATTTAGTTAATCTCCTCATTGTGTTGTTGTGTTGTAATTGTGTTCAAGCCCTTGAACGATCCTGCAATTGGTATCAGAGCTTTCAGGCTCGTGATATAAGATCTAACCATCTTAAGATCCCTCACACACACAAAAACTAAACCTTTTCAAATGGCTTCCATCTCAAAGACTGATATGGAGACTGGAACCATGAACAAATCCCCATTGATCACTCTTGATGACTTCGACACCTGGTGCATGAGGATGGAAGGCTTCATCAGGTCTCTTGACTCAAGAATGTGGGAATCTGTTGAATATGGACCTTTCATACCAGCACACCCCTCTGCTACCGGTGCTGGTATGATTCCTAAAGATGTGGCCAACTACTCAGATGAAGATAGGAAAAGAGTAGAGATTGACAGGAAGGCCATGACTGCTCTTCAGACTGCTATCCCAAACTCTGTGTACAGAGGTTTTAAGAAGTGCAAGACAGCTAAACAGCTGTGGGATGCACTGAAGCTGATGTATGAAGGCTCCTCTGAAGCCAAGGAGAACAAGAAAGATCTTCTGAAGCAGCAGTTTGAAAATTTCACCTTTAAAAGGTGAAACCATGACCCAACAATACTTCAGGTATGTTGAGATTGTGGATACCCTTGTGGATGGAGGAGTTCCTCTTGAGAACAGAGACATTGTAAGGAAGTTCATGTCCTCACTTCCTAGGCAATGGACACACTATTGTGTGGTAATCAAGAGGACTGAGAACCTTAAAACTCTTACTCTGACAGAGTTATATGGGATTCTCAGTGGATACCAGATGGAGATGAACTTACAAGGTTCATCTGGCAACTCTAACAATCAAATGGGTTCAGCCCTTCATGTGGTGAAAGGGACAGCATAGAACCCCAACATCATCTCCTATGCTACCCTGACAACTCACAAAAGGGTCCTTTCATCACCTTCCGGAGACACCAAGGGAGAACTTTACTCAAGGAAGTCCATTCCAAGAGACAAGTTCTTCGCAAGCCTTTGTGTCTGCAGATGAAAGCTGTGGAAATTATCTTCACTCTTGAAGATCTAGACTGTATCCATCCAGATGACCTGGAATACATGGAGATAGTTCAGCAGATGGCTCTTCTCACTCACAGAGCCAAGAAGTTCTACAAGAGGACAGGAAGAAAATTTCCAAGCAATGCTACCAGTGGAAAGTTTGGCCTGGATAAAAGCAAAGTTAAGTGTTACAATTGTAACCTTATGGGTCACTTCGCCAGGGAGTGTAAGGCACCCAGAGCAAATGGGGGTCAAACACAACTCAGACCAAACTTCACCAACAATACCCCTCAGGCTGAGAAGACAAAGCAACATGCTGCGGTTGCTGTTGAAGAGGGAGGATTTGACTGGAGTTTTCAGGTGGAGGATGCTTCTCCAAACCAAGCATTGATGGCTGATCATGATGAAGCCAAGGTATTAGAACATCTTTGCTCCCCTGAATGCATTGCTAAAGTAAATAGATACAGGTCCTACAACCTAGAGATGAGATCTGATCTTGAGTCATTAAACATATTAAAATCTGACTTTAGAAAGTCTGAAAATGATTACAAGTTAAAGATAGAAGACTTGGAGAAAACTATTTCAGTACTAAAACATGAACATACAGATTTTAGAACTCAGATCCAAGATCTCATCACTAAGTTGACTAAGTGCCAGGCTGAGCTTGTGATCAGCAAAGCCCTGGCAGAGAAAAGTGTTCTTGAAGAAGAGACCTTCAAGAACATGATATCCTCATCCCTACACAATAAGGTTTGTTATCAAAATAGACAGGGACTGGGATCAAATGAGATAGCTCCTCCACACACAATCTTGTCTGTAAGATCTCCTAGGTGTGGAACTTGTGAAGATGAGCTTCCTCTCATAGATCCAGTAAGTGAGGATGATGAAGAAGTGATAGTGAGGAATCCCTCTGAGAAGAGTGAAGAAGAGGATTCCTCCAGGGCCACTATCCTTCTGAGGAGAAGAAATTTACTGTGATGACCAAGTCCAAGAGAAAGAACTTGATCAGGAAGAGCAAAAGGAAAGCAAAGAAGGCTCAAGAAATCAAGGCTACCTTTGATGCTAAGCAGAAACAAGTGTTTATCTCTGCAGGCTTCAAAGCAATAAGGACTGAAGACATCCACCAAAGCCTCTTATCTAAGAGTTCTGGTTCATGTTCAAATCATCTCAGTACAAAGAAGAAGACTGAGCTGCTGTGTACCACTGCTGCACAGCCTGGACCATCAAATTCCAAGAACAGTTCACAGCCCAAGGAAACTGTATCTGAATCTACCAAGATGAAGGTGAAAAAGGGATGTGACCAAGGCCAGTCTTGCTCTCAAAAGGAGATTTCTTTGAAGAAGAAAATGCTGTGTGTTATGTGTGAAAGTACTTCTCATATTGCCAAGGATTGTCCATACAATCCTAAAAGTACTATCCACATGACCAATACAAAGACTTCAAAGAATCTCAAGAAGTCTCAAGCTTCGGAAGGAAAGTCTGTTTCCTTCGGAAGCTCCAAATCAAAGAAGAAGGTAAATGGAAAATTACCTTCGGAAGCAAAGTTGGTCTCGGAAGAAAGGAGTCTTCCGAAGTACTAAAGTCTACTGCAGTGACTGTAGATTCTTCCGAAGTATCAGTCATTAAAACTTGTGAAGCTCCAAAAGCTTCTAAGGTTTTGAAGGTCAAGTCCAAGACTCCAAAGGTGGTGGTGGAAGTCTAAGAAAGACCAAATGACTGAGGTTTCTCCATCAACAACAGCCGAAGATCCCCTCTGTACAACCATAGGATCTATTACTGTTGCATTACCTTCTATTACACTTACTGAACCCAAGACAAGTAAGGCTTGGGTTTCCAAATGTAACTAATCATTTTCTTTGTGCAGGAACAGCTCAAGACAAACAAGAATGTCTGGATAATTGACAGTGGCTGTTCCAGGCACATGACAGGCGATAGGTCTTTACTTCATAATTTTGAGAGAATTGATGGAGGACCAGTTGCTTTTGGAGGAAATGAAGGTGGTTACATTTATGGAAGGGGCAAGGTCACAAATGGTAAGCTCAGCATTGAGAAGGTAAACTTTGTTAAGGAGCTTGGGTACAATCTTCTGAGTGTATCTCAATTTTGTGATCAGAGTCATAACATGCTCTTCACTGAGCATGAGTGCATTGTTCTCAAACCTGGAGTGGTCATTCCTCATGAGCATATTCTGCTCAGAGCCCCCAGGAAAGGGAACATGTACAAGATGGATTTGCAAGAAACATCTCCCTCTGGAGAAGTTTCATGCTTTCTATCTAAAGCAAATAGTGATGAGTCTTTCCTATGGCATAAAAGAATGTGCCATGTAAACTTTAAGAATATGAATAAATTAATCAAACATGATCTGGTAACTGGAATGCCAAAGAAAGAGTTTACAAGTGATGATCATTGTGTTGCATGCCTGAAAGGGAAGCAACACAAGGTATCTCACAAGCCTAAGGAAAAGAACTCCATCACTACTCCCCTACACTTATTACATATGGATCTCTTTGGCCCCACCAGTGTAATGAGTTTAGGAAGGACCTTATACTGTCTAGTGATCACAGATGATTTTACAAGATTCACTTGGGTTTTCTTTCTTAGAACTAAAGATGAGACTCCTGAGATTCTAAAGAATTTCATCTTAAAGATTGAGAATCAATGTGATCACAAGGTCAAAACCATAAGATGTGATCAAGGAACTGAATTCAAAACCAAATCCTTGATACATTTTGTGATGACAAGGGTATTACAAGACAATACAGTGCTCCCAGGACTCCTCAGCAAAACGGAGTTGCTGAGAGGAGAAACAGGACACTTATTGAAGCTGCAAGAACTATGTTGTCTGACTCTAAACTGCCTATCACCTTCTGGGCAGAGGCAGTTAATACTGCCTGCTATGTGCAAAACAGAGTCTTAGTAGTTAAGACACATGGTAAGACTCCTTATGAACTTTGGCACAAGAGGAAACCTTTCATTGGTTTTCTCAGGTCATTTGGATGTCCCTGCACCATCTTGAATACCAAAGATCAAGTTGCCAAGTTTGCTGAGAAATCAGACGATGGACACTTCATTGGATACTCTTCTCAAGCTAAAGCTTATAGAGTATACAATCTCAGAACTAGAATCATTGAGGAGTCAGCCAATGTGACTTTCAATGAGCACACTCCAGTGTGGCTGGTTCTGGTCCGGATTGGCTATTTGATCTTGATTTAGTTACCAACTGTTTTAATAAATCTTGTGAGCATGTTTCAGGATCTGCAGAAAATTTAAATACAGGTGATCCTGATCCAAGATTTGAGCTTGGAAGACCTTCAGCTCCAGTTGGAACTACTTCAGCAAATGAGGTTTCTATCAGCACAACAATGATAATCCAGCTGATACATCTGGCATGCCTTCAAATTCCAGTTCAGAGGCCTCTCAACCAGATAAAGACATCTCAATTGCAGAAGATAACAATGGTGATGGTGAAGTGATCAAGAATCTCTTGATGCTAATAACTATACCATAGATGATAACATCAATGATGTCACACACTCATTGGATCAAGTTAATCTTGATAAGTGTGATAATGTGGAGGATCAATCTTCAAGACCAGATCTAAATTTCTCAAATTTGGATCTATCTCAGCAACTTGCTGTGATCCCTCAGCTAAGGATCCACAAGTCTCATCCTACTACAAACATCATTGGAGATGTTATCTCCGGGGTAAAGACAAGAGGGCAAACCCATGAAGCAAATGTTTGTCTTCACTCTTGTTTTCTATCCCAGTTAGAGCCAAAGAAAGTTGAGGAGGCTCTAAAGGATGGAAGTTGGGTTGAAGCTATGCAACAAGAGTTGCTTCAATTCAAAAGACAGAAAGTTTGGAACCTTTGTCCTCTTCCTCATGGGAAGACTACCATTGGAACCAAATGGTTTTTAGGAATAAAAAGGATGATAGAGGAATCATCATCAAGAACAAGGCTAGACTAGTTGTTCAAGGATACACACAAGAAGAAGGGATTGACTACACTGATGTCTTTGCTCCTGTAGCTAGACTAGAAGCTGTTAGGATATTCCTGGCATTTGCTGCATCCAAGAACTTCAAGGTCTACCAACTTGATGTAAAGTGTGCCTCTTATATGGAGTGATTGATGAGGAGGTTTATGTCAAACAACCACCTGGTTTTGTAGATCCTGATCATCCTGATTATGTCTGCAAGCTTGACAAAGCTCTGTATGGGCTGCATCAGGCACCCAGGAAGTGGTATGAGACACTGTCTGAGTATCTCTGTAAACATGGTTACAGGAGAGGTACTATAGATGGAACTCTCTTCATCAAAGGACAAGGAAACGACATTCTGCTAGTTCAAGTATATGTGGATGACATCATCTTTGGCTCAACCAATTCAAGGCTCTGCAAAGACTTTGAAAAGCTGATGAAAGATAGATTTGAAATGAGTTCAATGGGAGAACTTAATTTCTTTCTGGGAATTCAAGTGAAGCAGGTTGAAGATGGCATTTTCATAAGTCAGTCAAAGTATATTCAAGATATACTCAAGAGGTTCAACATGACTGATTGTAAGACTGCTAAGACACCATAGCCAGAAACCACTCTCTTGGTCCAGATCTTGAGGGGGAGTGTGTAGATGAGCACTTATACAGGGCTATGATTGGGTCTCTTATGTATCTTACAGCTAGCAGGCCTGATATCATGTTTGCTACATGTATTTGTGCAAGATATCAAGCTAATCCTAAGATGTCTCACTTAATCACTGTGAAAAGGATTTTAAGATACCTCAAAGGTGCTTCAACACTTGGTTTATGGTATCCAAAGAATTCTAATTTCAATCTGTATGCCTATACAGACAGTGATATGGTGGTTGCAACATGACTGCAAAGTCTACATCTGGGGGATGTCAATTTCTTGGTGGAAGGGTTGTCTCATGGCAATGCAAGAAACAAACCTGTGTGTCTGCATCAACTGCTGAGGCTGAATACATTGCTGCTGCAAGCTGCTGTGCTCAAGTGCTTTGGATTCAAAATCAGATGCTAGACTACGGATTTAACTTCAAAGAGACTCCTATCCACATAGACAACAACAGTGCTATCTCTATCACTGAGAACCCTGTGCAGCACTCAAGGACCAAACACATCAACATCAGGTATCATTTAATAAGAGATAACTATGAAAAGGGGTTAATTAAACTAGTCAAAGTTCACACAGATGAACAATATGCTGATCTGTTCACAAAAGCTTTTGATGAACAGAGATTTAAATATCTGATATCAGCTATTGGGATGATTAACTTTGAGTAGATTTTTCTTAAAAACTAATTCTAATTATTTCTTCTTAAAATATGTGTGTCCTAAGTTGTCTAGTTCATCACTTTCATAAGCTCATGTTTTCTTTGAATGAAAAACTCTTTTTGAAGACTTTCCTTGAATTCTTGAAAATTTTCTGACACTTCGGAAGATAACATTTTACCTTCGGAAGAAAAATATGTCTTCAAAATAAATGACTGTCTAAGAAATTTTACCTTCGGAAGAAGTCAAAATTTATCTTCCGAAGCTTAAAATTCTCAACTTAGACACTTATTCATTTTTAAGGACTTTTTCCTTCCGAAGCAAAAATTACTTTCGGAAGCTTTGTTCATTCTTATACAAAGCATCCAAAAGTTTATTTCTCTTCCGAAGCATAAATCTTTAAGACTCTCAGGAAAATTCTTCCGAAGTCACTTTAGCTTCGGAAGCTTTTTCAATCAAACTCCGAAGACAAATTACTTTCGGAAGCTTTTCGAATTCCAAGAAAACTACTTTTTGAGCAAAAAGGTAAACTACTTTTTCAGAGGTGGGACCGACATACGGATTTCAAAGTTTATCCTCTTTCATTAAACTTTATCTGAAATCCTCTCTCTCATATAAACCCAACGGTTTCCCCCCTCTTCTATCATCTGCTTTTCTTCCATACCTAAAACCAAAGCTTTCTCTCTGAAATTACTTCCCATTCTTTTCTCTTCATCTCTGAGCTACCTCACAATGGCTGACCTTACACACAGAAATGATCCTCACTTTGCCATGCAGCTACACAGACAACACAATCAGGTTGCTCTGTTATGCTCTGACAAAGATCCTCATTTCTCAGAGGTTTGCCGTTCTTGTCTTTGTCTCACTACTTCACCTCCCTAACCATTGATCCTCCTCTATATGAGGATCATTTGCTTGAATTCTGGAAGACCTGCCAAGAGGTCATTATGGATGGGGAGAAGGCACTGTCTGCCACAGTGCAGGGGAGAGAAATTTTCATCACTCCGGCCATCATCAACCGACATCTTCAGCTGGATGATGAAGCAGGTGAAGTGTTCTTTCCAAAAGAAGCGGTTAATCATTCCTTCGAGCAGATGGGCTATGAAGGAGATTTCTCTGTAAAGACCTTCAGGAAAGGGAAGGTCTCATCCCAGTGGAAATACCTGCTCCATGTGGTTATCCACAGCTTATCAAACAAGCATGGTGGATGGGACCAGATTCCTGAGGATCTCTCCTTTATAGTTCATGGGATGGTTCAGGGGGTCAAGTTCAGGTATTCACAATTTGTTTATACTAATTTACTTGCAAACTTAGACTCCTTAGAATATTACATGTTTCCTAGATATGTTCAACACATTCTTAACTGTGAACTGGGCTCACAGTTGAGGGAAACAGGCAATATTCTTAAACTGGGACAGATGAAGCCCGGCATCTTTAAAATTATGAAGAAGCCAACTGTAGGCTTCTCAGGGGTAGAAACAGCCTTAGTCCCAAAAATGTTAGAGCTCATTGCTCAAGGTGACAACATAGCAGTCCAAGCTAGTGTTGAACCCACACCTACTGCTCTCCTACCCTCTTCACAACCTCCAATATTCATCACCTACAAAAGAAAATCCCAACGAACCCCTGCTCAGGCTATTGAGTCTGTGCAGGCCCCCAAATACTCAACCTTACAGGAAGAAGTGGACTCCAGAGCTCCCACTTCTCCTGAGGAGCAAACCACTCCCATTACTTTACCTATCAGGGCTGAGGTTCCTCAAGCTCAACCTGATGAGCTCATTAGCCCAACAACTGTAAGCCTTCACTCTGAGTCTCAACACTCAAGTGAACAACCTTCAGGGGATAGCTACCATCCCCAGCCTTTGGATCTAAACCAACCAATTCCCAACCTATCCTTTTACACTGATGAAGACTTAGGATTCAGTGAGTACCATGAGTCTCTCTTCTCCTCCCCTACTCAAAGAGAGATGAGTACCTCTGACTCTCCTCAGTCTACCTCATCAGTCACCTATTACTGAGGTGGACACATCTGAACCTGTTCAGGATGTCCATATGGAAGAGGCTCTCACTTTTGAAAGTGATTACATCGTTAAGACCTCAACCATGGCAACTCAGCCCATTGGCATCTTAACTGAGGTTGCCAGTGAGCAGAGGAAAACCAGTAGCCAAGAAACTCAAGCTGGTGGTGAGAGAAAGGACTTTGGTCCAATCCTCTCATCCCCCAGTGATTCTTCTGATGAAGATGAGGGGAATTTGAGACTAAAGGTACAACAATTGTCACAAACATGTACCTATCTAGTCTCTAAGGTTAGTCACTTGGAATCTCAGGTGACTACCCTGCAAAACAGGGTCAATGATCAGCAACTCCAGATTTCATATCTGCAGGAAAAACTAGCTGAGAGACCTTTAAGGAGAGCTCAACCAGAAACACAAGAACCTGTGGAAGTGATTGATTTATCCTCCAGCTCACCTATGCAAGTGGGTGATGCTACCAAAAAGGGGGAGAATGTTATCACAACCACAGAACCTGGGAGTTCTTCAAAGAGAATGGACATAGAGGACTCACCATCCTCACTTGCTGTTGTGCATTCTCAGCAACTTCCTCAAGTTCACATTAATGTGGACTCTATAGACTCTCTCATCAGGAGTCTCTTTGAGGAAGGTATACCAAGGGCTGTCTCATCTCCACCACATGGAACTGGCAACTACATCATCAGATGGAGGTATGATGATGACAGAAGAGCCCTCATACTTCACAGAGTTCAAGGTCAACAAGAAGTCTTTCAGTTCCAAAGCCTGAGCTTCTATGAAGGACTGGATTTAGTCAACATGCCACTTGTCAATCCAAGCAAATCTAGACAAGCTGACAGGCTGGCTCAAAGAATCCAAGACAGGATCCTTGCAGAGTTCTCTCTAAGAAGGAGACTTAGGCAATCAGGCAATGTCATCGGTCAACTGGATGTTGAGGTGGACCCTAAGATTAGCTTCATAGGGGAAACCTTGGCTGAAGGCCCAGTGGCAGAACCTGAGACCCTTGTCTCACCATCAACAACTGCTGCAGAGGTCCAAACTCCATCTGAGACACCTGCTGGTGAAGGTGTTCTCAGCCTCTCTCTGGCCAGAGCATGGAAGCTACACCAAGCAATGAAGGCCAAGCCTCAATCCACCCTGAGTCACAAAGGTCTGTTGGTGACAAAGGGAAAAGGAAAATGACTCCTGAGGAAATTGAGGAGGAAGAGAGAGAGAGGAAAAGGAGGCTAAGGGGAGAAAGTTCTTCTGGGTCATCAAAATTCATGCAAGCTGCAATCAGGGCTGCCCCCAGACCAAATACTCAAAATGATGAACAAAGGGCAGTCAGGATTAATTATTTACAGACCAGGAACTATGATGTTGATGAAATCATCTCCCTCCCCTTAGAAGAGTTGAATGAACTGGCTGACATGGAAGTGTCAAGAGAGATAAAGGAGAAAGAGGATGCAAGGTTACTTCTCCAATTCAAAGAGGAGAGGAGACAGAAAAGACTTCACAAGCATACTCCCACTCTCTCTCCAGTTCAAGAAAGTCCTGCACAGGAAGATGTGGCTCCACAAGAACCTCAGGTAGATAAAGAAGAGGATAGAATCAAAATGATAAACTACCTGAGTGCCACAGGCTTCTATCAGGCAAATACACTTCTTCCCCTGTCCTATGACTTCATTGAGTTCGAGTACTTAAAGCAACTTGAGCTTGAGTTAGTCAAAGAAAGAAAAACAACCAAAAGGAAGCTAAGGGAAGAAGCTGCAAAGTCAAGAACCATCATTCAAAAGAATGCAAAGAAGTCTGCTGACAGACAAAGAATGATGAGCTTCTTGAAGTCATATGGATTCTCCGGAAGGAGACTTGGTCCCATGTCTCTATCTACAATGGATGAGCATATAAGGGTAATCAAGCAGAAGATTAAAAGTGGTGAACTCATTGACTTGCACTCTCTTCCAAGTCAAGTCCCACCTGAAGTGGAGGTCAAGTTTGAACAACCAGAGACACCTGAACCAGAACCTCCAGCTGAGCCTCAGCAAACTTCATCTTCTGATCCAAGACAGGGTCAAACTCCCTCTCCTTCTGAACCTGTGAGGGAGGAACACCCAACTGAGAAAGACACTGATGATCAACATGGTGCTGCAGACCAGTCTTCTCAGTTAAAGACATTAAAGAGGAAGAAGAAAATGGCCTCTAAACCAAAGACTAAAAAGAAGAAGCCAAAGTCATCTACCTCTACTCCCCAGGGTGAATCAGATCAACCTGAGGAAGTGCATGATGAGGCAGCCCAATCAACTCCTATGCAAGTGGCTCCTCTAGCAACCGAGACACCCATCTTATCCTGGACTTACTCTACCAATCCAGAAAGATGGAATGTTATCAGAGATCAAGGTGTTGAAAATGTCTACTCATGGCAAGACATAATCAACTTACCTCTGCATGATCTCTTTGAAATGAGAAGATACTATGAGAGTCTTGATGATCCTGACCATCAAATGAAGAAAGGGATGGTATTGATTATTCTGAAGACTACAAACATTTAAAGATCTTCTAGGTGTTTTGGTAGCATCAGCCTAGGGGGAGTTTGTAAGGATTCCTGAAGTCTGATGCAACCCAAAACTGCCTAAGTGTTTCAGCAACATGCACTAAGTACTGAAGTGAAGAATGCTTCGGAAGAATTACACAAAGCATTAGAAAATACTCTAAGTGTAATATCTTCCGAAGCCAAGACCAATATCTTCCGAAGCCAAGCATAACATGAAGTCTTCCGAAGCTTGAAGAGACAAAGTCTTCCGAAGCTTCAACCTATGAAGACAGATTTCTTCCGAAGACTTTTAGTACACATGCTTTATCTGATGTACTGTTCCATAAAGCACCTTTTCCGCTGCGTCTCTGATAAGTCACCAACTTACAAGAGTTGGTGAAAAGGTCCATGCTTTTGGTAACTGTACATTGAGGTCTTGTGTCTGAAACTTTCTACTTTATGTACTTTATCCTTTTTGTAATGTATAAGGATGTGAGCTATGGCATGTCATAGTCACAAGGTCAAAAGGCAGATATGCCTTTTGATCCTACAATTGATTTTGTTAGTGTCTAGTCAATTGTATCCAGCTGGCTTTCATAGTATAGCCGGCTGTAGGTTGTAGTATAAGTATTCCAAGTTCTTGTATCTTTCAATATGCTTTGTAACACTTGTAAAAGAACTTGAGAAAGCAATATACTGCTACCTTGAAAACTATACTCTCTTGTTCTGTCTCTTGCTTTACTTGTGTTCTCTGCATCACCTTGGTTACCTAGTTCACTGTTTGATTAAGATTTAGTTAATCTCCTCATTGTGTGTGTTGTGTGTAATTGTGTTCAAGCCCTTGAACGATCCTGCAAAGAACTGCAGCAATCAACTTAGTTCAGCCTCCATATGGTGAAAAGGGATAGTGTGAGAACCACATTCATCTTATAGGCTACCCTCAAAATCACAAAAGGGTCTCTATTTCATCAGCCTCCGGAACACCAATAGAGAGATAACTAAAGGAAGGCCTATTCCCAGAGACAAGCTTTCACAAGCCTTTGTGCTTCTGATGAAAGCACATGAACTTTCTCTTCACCCTTGAAGATCTAGACTGTATCCATCTAGATGACCAGGAATACACTGGATGTTCAGCAAATGGCTTCCTCACCATAAAGCCAAGAAGTTCTACAGAGGACAAGGAGGAAGTCCAAGCAATGCAGTCAGTGGTGTAAGCCCCGTGCCCGAGATGCTTACAGCTGACCAATCATCGCTCATAAAACATATAATTTCGTGAACTTGATAAAAACATTGCAGCAGAAACATTTAAACACCCATTTCATTGCATTACAAAAGCTTTTGCAAAATAATACATTGTTATCAAATTACAAAATACATGTTACATTTCAACGCAAAAGCATTATAAATATTGATGCCATCCAAAAGAGCTGAGTAGCCACCCTATGCCATCCTCAGCAACTTTACCTGCCAACTGGAAAATGCATATAAAGTCAGCGTTGCTGAGTGAGTTCTAGTTTTAAAGTAAAGCATACTTTCCTTTCATTAAAACCGTTCTTTAATTTCGTACGTGATCATGCATAATACATACACATAGATAATATCATTATTATCTTCCTTTACTGTTCACCACATACTTTCTTTAACTCTTTCTTTCTTTATCACATTCTTTATCACTAAATGGATCAATGTCATCAGCTATGCCCCAAACAGATGGGGTACTGGGCCGGAGTTCGTAATTGACTTCCATAGTACACATAGCCTGGCACCAGCACCGGGGTAAGCGACAAAGATCCCAACTGTATACTACACCCCCAACATTATCATAACTTGGGTATTATGCCGAAGATCATAAATGACTTCCATACTGCACAAAGCCTGGCACCAGCACCTAGGTGAGTAATCACTATAAACCATCGTATACTACACCCCCAACATTATGCATTATAAATGATTTCCACACTGCACATAGCCTAGAACTAGTACTGAGGTGAGTAATCACTATAAACCACCATATACTACACTCCCAACATTATGCATAACTCGAGTACTGGGCCAAAGATCAAAAATGACTTCCACAATGCACATAGTCTGGCACCAACACCAAGGTGAGTAATCACTATACAAATGGTCGGTCATAAAGATGGACCCCGGTGTGCATCCTTTTGGGGTAGCTAACCCGTACACCGTTTAACTAACACCCTTCATTGGGCGTGTTTCCACATACAAGGCTTGCAAGACTTACTTTACTTTCTGTCTCATTAATGCATGCACTTTATCATTATGTTCCTCTTTTCATTATCTTACACTTTACATTACATAATACTTTTCATTTCATTCATTAACATTCACGTAAAGCCATGGGAAGATATACATACATAATAGAACATTAACATACACATACAACATCACCATACGTGGCATCATCATATATACATTACATACATCATACCATCATCATGCAATAAGCATCACATACATCATATCATGCCCATCATAACATCTATGACCTCAAAAAGTCAACTTACATAGCCCCCGGGAACCTCCCAAGTCAAAGCCTAAATTTCACTTTTTCCCTAAAAAGTCAGAAAATATTCTAAATGTTCATCCGCATTTCCCTTTTTGTTCATCGACATTTCTTTTTACTCATCCGCATTTCTTTTTGTTCTTCCGCATTTCCTTTTGTTCTTCCATATTTCATTTTACTCATCCACATTTCTTTTTGTTCTTCCGCATTTCCTTTTGTTCTTCCGCATTTCATTTTACTCATCCGCATTTCTTTTTGTTCTTCCGCATTTCCTTTTGTTCTTCCGCATTTCATTTTACTCATCCGCATTTTCTCTTACTTATCTGTCAATGCTTATCTGCATTAACTATTCATCCGCATTTGTGTTCAATCGCATGAACTTACTCATCCGCATTAACTGTTCATCTGCATTGTTGTTCAATCACATGAACTTACTCATCCGCATGAACTTTCTCATCCGCATTAACTGTTCATCCACATTTGTTGTTCAATCGCATGCACCTTCTCATCCGCATTGACTTTCCATCCGCATTGACTTTCCATCCGCATTGACTTTCCATCCGAATTGACTTTCCATCCGTATCTATCAACACTTAAGCAATTTTATCTAAACTTAGGTGAATGAACTACTGTTTGGGCGCATGAGCAGCCTAGGGCACACTTAACATCAGATTTAATCCCCAAACCTCATCTATCAGTTGTAAGCTTAAATAATGCATTCTAAGCCTTATAAACACAACCATAACATCATCAAATAATGAACACAGTCCAAAATCAAACCATACCAGCAACATACACACAATCGTTTATGGGTATGAACCCAGTTTTATAAAAACATACATTCATGCGTTTCTAGCCCTAAAACAGTTAAAAACTAGTAAAAGAGGGGTCCTAGAACTCACCTTAGTAGCTTTTGAGTATGGCTTCTTCCAAAATCGTCGGTAATTGAGTTCAATCGTCTAGAAACCCACTAAAAACATACACCCGAACACATAACACACATGAGCACACAACCGAGGATGTAACCAGTTAAGAACACCATAAAACCATGAGTTCTTACCTTGAATTCGAATTCTTTCTTGTTATTCCTTCTAAACCTGAGAGTTTTGCTCCTTGTTACTCTCTCTCTCTCTCTAAAAATTCGGATGAAAATGGTGTGTAGGAGGTGATGGGCGGCCATCACCTTTCACACCCACTTTTTCAAACCTTTTGTCCTTTTGAAACTTTTTACCCCTCAACTTGGCTAAAATATCTTTTCTTTCTTTTTCTTCACTTTATTCTCTTTCTTTGACTAAAAAATAACCGAGTGTTACAAGTCCACCCCCCTTATATAGGTTTTGTCCCTCAAACCTGTTATTCCTCAAAAATTATGGGTATGAAACCCACAGTCATACATACGGGCACGAAACCCAGTTTTATAAAAATATACATTCATGTGTTTCTAGCCCCAAAACAGTTAAAAACTAGTAAAAGATGGGTCCTAGAACTCACCTTAGTAGCTTTTGAGTATGGCTTCTTCCAAAATCATTTGTAATTGAGTTCAATCGTCTAGAAACCCACTAAAAACATACACCCGAACACACATAACACACATGAGCACACAACCGAAGATGTAAGCAGTTAAGAACACCATAAAACCATGAGTTCTTACCTTGAATTCAAATTCTTTCTTGTTATTCCTTCTAAACCTGAGAGTTCTACTCCTTGTTACTATCTCTCTCTCAATAAATTCGGATGAAAATGGTGTGTAGGAGGTGATGGGCGGCCATCACCTTTTACACCCACTTTTTCTAACCTCTTGTCCTTTTGAAACTTTTCACCCCTCAACTTGGCTAAAATATCGTTTCTTTCTTTTTCTTCACTTTATTCACTTTCTTTGACTAAAAAATAACCGGGTGTTACAAGTCCACCCCCCTTATATAGGTTTCGTCCCCGAAACATGTTATTCCACAAGAAATTATGGGTATGAAACCCATAGTCATACATACGGGTATGAAACCCAGTTTTATAAAAAAATACATTCATGTGTTTCCAGCCCCAAAATAGTTAAAAACTAGTAAAAGAGGGGTTCTAGAACTCACCTTAGTAGTTTTTGAGTATAGCTTCTTCCAAACACGTCTGTAATTGAGTTCAATCGCCTAGAAACCCACTAAAACATACACCCGAACACACACAACACACACGAGCACACAACAGAGGATGTAACTAGTTAAGAATGCCATAAAACATGAGTTCTTATCTTGAATTCAAATTTTTTCTTGTTATTCCTTCTAAAACCGAGAGTTCTGCTCCTTGTTACTCTCTCTCTCTCTCTCTAAAAATTCGGATGAAAAAGGTGTGTAGGAGGTGATGGGTGGCCATCACCTTTTACACCCACTTTTTCAAACCTTTTGTCCTTTTGACACTTTTTACCCCTCAACTTGGGTAAAATATATTTTCTTTTTTTTTTCTTCACATTATTCTCTTTCGTTGACTAAAAAATAACCGGGTGTTACAACTCCACCCTCCTTATATAGGTTTCGTCCCCGAAGCCTGTTATTCCTCAAAAAATTGTGGGTATGAAACCCATAGTCATACATACGGGTATCAAACCCAGTTTTATATAAACATACATTCATGCGTTTCCAGCCCCAAAACAGTTAAAAACTAGTAAAAGAGGGGTCCTAGAACTCACCTTAGTAGTTCTTGAGTATGGCTTCTTCGAAACTCGTCTGTAATTGAGTTCAACCGCCTAGAAACCCATTAAAAACACACCTAAACACACACAACACATATGAGCACACAACCGAGGATGTAAGCAGTTAAGAACACCATAAAACCATTAGTTCTTACCTTGAACTCAAATTATTTCTTGTTATTCCTTCTAAAACCGAGAGTTCTGCTCCTTGTTACTCTTTCTCTCTAAAAATTCGGATGAAAAAGGTGTGTAGGAGGTGATGAGTGGCCATCACCTTTTACACCCACTTTTCCAAACCTTTTGTCCTTCTGACACTTTTTACCATTCTACTTGAGTAAAATATCTTTTCTTTCTTTTTCTTCATTTTATTCTCTTTCTTTGACTAAGAAATAACCGGGTGTTACAAGTCCACCCCCTTATATAGGTTCGTCCTCGAAACCTGTTATTCCTCAAAAAATTATGGGTATGAAAGCCACAGTCATACATACGGGTATCAAACCCAGTTTTATAAAAACATACATTCATGTGTTTCCAGCCCCAAAACATTTAAAAACTAGTAAAAGAGGGGTCCTAGAACTCACCTTAGTAGCTCTTGAGTATGGCTTCTTCCAAACTCGTTTGTAATTGAGTTCAACCGCCTAGAAACCCACTACTAACATACACCCTAACACACACAACACACACGAGCACACAACCGAGGATGGAACCAGTTAACAATTCCATAAAACCATGAGTTCTTATCTTGAATTCGAATTCTTTCTTGTTATTCCTTCTAAAACTGAGAGTTTTGCTCCTTGTTACTCTCTCTCTCTAAAAATTCAGATGAAAAAGGTGTGTAGGAGGTGATGGCGGCCATCACCTTTTACACCCACTTTTTCAATCCTTTTGTCCTTTTGACACATTCTACCCCTCAACTTCGGTAAAATATATTTTCTTTCTTTTTCTTCACTTTATTCTCTTTCTTTGACTAAAAACTAACCGGTTGTTAGAAGTCCACCCTCCTTATTTAGGTTTTGCCCCCGAAACTTGTTATTCCTCAAAAAATTGTGGGTATGAAACCCATAGTCATTCATACGGGTATGAAACCCAGTTTTATAAAAACATACATTTATGCGTTTCCAGCCCCAAAACAGTTAAAAACTAGTAAAAGGGGATCCTAGAACTCACCTTAGTAGTTCTTGTGTATCGATTCTTCCAAACTCATCTGTAATTGAGTTCAACCGACTAGAAAGCCACTAAAAACACACACCCGAACACACACAACACACATGAGCACACAACCGAGGATGTAAGCAGTTAAGAACACCATAAAACCATGAGTTCTTACCTTGAATTCAAATTCTTTCTTGTTATTCCTTCTAAAACCAAGAGTTCCGCTCCTTGTTACTCTCTCTCTCTCTCAAAAATTTCAGATGAAAAAGGTGTGTAGGAGGTGATGGGCGGCCATCACCTTTTACACCCACTTTTCCAAACCTTTTGTCCTTCTAACACTTTTTACCACTTAACTTGGGTAAAATATCTTTTCTTTCTTTTTCTTCACTTTATTCTCTTTCTTTTACTAAAAAATAACCGGGTGTTACAAGTCCACCCCACTTATATAGGTTTCATCCCCAAAACCTATTATTCCTAAAAAAGTTATGGGTAATGTTGTCTCATCTCTTCTTCGGTCTCCCACAAAGACTCAGATCCCTTTTGGTGCTTCCACTATACGCACACCAGAGGAATATCTTTATTTTTTAACCTTTACTCTTTACGATCAACGATCGCCAGTGGTTGATCCACATATTGAGCCATTCATATACCTTGATATCCTCCAATGATACAACCATATCCTCGTCTGCTAAGCACTTTCTCAGATGAGATACATTGAATGTCGGATGAATTCTACTTAACTCATCTGGTAACTCCAATTTATAAGCCACGTATCCTACTCGAGCAATAATTCAAAAAGTCCTTATATGGCTCGGCTGATATTGGTGCACTGCATCCCGTCTAGATAGTGCCCCGATATCTTTAATGCTAGCTCCAAGTCGGGAGTGGGATAATTGACCTCATGAACTTTCAACGGTCGGGATGCATAGGCTATAACCTTTCCTCTCTACATCAACACACATCCCATCCCCGCGTAGGAAGCATCCAAATAAGCGACCAAATCTTCGCTTCCACCTTTGTCGGATCCACCATAATCCCTCGGGATTCACTACATGACCCAAAAACTGAACCTCACGTAACCAGAATACACACTTGGAGAATTTAGCATACAACCTCTCCCTTCTCAACATCTCCAACACCTCCCGAATATGACCAGCATGCTCATCCCCACTCTTGGAATGAATCAAGATATCATCAGTAAACACAATCACTGATTTATCCGACATCGGCCGACACACTCGATTCATGAAGTCCATAAAAGCAGCTGGCGCATTGGTCAAACCAAAAGAAATAACGAGAAACTCGTAGTGTCCCTAACGCCTGCAAAAAGCTATTTTAGGAATATCTTGCTCCTTATCCTTCATCAGATGGGAGCCAGGTCGAAGATCTATCCTTGAGAACCATCTGGCACCTTGAAGCTGATCAAATAGGTCATTAATTCTCGATAAGGGGTACCGATTCTTCACTGTCAACTTATCCAGCTAACGGTAGTCGATACACATCCTCATGCTACCGTCTTTTTTCTTCATGAATTAAACCGGAGCACCCCAAGGAGAGATACTCGGTCTAATAAACCCTTTATCAAGTAGCTCTAGCAGTTGTTCCATAAACTCTTTCCTCTCAGTCGGAGCCAACTGATACAATGCCTTAGTAACAGGTTGGGCACCTGTATCAAGTCAATCTGAAACTCGATCTCGCGGTCAGGTGGCACTCCTGGTAAGTCTTCGGGAAACACATCTGGAAAGTGACACACCACCAGTACGTCGGATAGTTGTGGTGTTGGCGTATCCACATCTTTTACGTATGCCAAGTAAGCATTACATCCACGCCTCATGCACTTTCCCGCCACCGCCATCGAAATCACTTTCGGAAATGTCGTGACTCGATCACCATAAACCGTCACCGTACTCCCATCTGGCGCTGTTAATTAAACCATCTTTTTATGACACTCATTGTTCGCCTCGTAGTCCGCTAACCAATCCATTCCGAGGACTACATCAAATCCGCCTAGGGTCATCACGAATGGTCCAATAGGAAACTTGTGACCTTCTATGTCACAACCCTCTATCATCTCAAAAATCCTTGTAGACTCTCCTATGGAAGTTTCTACATCAAAGGGAGCATCTACACTCCTACTACTAACAGGTAGTTTAGCACAGAAAGCAGCAGAGATAAAACTTTTACTAGCACCAGAATCAAATAACAAAGAGACTAAAGTTTGGTTTACTAGAAATGTACCTAACACAACATCAGGGTCCGTCCTAGCCTCCCCCTACGTCATCGTGAACGCTCTGGCACTTGCCCTTTGCCTTCTCCTCCAGTTTTATTCACTCCCGAACCTTCAACCCACAGCTTCTTACAATCCATGCTTATGTGGCCTTCCTCACCATAAAAATAACACCTCCTCACACCGTAGTTCTTCGCAAATGTCCAGTTCTTCCATAACGGAAACAGACATTGGTCCCCAATCTACATTCTCCGGGGTGTTTTTGTCCACACTTGACACACCTTCTCTACCCTACACTGGATGTGACCACACGCCGGTCATCTACCCTTGCCTTCTTGTTACTCGTCGGGGCACCACCCCCACCAAATCTTTTCCCATTCCAATTCCAGTCACCACCACCTTTCTTGCTACCTTCAGTCACCAGCACAGTTCTCTCATCTTACAACCTCCCTGCCAAATCCACCGCCGACCTAAAGGTGCTCGGTTGGGCAGTGATCATCTGCCTGCGGACATCAGCTGGCAAGCCATGAATATACTTTTTAATCTTTCGTGACAAGGTTGTCACTTGATCTGGCACCATCCGTGCCATCTCATCGAATTTGGTGGTGCATTGTTGATGTGTCATGGTTCCCGCCTCCAGCTGTAGGAATTCCCTTTCCACCTTATCCATTTCCCTGTGAGGACAGAACTCCTCAATCACCAACTTTTCAACTCTGACCACTTCATTCTCCCAATAGCCCGACTACCCTTAGCTTGGACAATATTTTCCCACCAACATAAAGCTGAGTCCATGAAAGAGTGGGCATCAAACTTCACTTTCTGATCCTTTCAGCACTCGCTGATATTTAGAACAGCTTCCATTTCTCTCACCCACCAGTGAGCAGCAGCAGTAGTGCCATTACCATCAAAAGTAGGGCGCTTGCATCGTTGAAATGCCCCATAGTTGCAACCTCGGGCCGCCTCCGGCGTAGGCTCTTCTTCTTCCTCTTCCACTTCGTCATCCGAGAAAAGAGTTTCAGTCTTGGGCTGCCTCCTTTCGCTCGTAGGTTTACTCCTTCCCCTTGTCTCCCCATCTCTAACAGCCAATATTATTTCTCCCCATCTCTAACAGCCTTTATCACTTCTGTCACCACAGATGGTAGGATCGTCTACATGACCTGATGCACTTCCTCCACAACCGCCTTCTTCACTGAGGATCTCAGATTAGCACTCTCATCACCGCCCACCCGATGACGGATATCGGTTCTTCATGAACCACCTTTTCAGATCTAGGCCTTCCTCTTGTATTCGTGGTTCAGCACCACGACTTCCACCACGTGAAGCTTTAGACGATCTACCACCAGCCATCCTCAAACACACACACTGAAAGATTCAAACACCAACACGGTCATTCAAACGAACAACTTAGTTTATGTCAAGTATATTAAGTTCCTAATTACAGTGGCCAGTTGTGATTAGCCACTTACTTTACTCTTCATACACCAAGCATTACTTATCCTGACCACATCAGCATATAGATCTACCAGCAACAAATATACCACATAACATGCGCACGTAATACCGATTATCATCGAGAAAATACCTTATGTCATGTAGCTACTCGGACTGGCATCCCTTCCCTTTCCGTCCAATTTTCAATTCAAGTTTAGCTTTCTTTTGAAATTTACCTGTTTCACTTAAACTTTGGCTCTGATACCAATTTCTAAGGCCCCGTTCCCGAGACGCTTACAGCTGGCCAATCATCGCTTATTAAACATATAATTTCGTTAACTTGATGAAAACATTGCAGCGAAAACATTTAAACACCCATTTCATTGCATTACAAAAGCTTTTGCAAAATATACATTGTTATCAATTACAAAATACTTTTTACATTTCAACACAAAAGCATTTTAAATATGGATGCCATCCAAAAGAGCTGAGTAGCTACCCCGTGCCATCCTCAGCAACTTTACCTGCCAACTGGGAATGCATAAAAAGTCAGCGTTGCTGAGTGAGTTCAAGTTTTAAAATAAATCATACTTTGCTTTCATTAAAACCGTTCTTTACTTTCCTACGTGATCACGCATAATACATACACATAGATAATATCATTATTATCTTCCTTTACTATTCACCACATACTTTCTTTAACTCTTTCCTTCTTTATCACATTCTTTATCACTAACTAGATCAGTGTCATGAGCTATGCCCTAAACAGTTGGGGTACTGGGTCGAAGTTCATAATTGACTTCCACACTACACATTTCCTCGCATCAGCACCGGGGTAACTGATAAAGATCCCAACTGTATACTGCACTCCAAAATTATGCATAATTCGGGTACTGGGCAGAAGATCATAAATGACTTCCACACTGCACATAGCCTAGCATCTGCATCGAGGTGAGTAATCACTATAAACTACCGTATACTACACCCCAATATTACGCATAACTCAGGTACTAGACCGAAGATCATAAATGACTTTCACACTGCAAATAGCCTGGCACCAACACCGAGGTGAGTAATCACTATAAACCACCGTATACTACACCCCCAACATTATGCATAACTCCGGTACTGGGCTGAAGATCATAAATGACTTCCACACTGCACATAGCCTGGGAGCAGCACCAAGGTGAGTAATCACTATAAAAATGATCGGTCATAAAGACGGACCCCGATGTGCATCCTTCTGGGGTAGCTAACCCGCACACCGTTTAACTAACACCCTTCATTGGGCGTGTTTCCACATACAAGGCTTGCAAGACTTACTTTACTTTCTGTCTCATTAATGCATGCACTTTATCATTATGTTCCTCTTTTCATTATCTTCCACTTTACATTACATAATACTCTTCATTTCATTCATTAACATTCAACGTAAAGCCATGGGAAGATAAACTTACATAACAAGAACATTAACATACACATACAATATCACCATACAAGGCATCATCATACATACATAACATACATCATACCATCATCATGCAATAAGCATCACATACTTCATATCATGCCCATCATAACATCTATGACCTTAAAAAGTCAATTACATAACCCCCGAGAACCTCCCAAGTCAAAGCCTAAATTTCACTTTTTCCCCAAAAAATTCAGAAAATATTCTAAGTGTTCATCCGCATTTCCGTTTTCGTTCATCCACATTTCTTTTTACTCATCCTCATTTCTTTTTGTTCTTCCGCATTTGATTTTGATATTCTTCATTTCATTTTACTCATCCGCGTTTCTTTTTTTTTTCTTCGGCATTACCTTTCGTTCTTCTGCATTTCATTTTACTCATTCGCATTTCTTTTTGTTCTTCCGGATTTCCTTTTGTTCTTCCACATTTCATTTTCCTCATCCGCATTTGCTCTCACTTATCTGTCCATGCTCACCCGCATTAACTGTTCATCCGCATTTGTTGTTCAATCGCATGAACTTACTCATCCGCATGAACTTACTCATACATATTAATTGTTCATCCGCATTTGTTGTTCAATCGCATGAACCTTCTCACTCACATTGACTTTCCATTTGCATTGACTTTCCATCCGCATTTGTCAACACTTAAGCATTTTTTTTCTAATCTTAGGCGTATGAACTACTATTTGGGCGCATGAGCAGCCTAGGGCACACTTAACATCAGATTCAGTCCCTAAACCTCATCTATCATGTTCTAAGCTTAAATCATGCATTCTAAACCATAGAAACACAACATAACATAATCAAATCATGAACACAGTCCAAAATCAAACCATACCAGCAACATACACACAGTCATATATACGGGTATGAAACCCAGTTTTATAAAAACATACATTCATGAGTTTCCAGCCCCAAAACAGTTAAAAACCAGTAAAAGAGTGGTCTTAGAACTCACCTTAGTAGCTCTTGACTATGGCTTCTTCCAAACTCGTCTGTAATTGAGTTCAACCGCTTAGAAACTCACAACAAACATACACCTGAACACACACAACACACATGATGTTGGACCAAAAGAACCAATGAGCCGGATCAGAAAAACCTTAAGTCCCACAGACGTCACAACAACTGCTGAAGTCCACAAAGTCTGAAGACACAAGTGCTAAAGACAAAGTCTGAAGACAAGTGCTGAAGACAAAATCTGAAGACACAAGTGCTGAAGACAAAGTCTGAAGACAAGTGTTGAAGACAAAGTCTGAAGACACAATTGCTGAAGACAAAGTCTGAAGACACAGTGCTGAAGACAAAGTCTGAAGACACAAGTGCTGAAGACAAGTCTGAAGACACAAGTGCTGAAGACAAAGTCTGAAGACATGCTGAAGACAAAGTCTGAAGACAAGTACTGAAGACAGTCTGAAGACAAGTGCTGAAGACAAGTACTGAAGACCAAGTATCAGACGTTGTCACAACAGCTGAAGAGGTCTTCTTCAGTAGTTGTGACGGTTTTCTTTCTTTTATGTTTTTCTTTTCAGTTGTTTTGTAAAACGACTGAAGAGCTTGTTCTTCAGTCGTTGTAGTTTTAGTAGTTTCGTATCAGTAGTTTTATGTTTTATACTTAGCACTCTAATATGTTCTCAGTAGTTGTGAACATTTCAGTAGTTTGTTAAGTTTTAGTTATTTTTGTAATAAATCTGCCAGATGTCACTATCCCGTGATATCAGCAGTGATTGCACTCTATATAAGGAGTGTCAACCTAATTGTAATCGGTGAATGATTGAGCATAAACATTTGATATTATTGAAACATTCCTTTTCACAGAAATATATTCTCTCGTTACAACCGTATTTGTTCTTAATGCATACGAATATCAAATTCTTGCTATAATTTGTCTAATTCTTGTTCTTATTCCGTTGCGTTACACTCTAATCCATCAAACTTGAGATTACTGATCCTGTCAAATGGTATCAGAGCAGGTTCATCATTGATCGATCTAATAATTGATCATTGAAACTGCTATCCAAGATCCAAGTTTGATTGAATTAGCATTTTTGCAAGAAACGTTATAGAGATTGAATTTTCTGTGTTTTTGGTCATTCATCCTGAGATTTATTCTTAGTTTTCATTGAGTCTGTTGTGGTCTGTGTAAAATCTTTTAAAAGCTTGAATTGAATTGTATTTGGACCTAAAATGACTACTCCTTCCAATGATCCTCACGATACTGGTTCCTCAACCAAGCCTCCAATGCTGGTTAGGAGTGAGTATAACATATGGCAACAACGAATGCTCCATCACCTGTGTGTTAACAGCTCATGTTGTTGGACATCAGTGGTACATGGTCCACACAAGCCTATGGTGAATAACCCGGAAACCAATCAAATGGTTACGAAGAGGAGGGATCAATACTCAGATGAGGATAAGAAATTTTTGAGATTGATGCAAAAGCCCATGGAATTCTGGCCATGGCACTGCCCAATGAAATCTATTCTGAGCTAATGCATTATGAAACTGCCCATGACCTCTGGAATGCCTTGAAAGAACAATTTGGAGGAACAGATGAGGTCTTGGCAAATAATAGAGAAATCCTTGCCCAACAATACGAGACATTCTCTCATAGGAAGGGTGAGACACTGACTCAACAGTTTGAGCAGTTCTCTTGTTTGATCTCTGAATTAAAATGGTCAAACATGAGTACACAAATAGCCAGATGAATAACAGATTTCTCAGATCACTGCCTGGAGATGGGACACATATACTATTGTCCTATGCTCCAGTGCAAATTTGGACAAACTATCTCTCACCCACTCCATGGGAAATTGCTCACATTTGAGAGAGAGATAGAACAGAAACGAAAACTGTCATCATCTGGAAAGCTCACTGATGATTTTGTACCAGGAAACACTGCTTTGGTAAGTCATGAGTCAGAGTATGCAGGATCAGAATGCCACTATGATGAGCATATTGATTTCACCTCAAACAATTCTAATCATGCCTTTGTGAGTGTTGATTGTCATTCTGGTAATATAGTGACAATCTATGTTTTATCATGGATGATTTGAAGGGCATTGCTGATGATGATTTAGAAAGATGGATATTTTGAGCCAAATGGCCTTGATCAATATCAGATCTCAGAAATTCTACAAGAGAACTGGCAGGAAAAATTTCCTGGACTCTCTGACAAAACCAAAGTCGGTTTTGACAAGAGCAAGTTGAAGTGTCACAATGCCACAGGCTTGGACACTTTGCAAGAGAGTGTAGATCAACGGATCTAACACTTCTGCACCCTTTTTGACTTTTCCAAATAACAATTCACAATCCAAAGGGCAACATTCTGCTGGTTCTAGTCATTCATCACACCCTCAATCTCCTGCATATTTTGGGTTCCTCAGGTCAAATGCCATATCCTTATCCGTGCTATTATATGCCACAGTCAAATCATGTTCAAGCTCCTATAGTACCACAATCTCATGCACTTCCAGAACTCAACCATCTCCATCTCAATCACAACCTCATCACAGCTTCTTCACACCTGGAGTCGTTGACTGGAGTAGCTTACCTGATAACTCTTGTCTGGTCACACTGAGCAATACTATGTTGGTGCTAGTCAACATGGTGGTGAACAACCTTTTGGAAATCTTGCTCTCATGGCCCTGGAGTCTACTGAGGGTTCTTGTTCAAATGCATCATCTTCACAGGTAACTCAGGTATCTTCAGAGGCTAAAGCCAAGTTATGTTCTGAAACATGCATAGCTGCCTTTGTCTCTATTAGAGAGGCAAATGTAGCATTAATAAATCAAAAACTTGAGTTTGAGAAAACCATTTTCAAAAGAAAAGCTGAGTATGAGTCTGCTCTTAACAGTAAAAGTGATGAGATTTATAAGCTTAAATGCTAATTAAATGATGAAAAGGCCAAGCTAGAGGTTATTCTGGAAGACCATAGGAGTCTCAAAGAAAAACTTGCGGTGACCCAATTTGAGTGTGAACGCTGGGTCTCATCATGCAAGGGATTTGAAATGCTTCTTAGCAAGCAAACTGCTTCAAATGTGAAGTTTGGCATTGGTTACAACCATACTGCTCCACCAACAGACTTTATTCCTAACTCCATAGTTAAGTCTGAAAGTGAAAGCAATCTCCAAACCAATTATCGTGTGAGTCATTCTCCAATGATAATCGATCAGAGAATGAAACCAGTGTTAAGATCTCAACAAATAAATTGACTGATGGTCTAACTACTGAGACTCATATGAAGCTGAGTACTTCAGATGTTGTTCCTCAATGTACCCCAAGTACTGAAAGAGACCCAACATCTGAAAAGCATTTCAAATCAGTTGAAATACAAGGACTAACAACTGCTGAGGTATCCATCAAACAGTCTATTAGGACGGATGGAAAACAGTTGAATTACCAGTCTTTAGCTGTTACAAATCCTTTAGTACCTAGTACTGATAGGAGGAAAGTACTGAAGATCACACTTCAGTAGTTTCCACTTCAGCAGTAAAGATGTCCAAGATGAAGAATAAACCATGTGAAATTTGTGGTAAATTCAATCATCTATCTGATGAATGTTGGTACAAAAAGGGTTTAAAGCTCCAAAGGGATGAGCTCATTAAACTAGAAATAAATAAAATGAAAACTGAGTTTGAGACCAAGTTTGTACCACAATCATCTCAACCTGATAAACCCAAGGCCTTACCCAAATCCACTAAGAAGGATACGGTTATCAGAAGACAGCTGATATTGTTCCTCATGATAAACATAAGACTAAGTCTGTGAAATCTAAGAAGGAGGAAATGGTGGGTCACAGGAACTCATCAAAAACAAGCTCTGGAGTGTCAATGAACTGAAAGCTCGAGCTTCAAATCAGACACAACTTGTTATGATGGTTCAGCATCTGTTGGGGAGAGTTAACCAACTTGAAGCCACTGTGACCAAACCACTGGAGAGGAATTCCAGGTCCAAATCTATTTCAGCACCATCTCCATCTTCATCAGCTGTTAATCATGAGAAACCAGCTATGGTTAAATCTGTTGATAAAGTCCGTCCCAAAACCAAAAAGGTTTGGGTCTCCAAAGCTAACTAGTTTCTTATGATTGTGCAGGGTTCTTCAGCATGCCAAAGAAGCATCTGGTATGTGGACAGTGGAGGATCCATGCACATGACTGGGAGCAACTCTCTTTTCATGATTACTCTCAGGGAAAGAAGGGATTTGTCTCATTTGGAAATGATGCTAAAGGTTACATCATTGGAAAGGGATTTGTGTCTAATGGAGATATTAGATTTGATGATGTCGACCATGTGGAGAATCTCAAATACAATCTGTTGAGTGTCAGTCAGATGTGTGACAAAGGACATGTTGCTCTTTTCACAAGCTAGAACTGTAGGATTCTGTCTTCCAAGGTTCTGAGCCTGCTTGACAAAGTACTGGATGATAATACTCTCCTGAAGGCCAACAGGATAGGAAGAGTATATGCCTTGGATCTGTCAAAGAAAGTGAGTTCAGAGGCCATCCATGCTTGTTCTCCAAGGCCTCTCTCCAAGAGTCTAAACTGTGGCATAGAAGGCTGGGTCATGTTAATCTCAAAAACATGAATCAGCTGATCCACAAGAGTTTAGTGAGAGGTCTTCCAATAAAGGAGTTCAATTGTGATGAAATCTGCACTGCATGCTTAAAAGGGAAACAACATAAAGTTTCATTCCCAACCATAGAAGAATCCAAGTCTAATGCCTGCTTACAACTACTGCACATGGATCTTTTTGGTCCTGTGAAGGTAATGAGTATGGCAAAGAAGAAATACTGTCTGGTAATTGTGGATGATTACTCTAGATATGTATGGACCTTCTTCTTGCATTCAAAGGATGAGGCTACTCAGTCCATTATGAACTTTGTGTTACACGTTGAGAAGCAGTATGCCCTACCAGTTAAGTGTGTGAGGAGTGACAATGGTACTGAATTCAGAAACCACACTCTTGATGAGTTTTACTTGTCAAAGGGAATCAAGAGGCAGTATAGCATCCCAAGGACTCCAGAGCAAAATGGAGTAGTGGAGAGAAAGAACAGGACCCTCATTGAAGCTGCAAGGTCCATGTTGGCTGATTCTGGTCTGCCACTGACTTTTGGGCTGAAGCTGTCAATACAGCCTGCTATGTACAGAATAGAGCCTTAGTAAATCAAAGGTTGATGAAAAATCCTTATGAAGTTTTACATCATTTAGCCCCTTTGATTTCATTCTTTAGAGCATTTGGGTGTCCCTGTTACATTCTCAACATAAAGGATCAACTCCAAAAGTTTGATTCTAAGGTGGATGCAGGGTATTTTGTTGGGTATTCATCCACTTGCAAGGATAGAGTATTCAACTGTCGGACAAAGATAGTTGAAGAAACCTTGCATGTGAAGTTCAATGAATCCCCTAAGGATACAATTCCACAAAACCCTATGGAGTTGTTTGATCTGGACATTTTCCAATATGTTCCTTATCAACCACCTGCTGTTGCAGATCATATGAATCCATCATCTTCTGTAGCTAGTCATCCATCTGGTGTTACTGATGATGATGATGATATCAGTAATCACCTTTTCAAGTTTAGTGATCAACTGCCTGATTCAGCTAGACCTGATGTTCCTGTAGCTTCAGTAGCACAATCCACAACAAATGCTGATGAGATTTCTACAACTTCAACTTCCTTTGAATTACCATCTACTGATTGGTTTCAAGGAAATGCTTCACCATCACCATCTGTTGCTGCTGAGCCTGCTACAAACACTTGCACAGATCTTATTGTGTACCAAGATCTGAAGAATCACCCTATGTCTCAAATCATTGGTGATATCAATGCTGGCGTTTCAACAAGAAGTCAATTGTCAAATTTCTGCTTCTATGCTCTCTTCATTAGTCAGCAAGAGCCAAAGAACTATCACATTGCTTTAAGGGACAATGGATGGGTTGAAGCCATGCAGCTTGAGCTTCTTCAGTTCAAGAAACAACAAGTGTGGGAACTGGTTCCTCTACCTCCAGGTAAGTGTGCAAGAGGCACTAAAGGTGTTTAGGAACAAAACTGATGAAAATGGGCTTATAGTTAAGAACAAGGCCAGACTGGTTGTACAGGGGTTTTCACAAGAGGAAGGTATTGATTATAATGAAACCTTTGCCCCTGTAGCCAGACTGGAAGCAATTTGATTTTTTAGCTTATGCTGCTTATCACAACCTTAAAGTTTTTCAAATGGATGTCAAAAGTGCATTTTTGTATGGGAAAATTAAAGAAGAGGTTTATGTATGTCAACCACCAGGTTTTGAGGACAATAAACATCCTAATTGGGTGTATAAGCTTGATAAGGCTCTCTATGGTTGAAACAAGCTCCTAGAGCCTGGTATGAGACATGATCAAACTTTCTTCTGGAAAATAATTTCACTAGAGGCTCCATAGATAAGACTTTATTCATTAAAAAAGCTGGGCAGCATAATCTACTTGTTCAAATTTATGTAGATGATATTATTTTTGCATCCTCTGATCCACAGTTGTGTGATGCCTTTACAAAGTTAATGCAACAGAAGTTTGAAATGAGTGCCATGGGAGAATTACAGTTCTTTCTGGGTTTGCAAATCAAACAAAAGGCTGATGGAATTTTCATTCATCAGTCCAAATACACAAAAGATCTTTTGGAAAAGTTTGATTTACAAAAGTGTAAGCCCTGTTCTACTCCCATGTGCAACACCACACACTGGATACAGATCAGAAAGGTAAAGTGGTTGATGAAACAATTTACAGATGTATGATTGGGTCCTTGATGTACTTAACAACTTCTAGACCAGATATTATGTTTGCTATATGTGTTTGTGCTAGATTTCAGGCTGCACCTAAGGAGTCTCATTTGATTGCAGTCAAGAGGATCTTAGATATCTGCAAGGCACTCCATCTCTAGGTTTATGGTATTCTACTAGACATTCTGGTAAATTAGTTGCTTTTTCTGATAGTGACTATGCAGGGTGTAAGTTGACAAGAAAGTCCACTTCTGGAGGATGCCAATTCTTAGGCAACTGCTTGATTTCTGGCAGAGTAAGAAACAGACCTCAGTTGCTACATCAACTGCTGAAGCAGAGTACATTGCTGCTGCAAGCTGTACATCTCAGGTACTCTGGCTTCAAAACCAATTATTGGATTATGGCATAACAGAGACTAAGACCCCATTGTTAATGGACAGCTCTTCAGCTCATTGTATTGTCAAGAATCCTGTCCAGCACTCTAGGACTAAACATATTGAAATCAGACACCATTTTATTAGAGATTGTTTTGAAAAAGATCTGATTGATCCAAAATTTGTTCCTAGTGCTGATGAGCTTGCAGACATTTTCACTAAGCCCTTGCATAGCACAACTTTCCAAAACCTAGTGTTAAGGCTTGGTATGCTGCAGCTAGAATAAGTGACAACTACTGATGATCTCAGCTCACAAGTACTGATGATCATTAGTTTATTATTGTCATATAATAAGTACTCAAGTTTTTCCCTCCGGAAGTTTTCTTTAAACTACTAGAGCTTAAATTCTCAGTACTCAAGTACTTTATTTGATAAAACAATTGATATAGTTACAACAGCTGATGTAGCTACAACTACTTGATGTCAGAAATACAAATACGTACTGATGTCCTATGAAACATCTGAAAACAGATGAAAAGTCTAATGAGTACGTGTTGAGGACAGTATGAAACAGCTGAAAAGCAATGAATTGATGACAACTACTGATGAGCCTTTTTCTCTTCAGTAGTTTCCCAACTGCTGTTTCTTTCTAAACAACTGAAGCAAAACCATGTGTTCAGTACTTTCACAACTAATGATGACTAACACCAAGTCTTCAGTTGTTTACAACAACTGATGGTAAAACCAAAGTCTTCAGTAGTTTCCCAATACTAATGACTAATACCAAGTCCTCAGTTGTTTCACCACCTGAAGTCAAAACTGTCTTCAGTAGTTTTATAACTACTGATGACCAAATCTGAGACTTCAGCTGTTTCAACGTCTGACGGTTAAAACCAAGTCTTCAGTTGTTTTATAACAACTGCTGATCACACCAATACGGTCAGTCATTCCAACCCTCTGAAATTTAATACCACGTCATCAGTAGTTTCAACAACGGATGACTAACACCAAAACCTTCAGTCGTTTTCTAACCCTACCCTTTAAATACCTTATCCCACCTTCAGAGTTTTTCCTTTCTTCTCTTCTCAAACCTAACGTTCAAAAACTCTGTAACCTCTCTTCATCAATGGAGACCATGCAACTAAAACCATGACACAACTGTGTCGCACATCTCACAAAATCTCCATACTGGACCAAGTTTCACAACGCCATTGATTTAATGGTTCAGTCACCTTACAAAACGGCTTTTTGTTAAATCCCACCATATATGCCGAATCTCTTAACCAATTCTGGACAAACGTCACTCTTGTCTCTGAGGAGAATGACACAGAGTCTCTTCAATCGTTTGTCCATCGTCAAAAAGTGGTCATTACTCCAGACACTCTTCGCCAAACCCTCAATCTGAATGATGCCACTTTCCTAACTGGTTATCCATAGGGCACAATAGATCAATCATGTGCCCACCATGGATACCAGGGTAACCTGAGTGCATCTACCATATTGAAGAAACATTTCCAGGATGCCGAATGTCTCATATTTCACATGGTAAATGTTTGCCTTGCCCCCAAGACTTCATCATGGGATCAAATGTCCACAAGGTGGCAACAGGTAATGTACTCCACCCTTGAGCAACAACCTTTAATTTTTTCTGAAATACTATTTTTAGAGCTCAAGGATATGGCCCAAAAACAATTTGCTAACCGTTGGATATTATATCCTCGTTTCATAATGGCCATAATTGAAAACCAGCTTCAAGCTGAGGGACTTGTTGGCCTGGGAGTCCCTGCTACGACTGTATTGCCTGAAGTATACTCGCGGCACAACTCTGACCAATCACTAAAAATGGCTGCCAAGCTGCACAACCCACGCAGCTGGAACCCACCGCCACCACCTCCAAATCCAAAGTCCCCACCAAACCCACTAAAAAGAAGTCAAAAAAGGCTACTCAGGGAAATAAGTCCCCTGAGGATGCCCCTGCAACACAAACGCAGGCTATATCCACTGGTTATAAACCCCTAGTGGATACAAGGACTTCACCAGCCACAGCCGCTCAGGATTCCTCTCAAAAGGAGCCTGCAGCAACCAAAGAAGGGGTACCCACTAATCTAGGATCTTCCTTATTTGAGGAGATTGCCATTGAAGAGCACCATTCTCCCCAGGTGCATACTGCTTTTACCCCATCTCCCACTGGAACCGCCCCACACAGTCCTACTCTCATTGTTGCAAACGTGCTGACTCAGCTGCATGCCTCTCCTCCTCCCCAACAAACACCAACAAAGGGGAAAACCACAGCAATTGAGGAAGCGGATCAACATGCTTTTGACAGCCCACACAGCACCAGGGTTTAACTGTTCTATCTCCTGGTGTGGATATGTAGATACGAACATCTGGTGAGGCTGCCACCTCTTCTGAATCAGCACATGATCAGACTGAGGCTGGTAACATAGCTAAGACCTCACCAGAGGCAACATCTGATGAAGGACATCGTCCTGAGGCTGGAAGTCCCCAGTTCCAAGAAAAAGGGGCACATGCTAAAACTGGTCTACACCCAGTGCATGTACATCCTGCTACAAGCAGGAGGACAGGTGATTCAGCATCTGCTGATGATGACCTGGGCTTCTTTTATGATGTTCTGGCCCAGAACACAATTCTTAAGGAAGAAGTCAGTAGACTACAAGACTACTTGACCAATTCTCTCAAAAAGCAAGTCCATCTGCCACCAACATAAATCCACAGATGGCACCTTCACCTGAAGGTCTCCCACACACTTAGCCACTCAAAACTTCCGAGCCACCAGCTTCTATATCTGGCACTGCTTCTCAGGGACAGAACCCCTCTGAGCAAACAACTGCTATCTTTCAGCAATCCCTACCTCTCATCAACCCAATGAGCACAGACATTATGATCAAAACCATGGATGAGAGGCTTCCCTCAATCATACAACCCCTGGTGGAGGAGATTGTGAGCACAAGGCTTTCTGCTACTCAAACCCTTGCAACCAATGCAACCAAAAAGGGGGAGAGTCAGTCAGTGAAAGCAAAGAGAAAGAGCATAGAGGGGAAGAAAGAAAAGGAGACTGAGAAGGAAGAGAGTTTGTTAAGGGAGCTGACATGGATCAAGTGGGTGAAAGTCATAAAGACTTTCATGTCACATATAAGAAGAGGAAGGTTGAAAGAAAATAAAAAGAACTCGAACTCGATGAGATGATCAAAATGGCGGATGCTACACACAGTAAATCAATGGACTCCATTATTGATCAACTGTATAGACAGGGGTTCGATACTGCACAGCTTGACTCAGAGACTAGGAGACTTGAAGTTGAAGAAATTAACTCAAGATGGGCAAGTTATGATGCATTAGAAAGAGAAAGACTAGAGATCATGATCAGATTCATTGCAAAGTACCTTGGGAGATCATTGAGCGAGATTAAGTCATGGACCAGGGACAGTATCTTGGCAATAACCACCAATATCTGTTCCTGAAGCATACACTAAGGGATTGGTGATGAAGCACTAAATGAGCCAGGTGCTGGGAACAGAAAGGAACTAGCAAAACACTCAAAAGCCTCACTCACTACAAGAATGCTAGAACAACCTGCAAAACCTCCCACTTCCAAATCACAACTACCACAACCCACTAAACCAATTCATTTACCCTCAAAACCAACAGCCGATGATGCACCCAAGAAGAAGAAGAGAAGGGTGTTGAGGCTAGAAGAAGAGAAGAAGAAGAAGAGGATGATGAGGAAGAAGATTGGCTGCCTCTTTCCGCAGTCCTAACTTTGCCTAAAGCCAAACCTATGCCCATCACTCCTAACTCACAGATGGAAGCTGTGAGAGTAAAGATAGAAGAAGAACAGCAGCAAAAGCTTCATGATGATGAGATGCTGAAAAGCATAGACAAAACTTATGTTGCTTCTTCATCAACAATCAGTATGAAGAAAGAAGCTCTGAGATTGTACACCCTTGCTAACACATTTCAATTAAAAAGGAAAAGGTGAGAATATGGCCTAATCCTAGGGTGGCTCACAGAATTGTAAAGAAAGACATTCCTTGAGATACAAGGGCCAAGTAAAAAGGATCATAGATGAAGAGATCACAGTGGTCCTTGTAGTATCACCCTGGGAAATTGTAGAAGATTAAAGAAGGCCTATGAAACTAAACAGCCACCCCAAAAGATGTTAGAGAACAGAGTAATTAAAAAGGGGTTTGTCTACAAGAGGCTTGAGAACTTCAAACAAAATGAGCTCAGTCTGTTACTTGAAGGTACTCACCCAGATGAGTTTGCATACAGACAGATTACAACAGTTGAGCTCAAAAATGGCAAACAGGATAAGTACATTTCAGAGTTGTATGGGCGTGAGGACTGTTTGATAGTGGAGCTGAAAATCTTACCATGGAAGAACAAATTATGTTTCTTAGAGCATACACCAGAGAATCCTACAGGCTTATACATGGGAAGTAGATTTCATGGATAGGACCACAACCCTGTGTCCAGTTCCCCAAAGTCAGGGCTCTTATCCATACTATGCCAACCAAATTTCAGAAATCTATTCCCAGGCCAGTGCTTAATTGGGTCATCTTCTTAGCTGATCAAGAAGGAAAAAGACGAATCTTATCGCCAACAATAAGTGGGACCTCAATAAAGTTAAGGTTTTGGCTGCATTGGTTCAGGGGGAGTTTGTTGGACCAAAAGAACCAATGAGCCGGATCAGAAAAACCTTAAGTCCCACAGACGTCACGACAACTGCTGAAGTCCACAAAGTCTGAAGACACAAGTGCTGAAGACAAAGTGTGAAGACACAAGTGCTGAAGACAAAGTCTGAAGACAAGTGCTGAAGACAAAGTCTGAAGACACAAGTGCTGAAGACAAAGTCTGAAGACACAAGTGCTGAAGACAAAGTCTGAAGACACAAGTGCTGAAGACAAAGTCTGAAGACACAAGTGCTGAAGACAAGTACTGAAGACAGTCTGAAGACAAGTGCTGAAGACAAGTACTGAAGACCAAGTATCAGACGTTGTCACAACAGCTGAAGAGGTCTTCTTCAGTAGTTGTGATGGTTTTCTTTCAGTAGTTTTATGTATTTCTTTTCAGTAGTTTTGTAAAACGACTGAAGAGTTCAGTCGTTGTAGTTTCAGTAGTTTCGTATCAGTAGTTTTATGTTTTATACTTAGCACTCTGATATGTTCTCAGTAGTTGTGAACATTTCAGTAGTTTGTAAGTTTTAGTTATTTTTGTAATAAATCTGCCAGATGTCAATATCCCGTGATATCAGCAGTGATTGCACTCTATATAAGGAGTGTCAACCTAATTGTAATCGTGAATGATTGAGCAGAAACATTTGTTATTATTGAAACATTCCTTTTCACAGAAATATTTCTCTCGTTACAACCGTATTTGTTCTTAATGCATAGAATATCAAATTCTTGCTATAATTTGTCTAATTCTTGAACTTACTCATCCGCATGAACTTACTCCTACATATTAATTGTTCATCCGCATTTGTTGTTCAATCGCATGAACCTTCTCATTCGCATTGACTTTCCATTTGCATTGACTTTCCATCCGAATTTGTCAACACTTAAGCATTTTTTTCTAAACTTAGGCGTATGAACTACTATTTAGGCGCATGAGCAGCCTAGGGCACACTTAACATCAGATTCAGTCCCCAAACTTCATCTATCATGTTCTAAGCTTAAATCATGCATTCTAAGCCATAGAAACACAACCATAACATAATCAAATCATGAACACAGTCCAAAATCAAACCATACCAGCAACATACACACAGTCATATATACGGGTATGAAACCCAGTTTTATAAAAACATACACTCATGAGTTTCCAGCCCCAAAACAGTTAAAAACCAGTAAAAAGTGGTCTTAGAACTCACCTTAGTAGCTCTTGAGTATGGCTTCTTCCAAACTCGTTTGTAATTGAGTTCAACCACTTAGAAACTCACAGAAAACATACACCTGAACACACACAACACACATGAGCACACAACCGAGGATGTAACCAATTAAGAACACCATAAAACCATGAATTCTTACCTTGAATTCGAATTATTTGTTGTTCTTCCTTCTAAAACCAAGTGTTCTGCTCCTTGTTACTCTCTTTCTTTCTGAAAATCTAGATGAAAAAGGTGTGTAGGAGGTGATGGGCGACCATCACCTTTTACACCAATTTTTTCAAACCTTTTGTCCTTTTGACACTTTTTACCCTTCAACTGGGGTAAAATATATTTTTTTTCTTTTTCTTCACTTTATTCTTTCTTTCTTTGAATAAAAAATAACCAGGTGTTACAAGTGGATAGTTTGGACTAGACAAAAGCAAAGTAAAGTGTTACAACTATAACCAAATGGGTCACTTTGCAAGAGAGTGCAAGGCACCAAGGACAAATGGTGGCCAAACACAAGCCAGGCCAAAGCAAACTAAGAGAGCCACCCGATATAAGAAGCCAAAACAGCAAGATGCAGTTGCTGTTGAAGAAGGAGGTTGTGACTAGAGCTTTCAAATGGAATACACATCTCTAAATCAAGCCCTTATGGCTAACCATGATGCAGCAAAGGTATTGGAACATCTCTGTACACCTGAATGTTTTGCTAAAGTAAATAGATACAGGTCCTACAACTTAGAGATGAGATCTGATCATGATTCCTTAAATATCTTAAAATCTGACTTTAAAAGAGCTAAAAATGATTATAAACTAAAAATAAAGGACTTAGAGATAACCATTTCAACTCTAAAACATGAACGTACCAACTGGAAAACTCAAATCAAAGATCTCATAACTAAGTTGACTGAATGCTAGGCTGAGCTTGTAATTAGCAAAGTCAAGGAAAAAAAGTGTTTTTGAAGAAGAGACCTTCAGGAACATCATATCCTCATCCTTGCATGCAAAAGTTTATTATCAAGATAAGAAGGGACTGGGATGTTGTAAGATAGCTCCTTCGTACATAATCTTGTCTGTAAGATCTCCTAGGTGTAGAACTTGTGAAGATGAGCTTCCTGTCATAGACCCTATAACTAAAGAGGATCTATAAGAGATAGTGAAGGATGCCTGTAAGAGGAGTGAAGAAGAGCGTTCTAAAAAGGGTCAATATTCTTCTGAGGAGAGTGAGAGGGTTGGGATGACCAAGTCAAGAAGGATGAACTTGATCAGGAAGGGTAAAAGAAAGGCAAAGAAAGCTCAAGAGATCAAGGCTACCTTTCACTCTAAGCAGAAACCTGTTTTAATATATGCATGTTTTGAGATGATTAAGACTGAAGACAAAAACTCAAACTCTAGTACGTGGAGTTCTAGTTTATGACCAACTCATCCCATCACCATGAAGAAGACTGATTAGTTGTGTACCACTACTACACAACGTGAACTATCCAGCTCCAAAGGTAGTTCTCGCTCTATTAAAATTGCTACAACATTTGCAAAGATGAAGATGGAGAAGGAAAGTGATCAAGTTTAGTCTTGCTCACAGAAGAAGACTCTTTCAAAGAAGAAAATGAACTGTGTTATGTGTGGTAGTACCTCTGATCTTGCTAAGGATTGTCTTTACAATCCAAAAAGTACTATTCACATAACGAAAAAAGAGACTTCTAAGAGTTTGGAAAAGAAGCAAGCTTCGAAAGGAAAATATTTTCTTTTTGGAAGCTTCAAAATGAAAAAGAAGACAAGTGAAAAACTGCCTTCGGAAGAAATTTGGTCTCGGAAAAAAGAAATACTTCCAAAGCGCTAAAGCCTGCTGTAGTGTTAGCAAGATCTTTTGAAGGTCCAGTCATCAAAACTTTCAAAGTATTGAAGGTTAAGTCTGAAACTCCAAAGGTGGGGTGTAAGTCAAAGAAAGATCAAGTGACTGAAAGGTCTTCATGAGCATCAGCAAGTGATCCTCAAAAAACGATAATAGGATCTATTATTGCTGCATTGTCGTCAACTTCTTTTGATGAGCCCAAGAAGAATAAGGCTTGGGTTTCCAAATTTAACTAACCATCTCTTTTATGCAGGAACAACTCAAGAAAAACATAAATATATAGATCATTGATAGTGGTAGTTCTAGGCACATGACAGGCAATAGGTCACTCCTTCATAAATTTGAGAGAATTGATGGAGGGCCAGTTGCTTTTGAAGGAGATGCTGGTGGTTACATTATAGGAAGCGTCACAGTGACAAATGGTAAGCTTAACATTGAGAAGGTAAATTTTGTCAAGGAGCTTGGATACAATCTTTTGAGTGTATCTCAATTTTGTGATCAGAGTCACAACATGCTCTTTACTGAGCATGAGTGCATTGTTCTCAGGCTCGGGGTGGTCATTCCTCATGAGCATATCCTGCTTAAAGCCCTAGGGAAAGGGACTATTACAAGATGGACTTGCAAGAAACATCTCCATTAAGAGAAGTTTCATGCTTTCTGTCTAAAGCAAAAAGTGATGAGTCTTATCTCTGGCATAAAAGAATGTGCCATGTGAACTTTAAAAACATGAATAAATTAATTAAGAACGATTTGGTAACTGGAATACCAAAGAAAGAGCTTAAAAGTGATAACCATTATGTTGCATGCTTGAAAGGGAAGCAACACAAGTTATCTCACAAGCTAAAGGAAAGAAACTCCATCACTACTCCCTTACACTTGTTACATATGGATCTCTTTTGTAACACCAGTGGAATGAGTTTAGGAAGGACCTCTTATTGTTTGGTGATCACAGATGACTTCACTAGATTCACTTGGGTCTTTTTTCTTAGAACTAAGGATGAGCCCCTGAGATTCTGAAGAATTTCATCTTAAAGATTGAGAATCAATATGATCACAAGGTCAAAACCATAAGATGTGATCAAGGAACTAAATTCAAGAACCAAATCCTTGATACATTTTGTAATAAAAAGGGTATCGTAAGATAATATAGTGCTCCTAGGACTCCTTAGCAAAATGGTGTTGCTGAGAGGAGAAACATGACACTTATTAAAGCTACAAGAACTATGTTTTTTGATTCTAAACTGCCCATCACCTTTTGGGTGGAGGTAGTTAAAACTTTTTGCTATGTTCAACAATTAGTTTTAGTGGTTAAGACATATGGTAAGACTCCTTATAAACTTTGGCACAAGAGGAAACCTTTCATTGGGTTTCTTAGGTCATTTGGATGTCCTTGCACCATCTTGAATACCAAAGATCAAATTTCCAAGTTTGATGAGAAATAAGATGATGGACATTTTATTGGATACTCTTCCTAAGCTAAGGCTTATAGAGTATACATTGTCAAAACTAGAGTAGTTGAGGAGTCAGCCAATGTGATCTTCAATGAGCACATTCCTAGTGTGAAAGGTTCTAGTCCAATTGGTTGTTTGATCTTGATTTAGTTACCAACTTTTTAACAAATCTTGTGAGCATGTTTTAGGATCTATAGATATACTACCTACAGGTTATCCTGATCCAGGATTTGAGCTGAGAAGATTATCAAGCTGCACAACTTCAACTCCAGTTGTAACTAATCCTACAAATAAAGTACCTATCAATATAACAATGACAAATTTTGCTGATACCTCTAGGGTGCCTTCAAATTCCAAATTAGAGGCACAAAACTTAGATGAAGGAGCTTTAAATGTAGGAGAAAATGGTGGTTGTGACAATGATCAAGAATTCCTTGATCCTGACAACCACTCCATTGTAGACAACATCAGTGATATCACATACTCATTAGATCAAGTCTCTCTTGATAAGTGTGTTGATGTGGTGGGAGAAACTTTAATACCAGATCTAAATTTCCTTAATATAGATCTTTCTAAGCAACTTGCTATGATTCCTCAACTAAGGATCGACAAGTCTCATCCTACCATAAACATTATTGGAGATGTTGATTATGGGGTAAAAAAGAGGACAAACCCATGATGCAAATATTTGTCTTCACTTTTGTTTGTTATCCCAAATAGAGCGTAAGAAAATTGATGAGGCTTTAAAGGATGGAAGTTGGGTTGAAGCCATACAGGAGGAGCTGGTTCAATTCAAAAGGTAAAAGGTTTGGAACCTATGTCTTATTCGTTAAGGGAAGACTACTGTAGGAACCAAATGGGTGTTTAGGGACAAGAAGGATAATAGCAGACTTCTTATCAAAAACAAGGCTAGACTAGTTGTTTGAGGATACACACAAGAAAAAGAAATTGACTATGCGGATGTCTTTGCTCATGTTGCAAGACTTGAAGCTGTTAGGATATTCTTAGCTTTTGATGTGTCCATGAATTTAAATGTCTATCAACTTGATGTCAAGTGTGCTTTTCTTTATGGAGTGATTGATGAAGAGGTGTATATCAAACAACCACCTAGGTTTGTAGATCCTGATCATCTCGATTACATCTGCAAGCCTGATAAAGCTCTTTATGGGCTGCACCAAGCACCTTGGAAGTGGTATGAGACTCTATCTCAATATCTCTGTCAACATGAATACATAAGGGATAGTATAGATAGAACTCTCTTCATTAGTGGAATAAGGAATGATTTAACACTAGTTCAAGTTTATATATATGACATTATCTTCTAGTCAACTAATCCAAAGCTCTACAAAGAGTTTGAGAAACTGATGAAGGATAGATTTAAAATGAGTGCCATGGGAGAACTCAATTTCTTTCTAGAAATTCAAGTGAAGCAAGTTGACGGTGGCATCTACATAAGCCAGTCAAAGTATGTATGGCATATAGTTATAAGATTCAACATGACTGGCTGTAAGGTTGCTAAGACACCCACAGAAAGAAGCCACTCCCTTAGACCTGATCTTGAGGCGAAGTGAGTGGATGAATATTTCTACAGGGATATGACTAGGTCTCTTATGTATCTCACAGCTAGCAGGCCTGGTTTCATGTTTGCCATATCTATATATGCAAGATAACAAGCCTTTTTCATTATACCCAGGATAGAAGCTAATGTCCAATGGTGATGGGTTGTGTGTGCTCTATGCAACACATGTTAAAAAGCTTATCTAAAACTACAAATACTTGAGATACTTTAGACAACATCCTACAGCTAGCTATACTTTAAAGGTCAGCTGAAAACTCTAAACGAGACAACATGATCATTGTAAAGTCAAAAGGCTAATTGCGTTTTGACTAATGACTATGACATGCTATAGCTTAGCTCCTTATCTAAAACAAAAAGGATAAATGTATAGAAAGTTACAGACATAAGACCTTAATCTATATTTTGACGAAAGTATAGACTTTTCACCATCTCTTCTAAATTGATGAGTTTTCAGAGGTGGCAGCGGAAAGTAGTAAGCTTTTGTCAAAAAATGATTTAAATAATGCACGTATTCTCCGTCTTAAGAAGAAATCCGTCTTTGGCTTTGTATGACTTTGTCTTTAAAGCTTTAGAAGACTTCTTCTTTGGGTTGGAAAGATTCTGCCTTTTGGCTCGGAATATTTCATACTTAGCATAATTCTCTTAGGTATATCATATCATCTGAAGTTACTTCCTTGTACTTCATATATGCATGTTGAGCTCTTTGTTTGCATCAGCCTCTAAGTGTAATCCTTACAAACTTCCCCTAAGCTAATGCTACCAAAAGTAGAGAACTTTGAAGCTTGATCTTTATCTATTGACAGTCCTCATCAGAATCAAGACCATTCCCTTTATTATATGTTGTTTAGGATTCCTTATACTTTATATCCGCATGTCATAGCGATTAGATAATGGAAGGTCAAGCATGTTTTGATAGAAGTAAACATCTTGACCCCCTTAATCTCTACTAACATATCATCTATCTGGGTTAGTAGCCAATCGCCCAAGACAAGATGGGTCTCTCAATGGCAAAAGGCTCTATGATGAATAGAATTTGTTAAGAAACCTCTTCTTGACTACCCTCAGGATGTTCTGACCCATCTTGAGGGGTAAAAGTGGACGTCTTGAATTTTTTTTCTTCTTCTTCTTATTCCTTCTGATTGCCATCCTCTTCCTCTTTCTATACTTTAACTGAGAAGGTTAGCCTTCACTATAATATGTTCTTGTTTTCCATCTCAGTTGGGTTATTTTCCTTCATAGATACAAATGGAGAACGATCAAGACCGTATCATGTGCCAAAAGATGAAGCTGGCTATGATGCAACACTAAGTCTTGGTTGAGTTGTCTATGGTGGTTAAACTTTGACCTTAGCTTTAGGTGTTGCTTGACTTGATGGAGAATGCAAGTCAACCAGCTTACCCTTTTTGATCTTTTCTTGATCACCCTAATGTGCTCATCTGTGGTGGATAGAGACATTGGACCAAGTCTCCTTTTGGAGAACCCATACAACTTCAAAAAGCTTACTATCTTTTGTCTGTTAGTAATTTTTTTTTGATTTGCTCTCATAGTGGCTCTTGACTTTGTAGCCTCTTCCTTCATCTTCCTCTTTGCAGCCTTTTGCTATTTTAGCACTTCTTGCTCAAGCTGCTTGAGGTATTCAAATTCAATGTCTTTATAGGATAAAGGAAGAAGGTTCAGCTTCATAGAGGCATGCGGCACTCTGGTAGGCTATCATGCTTTGTTTTTATTGTTCTCTACCTACTTGAGTTGTTGCTCAGTAGCCATAGCCTCTCCCCCAAGGCTTTCCTAAACTAGGAAAAGGGTAGGAGCCTTATATACACTTTTAATTCTTCTTTCTTCTTTGATTTTGAGGAGTAGTTTTGCATCATTAGCTTCCTTCCTCTGATTTGACAATTCATTGTCGGCCAGTTCATTCAGTTCTTCCAAGGGAAGAGAGATGAGTTCATCAACATTGAATTTCCTAGACCCTAGATAATTCAATCTAGCTGCCCTCAACTCATCCTCTTGAGTGCTTGGCCTTGGGGTAGTCCCGATTGAAGCCTTCATAAGGCAAGTGGTATCACTTGAACTCTATCCCTTTGCCTTTCTATTCCTCTTTCTCTCTTCTCCTCTTTAATCTCCTCAGAGGTCATCTTCCTTTTCCCTTTGTTAGTCACTAGCCTTTGTGGCTCCAGGTGGAGAGAGCCTCCATAATGCAATGGGTCTTACCTGAGTAGTTTGTGTAGGGGTTCAATTGGATTTTTGAGGGTTGATGATGGTAGTCGTAACCATGGGTGGTGAAGATGTAAAAGGTATGGCTTCAATACTGGTTGGTGCTGCCAAGTTGTCATCTTGAGCAATGAACACTAACACTTTTTGGACCCAGGTTGTTTCTACCCCTAAGAACTCAACATTGAACTTTCTCATTGTTTTGAAGATGTAAGGCTTCATTTTTTCCAATCTAAGAATATTACCTGTTCCTATTAACTGTGATCCCAGTTCACAGTTAAGAATGTGTTGAAAATATCTTGGGTACATATAATACTCTAAAGGGTCCAAGTTAGCAAGTAGATCTGTCTAGACAAACTGTGAGTACTTGAACTTGACCCATTGAACCATCCCATGGACTACATAGGACAGGTCCTGAGGAATCTAGTCCCACCTCTATTTATGTTAGACAAAGAGTGAATCTTAACATGGAGGAGGTACTTCCATTAAGAGAAGACCTTACCCTTTTAATGGTTCTTATTGAGTAGTCCCCTTCATAGCCCATCTACCAAAATGAGTTATTTGTAGTAGATTTCAGGAAAGACAATTAACCTTCTTTATCATCCAGGCTCGTATGAAAGTTGATGACGGCTAGAGTGATAAAAATTATCTTCCCCTGTACTATGGTAGATAGTGTCTTCTCACCGTCCAAGATGACCTCTTGATAGGTCCTATAGAGCACTAGGAGTTGATCTTCATATAGTGGAGGGTCATTTGAAAGGGCAGTGAGCTAGTTTGAGCAAGTTAAGAAGCGGTAAACATCTAAGAAACCTAGATCTTTCTCAGATCCGAAAGAGCAACTTGATTGGGTTGCCTGTGTAGATGTATGGAAAAATCTAGTTGGTTTCGAGGATTAGGGTTGGCCATTATTAGTAGCTTAGAAGTGAGAAAGTTACAAACAAGGTGGCTTATGGATGAATCTAGATTATGAACTTTTGTAAATGAAGGAGAATGTGAAAGATGGGTAATTGTTATGGATATATTTATATGGTTGGATTTGAGACAAAGTTAATGTAAAAGGATAACCTTTGAAATCCAAATTTTGGTCACATCACTAAAAACGTTCCCAAAAATTTAGGTTTCTTTGAAGTAAAAAATCTTCCAAAAGTAGTTTGTCTTCAAAAGTTTTGAGAAAAATTTCGAAGCCACATTACTTTTGAATATATTCGTTAGTTTCATAAAAAATTCTTTGGAAGAAAAATACTTAAAGTATTTTTGCTTCCTAGGTTTATTTGATTTCGGAAGATATTAAACTTTAGAATATTTAGTCAAAGGATGAATAAAGCTTCCGAGACTTAATTGCTTTCGAAAGAAACTTGTTCTTAAAATATTAGTACTTAGAAGCAAATTTAAGCTTTGGAAGATATATCATGATTTTTTTCGAAGGTAAATTTCTTAGTAAATAGTTATGTGTTTTGAAGACATAACTTCCTTCCAAACTCAAGTTTTTGTAATGAAAATATATCTTGAATTTGAAAAATTCTAAGGAATATCATTTGAAAGATTTCTTCCAAAGTAAACTAAGCTTTATATAGCTGATGATATAGACGAGTTAAGACACAAATAGTTGAAAAAATAATCTTGATTTGAGTTCAAGAAAAATATAATCAAATTTAATCATCCAAATAGCTTATACAAGATATTTATATCCCTACTCATCAAAATCTTTGGTGAACAAATCAACATATTGTTCATTTAAGTTAACTTTGACAAGAATTATCAATCCTTTTTCAAAATTACCTCGAATAAAATGATACCTGATGTTGCCTATGAGGATGGAAGTCTCTTTGAAGTTAAATTCATAATCCACATTTGATTCTAAATCCAAAGCACTTAAGCATAGCTATTGGTAGCTGCAATGTATTCAACTTCAATAGTTGATGTAGACACACAAGATTATTTCTTGCATTGCCATGAAAATCTCCTTCCACCAAGAAATGGAAATCCCCTTGATGTAGACTTTGCACTCATATTGCAACCACCATAGTCACTATCTATAAAAGTATATAGATTGATGTCAGAATTATTTTTATACCAAAAGCCTAGTTTGAGAGCACCTTTGAGATATCTAAGAATTCTTTTGATAACAACCAGGTGTAACACTTGGGTTTGGCTTTATATCTTGCAAAAATACATATAGAAAAGTTATGTCAGGCCAGCTAGCTATGAGGTTTAGAGACCCAATCGTTGTCCTGTAGAGATGTTCATTAACATACTCCCCCTTTATATCAAGTCCTAGAGAGTGATTTCTACCTACGGGTGTCTTAGCAACTGTAAGGAATGCACTTAGAGGCTGATGGAACTAGAGAACAAGCAAAGAGCTCTCAACAAGCACAAGTGAAGTACTAGGAAAGTACTTGTAAAGATTTGATATAGCTCGGTGAATTATGCTAAGTATCAAATGTTCCAAAGATGAAGCCTTCTATAGCCATAGATGAAGCCTTTTGTAGTTTCAAAGACAAAGTCTTCCGATGCCAAAGACAGTTATTTTCAAAGATAGAGAAGGCATGGCTTCTCTAACACACTTTTGACAAAAGCTAAAACACCTTTCCATTACCATCTCTAACGACTCAACAACTAACATGAGTTTGTGAAAAGTCCATGCTTTTGTCAACTATAGATTAAGGTGTTGAGTCTGTAACTTTTCAACTATGTACTTTTCTCTTTTTTGTAATAGATAAGGATGTGAGCATGACATGTCATAGTAACTAGTCAAAAGGCAAATCTGCCTTTTAACTCTGTATTGATCTTGTTGTCTATATTAGTGTTAGGTATTCTACCTTTGAAGAAATTGAAGATTTCCGATAATTATTGAAGATGAAGACTTGATGAACAAAAGCAACAAAAGTTATTAGTCTAGGTTTTATTTTGTATATATTGTGAATGCTAGACTAGTATAAATAGCAACATATATCATTATTGTAATGTTTGTGGATGGTTCACCACTAAGGGTGGGAATCACATTCAATCACCAACATCATATCCTCATCCTTCATGGATGATAAATTCATCACCAAATCAGTAAACAACAAACATTAAACACTTTGTGTTCATCATTATCAATGCTTAGCATCTAATCATCATATTTTGTTCTTATCATTCGAATCCTAAGTTCCAAGCTCAACGATCCTGTTCAAATCGTGGACACACAATTGGTGTCAAAGCTGGAGTTGTAGGATTGATATAGATTTTTATCAGATTTCCTGGTTAGATTTCTAAAATTAGTGAAGAGTCGAAGAAACTTGGATAAAAAGTTTATGTGTTCTTCAGGAGATATCTAGGGATTTAAGGTGATCTGATGGATTTAGCTTGAATATGATGTTGTTTGATCATCCTCTGTTGGTCCATTGATCATATAACAGTGCAAATAAGATGAAGATAAGTTCAATATCCAACAAACTAACTAAACATCATGAACAAAGATGACTGAACACACGAATAACCCATTCATGATAAGACAATGAACATCAATAATCAATAACATAAACCACAATAATGATTCTCTGTAATAACTGCTTTGAAATGGTCACTTGCAACAATAATGATCGATTAGGGTTTTTGAAAGTTACCTACAAAGAGAAGAATCAAATCTATATATACCAGTCTATAGTTTCGCAGACAGTTTTACTGACAGCGAAACTGTACTACCGAAACTAAAGTTTCGCCAGGCGAAACAGAAATTTCACCAGGCAAACTAATCAGCTGACTGTGAGCGAAACTATAGTTTCGCTGTACTGCCAAAATACATAAAACAAAATACATACTAAAAGAAACTAACAAAATACCTATTACAATCAAAAGTAAATAATCTAAACTAAGGTGAGTGCAACCTATACATGATCTTCAATACTCCCCCTAGGTTGGAACTCACCATCTTCACACGACTTGATTAGTCTTTTCAGCTCCAGTGAACTTTGTTGCTCTAGATAGTCAATGCACATCCTCATACTACCGTCTTTCTTCTTCACAAACAAGACCGGGGCACCCCAACGAGAGATACTCGGTCTGATAAACCCATTATCGAGCAGCTCTTGCAACTGCTCCATCAACTCTTTCATTTCCGTCGGAGCCAAATGATACGGTGCCTTGGCAACAGGTTGGGCACCCGGTATCAAGTCAATTTGGAACTCGATCTCACGTTTGGAAAGTCACACACAACTGACACATCGGATAGTTGTGGTGTTGGCGTATCTACATCCTTTACATAGGCCAAGTATTCACTACATCCATGCCTCATATACTTTCCCGCCACCGCCATCGAAATCACCTTCGGAAACATCATGACTTGATCCCCATAAATCGTTACTAAACTCTTGTCAGGCGCTGTTAAGCGAATCATCTTCTTGCGACACACAATGTTCGCCTTGAAGTCCGTTAACCAATCCATCCCAAGAACCAAATCAAAACCACCCAAGGTCATCATGAACGGTCTAACAGGAAACTTATGACCTTCTAGTTCCACATCATAGTCCTCTATCATCTCAGAAATCTTGGTAGACTTACCTATGGCAGTTTCTACATCGAAGGGTGCATCAACACGTCTACTACTAACAGCCAGCTTAGCACCAAAAGCAGCAGAAATAAAACTTTTACCGGCACCCAAATCAAATAACACAGAAGCTAAAGTTTGGTTCACTAGAATGTACTGGACACAACATCAGGGTCTGTCCTAGCCTCCTCTTGTGTCATCGTGAATTCCATGGAGCTTGCCCTTTGTCCTTCACTCTAGTTTTCTTCGCCTCGGAACCCTCGGCCCTTGGCTTCTTACAATCCCTATTCATATGACCCTCTTCACCACAGTTAAAGCACTGGGTCGTACGACAATCCCTGGCCATGTGTCCCACCTTCTCACATTTAAAGCACAAGTTTGACCCAAACCTGCATTCCCCACTATGCTCTCTCCCACACCTACCACACTTCTTCGTACTCGCACCCGACGTGACCACATGGCGGTCGTCCACCCGTGCCTTCTTTTTACCTGTCGAGGCATCACCCCAACTAAACCTCTTCCCATTCCAGTTTCTATCATCTCCACCCTTCCGACTACTTTAAGCCACCACCACTACACCCCTTTCGTCATATAACCTTCCTGCCAAATCCACCGTCGACCTAAACGTACTTGGTCGGGCTGCAATCATGTCCATACGAATATCTGCTGGCAATCCCTGAATGTACCTCTTGATCTTTCGCGACAGAGGTGTCACCTGATCCAGCACCAGACGTGCCATTTCATTTAACTTTGTGGTGTACTGTTGGTGTGTCATTGTTCCCGCCTCTAGTTGCAGAAACTTCCCCTTGACCTTGTCCATTTCCTGGTGAGGAAAAAACTCCTCAATCACCAACCTTTTTAGTTCGGACTATCTCATTCTTCCAATGGCCCTCCTACCCTCGGCTTGGACTATATTGTCCCACCAGCACAGAGCCGAGTCCACAAAAGAGTGGGTAGCGAAGTTAACTTTCTAGTCCTCTCGGCACTCACCGATATCAAGTACAGCCTCCATTTCGCTCAACCACCGGTGAGCAGCAGCCGTAGTGCCGTTAGCATCATAAGTAGGGGGCTTGCATCTCATAAACACCCCGTAGTTACAGCCTAGTACCATCTCCTGCACAGGCTTTGCTTCTTCCTCTTCTTCGTCTCAGACGGAACCGTCTCAGTCTCGGGCTGTCTTCTTTCGCCTGTAAGTCTACTCCTTTCCTTTCTCTCCCCTTCTCTAACTGCCTTTATCACTTCTGTCACCACAGACAGTAGGATCGTCTGCATGACTTGATGCACTTCCTCCACAACTGCCTCCTTCACTGAGGCTCTAAGGTTAGCACTCTCATCTCCGCCATCCGGATGAGGGGTTTCTGGTTCTTCATGAACCACCTTTTCGGCCCTAGCCTTCCTCTCGTAACCTGTGGTTCATCACCACATCCACCACCACACGAAGCTTTAGATGATCTACCATCGGCCATCCTCTAATTCACACTAAAATATTTAAACACTAATACGGTCCTTCAAAGAAATGCCTCAGTTTATGGTAAGTATAATAAGTCCTATTACAGTGGCCAGTTGTGATTAGCAACTTTACTCTTCATACCCCAAGCATTACCTGTCCTAACTACATCGGTATTTAAATCTACATACAACACATAACCACATACCATGCGCACATAAACCCGTTAACATTACGAAAAATACCTCATGGCACGCAGCTACTCAGATTGGCATCCCTTTCCCTTCTGTCCCATTCTCGGTTTAAGTTAAGGTTTATTTTGAAATTTTACCCAATTTCACTTTAACTTTGGCTCTGATACCAACTTCTAAGGCCCCATTCCCGGGACACTTACAACTGGTCAACCATTGCACCTAAAACATACATTTAAAGTTATTTTAAATAAACTTTCATAGCGGAAACATTCAAAAATGGCCTTTCATTTCATCATAAAACCTTTGCAACATAATGCATCGTTTATTGGTTACAAAATTTCATTGTTGTAGCACATCACAAAAGCTTTATATAAATGGATGCCATCCAAAAGAGCTGAGCAGCTACCTCGTGCCATCCTCAGCAACATTACCTGCCAACTAGAAACACATAAAAGTCAGTGTTGCTGAGTGAGTTCTAGTTTTATAATAAAACATACTTTTCATTCATAAAACCATTCTTTCTCTCAAAATCATATTATAATTTCCATTTGTTCATGATCATACATCGTATGTACATACAGATAATATAGTTATTATCTTCGTCATTCTTTCGTTCATACATCCATTCATTCATCATTTCATTCATTACTTTCATCATTACCATGAACTTTACCCTTCATGCTCGTGGTACTGTGCCTAAGCCTATAAAAGACCTTCATCGATGGTGCCCGACACCAAGTGGTCATAGTGCCTAAGGTAAGGTTCAGGTATACCATTGTCATATGCTATGCCCTTCATGCTCATGATACTGGACCTAAGCCTATAAAAGACCTCCATCGGTGGTGCCCAGCAGTAAGTGGTCACAATATCTAAGGCACAGAACAATGGTTCATCCATATGGTCAATCACAAAGAAAGACCCCCAATGTGCATCCTTTAGGGTAGCTAACCCGCACACCGTTGAGCTAACACCTACAATGGGTGTGCACCTCCATACATTTGCTTGCAAGCCTTTCTTACATTCATCCATTCATTCATTAATGCATCCATTCATCATCATGTTCCTCTTTCATTATCTTTCACTTTACGTTACATAATACTTTGTTCACTCATTATCATAACACGTAAAGCCACGGGAAAGATAAACATACATCATAATAGGGAACATAAACATATCATTCAGCCATCATCATGCAGGGCATCATACATACATAACCTACATAATGTATAACCATGCAACATTACCATCATCATCATCATCATGCATATGCGTCAATCACACATCATTACATGCCCATCATACCATTTATGACCTCAAAAGTTAACTTACATAACCCCTGGGAATCTCCTATCTTAAAGCTTACATTACTCCTTTTTCTCCAAAAAGTCAGAATTTTTCTAAGTGTTCATCCGCATTTGATTTGCTTCATCCGCATTTGGTTTGCTTCATCCGCATTTGGTTTGCTTCATCTGCTTTGTCCTACTTCATCCGCATTTGTCATCCTCATTTGACTTACTCATCCGCATTTCATATACTTAGTCAAATGCTCATCCACATTGACATACTTCATCCGCATTTGACTTACTCATCCGCAATTCCCTTTACTTAGTCCATATTCATCCGCATTTCATAGACTTTGTCAAATGCTCATCCGCATTTCATGCACTTAGTCAATGTTCATCCGCATTGACTTCATCCGCATTTGACTTCATCCGCATTGCCTTACTCAATGGTTAATGTTCATCCTCATTAACCCTTTCCATCCGCATTGACTTCCAAACACTTAGGCAGATTTAAAAACATAACATGTGAGCCTAAAACATCATATTCGATTTCCATGCACCATTCATCATGTTCCAAGCTTAAATCTTACCCTCTAAGCCTTAGAAACACAATCATACATCATCAAGCATGAACATAGTCATACATCACATCATAACATCATCATACACACATTCAAGCGTATGGGTCCGAAACCCGGTTTAATAAAAAAATACATTCATGCACTTCCAGCCCTAAAGTTAGTTAAAAACCAGTAAAAGAGGGGTTCTAGAACTCACCTTTGCAGCTCTTGAGTATGGCTTCTTCCAAACTCATTTGAAAATTGAATTCAACCTCCTAGAAACCCACTAAAAACATACCCGAACACATACAAACACACATATGCATAAACCCGAGGACATAACTGGTTAGGAACACCATAAAAACATGAATTTGTACCTTGAATTCGAATTCTTTCAAGTTCTACCTTCAAAGTCGAGAATTTGCTGCTCCCAGCTACTTTCTCTCTCTAAAACCCAAAGATTAGTGGTGTATGTGACATATTGGCGGCCATACCACCTTTTACACCCACATTTCAAACATTTTGTCCTTTTCGACACTTTTTACCCCTAGACTTGAGTTTTATTTCTTTTTCTTCTTTTCTTTCACTTTATTCATTCTTTCATTGACATTTAAAATAACCGGGTGTTACAGGTTCGCAAGTGAGTTTTGAACTCAGGACTTTCTTTTAATCTTGTTAATAATAACGCATTTTTATGCTCTGCAAACCAATTGTAAATGTCTGGTGCCAGGCAAAGAGTTAAAGCACCAAAAGCCTTTTGGTCATGATCTATCAACTTCAGATCCTTTTTAATGAAAGAAAATGGGTCCTTATTTTGAGAGACAACATCACCAACAGAGACAGTTGGTATGTGAGGACCAGAAATAATCGATTCCCATTGGTTGTCATCGGCGTAGAAGAAGAAAGCTTTGAGACATCTCTTCCAATCTTCAAAATTGTCTCCAGTAATGAGTCTTGGAGGCCTATTGGGAGAAGCACTTTCAAGATCGGCAAGTGTGAGTGATGTTAACTTAGACATTGTAGTTCACAGGGATTGATGTAGTTTCGGCAAGAAAGGTGATAATTTCGCTGACACATTCGCAGAAAAAAGGTAACTTCGCAGACAATTGCGTAGAGAGAACTACTTTCGCTCATACTTTGTGTAACACCCGATTATTTTTCTAAAAGACAAGAAATTAAGAATAAAAGAAAGAAAAGCTATAAGGTCCAAGTGGAGGGACCAAATGTGTCCAAAAGGACAAAACTTTGAAAAGTTGGTGTAAAGGTGGGCATGGCCGCCCACCCTCATTTCCCATCACCATTTCTTCGGTTCTAGAAAGAGAGAGCAGAAGAGAGTTCTCGGTTTGTAGAAGAAGAAGAAGAAGTGAACGAATTCAGGGTAAGAATTCGTGGTTTTTTTGTGTTTATGATGGGTTTTATCCCGGTTATATGCTTATGTGCTTCTAGGTTGTGTTTGTGCTTGGGTGTGTGTGTGTTTGGTGTTGTTTCTAGGTGTATTGACCTCCTTGCAAGCGGGTTAAAAGGAAGAACACCCAATTTGCACCAGGTGAGTTCTAGACCCCGGTTTTTACTTGTTTTCAAACATCTTTGAGGCTGCAAATGTATGTAAAAGATTTTCAAATGTTTGAGTATGTATGCCCGTACGTATTGTGCATGAATGAATGTGATTCTTGAATGCTTATAGGTTATTCATGTTTAGAATAGCCACATTAAGCTTATAACAGATGGAATTGATGATTTGGGTTGAAAACATACTGGAAACACGTTGAACAGAAGGTCTATGCGCCTGGATAAGGCTCATGCGCCTGAAAATGCCTTAGAAAGAATTAAGTGTAATCCATGTGCCCAAACAGTAGCCCATGCGCCTAAGATTACCTTAGAAATGATTAAGTACAGCCCATGCGCCTGAACAGTGGCCCATGCCTCTAGAAATGTTAGCTGGACGACTAAGTAAAGGGCCATGCGCCCCAATAGTGCCCATGCGCCCAAGTGGCCCATGCGCCTAAGTGTCCATGCGCCTGAATTAGTCATGCGTCTAAGTGTTCATACGCATAAATAGTGCCCATGAGCCTGAATAGTTCATGCGCCTAAAGTGAAAATGCTTAAGTGTTGGCTGATGTGCCTACGTATTTATGAAACACTTGAACAAGGCTCATGCGCCCAAATAGTTCCCATGCGCCTAAGACTTAGAAATTTTTACAGAATTTTCTGGGAGTCTGTGCCTTAGGGTTTGGACCGAGGTTGACTAAGGGCTTATTAATGATGTTGTTTCATGCATGAGATGAATGATTATGATTGTTCCTTATTATTGTTATTGCTATTATTATTATTACTTATAGTATGTGACTTGACGTGGTATGTTATTATCGTAACGTAAAGTATATCGTAGTAATAAAGTGAAAGAGCAATAAAGAAAGAAGAGGAACATTAACGAAAATGTTAACAGGTCTTGCAAGCTTACAGGAGGTACACGACCATGTTGTCGTTAGCTGAACTGTGCTGCAGGTTAGCAACCCTATTATGCACACAGGGTCAATCAATTGAGATTGGCAGGACCTTTGCAGCGTGTCCTGGGTGATTGGGTCAGCCTTGTACATAGTACACAGAACCCTTTCGAGGGATATAGTTGACCCTTTTGGGGGATATAGTTGACCCTTTCGAGGGATACAGTTGACCCTTTCAGGAGATATACTTGACCCTTTCGGGAGATATAGTTGAGCCTTTCGAGGGATACAGTTGACCCTTTCGAGGGATATAGATGGCACCTGTTTTCCATCGCGCATATAGTTGGGGTATTGCTCACTGGTCCATACAGAAAGTGAAACATAAAGATAAAAGTTTATAGAGCAGACAAGGCCTACAGTAAAAAGAACAAACAATATCATATAGTTGATGCGTGCTCGCATATACAGTACAGAGTTGTATTTTACAGAAAAAAGTATTTTCATATACAACATGTAGAAAGTGTTTTATTACTTATAAAACTAGATCTCACTCAGCAACGCTAACTTTTATACATTTTCAGTTGGTAGGTAATTATTGCTGAGAATGGCACGAGGGTGAAGCTACTCGGCAGGGAAAGTCTGACATCCATTCGTACTCTGTGCTACTATTGTTTTGTAATGCATATAAACAAGTCGTTTGTAAACAATCAATGATGATGTATTGCTTAACAACAGTGTTTTAAATGAAGTGAATGGCTTTTGATAAATTATTTCCACTACTTAAGCCTGTTTAATTGTAACGTTTAATGATTTAATTGCTATGATTGACCAACTGTGAGGTTTTCGAGAATTAGGCCTTACACTTTCGCAGTGGAAGCTAATTCTGCTGACAATTTTGGCAGCATTTTCGCTAGTCAATTGTCACAACAGGCTTAGTTTTGCTAGCAAGTCGCACGAAACAAGCTTGAACTTTCGTTCAAAAACACTTTCGGCAGCAATTTCGCTTGTTAACTCTTCACAATCACTGATGAACTTTGCAGGATCGTTCAAGGGCTTGGACACAATTACAACACAACAACACAATGAGGAGATTAACTAAACGTTAATCAAACAGTGAACTGGGTAACCAAAGGTGATGCAGAGAACACAAGTAAAGCAAGAGACAGAACAAGAGAGTATAGTTTTCAAGGTAGCAGTATATTGCTTTCTCAAGTTCTTTTACAAGTGTTACAAAGCATTACTGAAAGATACAGAACTTGGAATACTTATACTACAACCTACTGCCGGCTATACTATGAAAGCCAGCTGGATACAATTGACTAGACACTAACAAAATCAATTGTAGGATCAAAAGGCATATCTGCCTTTTGACCTTGTGACTATGACATGCCATAGCTCACATCCTTATACATTAAAAAAAGGATAAAGTACATAAAGTGGAAAGTTTCAGACTCAAGACCTCAATGTACAGTTACCAAAAGCATGGACCTTTTCACCAACTCTTGTAAGTTGGTGACTTATCAGAGATGCAGCGGAAAAGGTGCTTTATGGAACAGTACATCAGATAAAGCATGTGTACTAAAAGTCTTCGGAAGAAATCTGTCTTCATAGGTTGAAGCTTCGGAAGACTTTGTCTCTTCAAGCTTCGGAAGACTTCATGTTAGGCTTCGGAAGATATTGGTCTTGGCTTCGGAAGATATTACACTTAGAGTATTTTCTAATGCTTTGTGTAATTCTTCCGAAGCATTCTTCACTTCAGTACTTAGTGCATGTTGCTGAAACACTTAGGCAGTTTTGGGTTGCATCAGACTTCAGGAATCCTTACAAACTCCCCCTAGGCTGATGCTACCAAACACCTAGAAGATCTTTAAATGTTTGTAGTCTTCAGAATAATCAATACCATCCCTTTCTTCATTTGATGGTCAGGATCATTAAGACTCTCATAGTATCTTCTCATTTCAAAGAGATCATGCAGAGGTAAGTTGATTATGTCTTGCCATGAGTAGACATTTTCAACACCTTGATCTCTGATAACCTCCATCTTTCTGGATTGGTAGAGTAAGTCCAGGATAAGATGGTGTCTCGGTTGCTAGAGGAGCCACTTGCATAGGATTGATTGGGCTGCCTCATCATGCACTTCCTCAGGTTGATCTGATTCACCCTGGGGAGTAGAGGTAGATGACTTTGGCTTCTTCTTTTTGGTCTTTGGTTTAGAGGCCATTTTCTTCTTCCTCTTTAATGTCTTTAACTGAGAAGACTGGTCTGCAGCACCATGTTGATCATCAGTGTCTTTCTCAGTTGGGTGTTCCTCCCTCACAGGTTCAGAAGGAGAGGGAGTTTGACCCTGTCTTGGATCAGAAGATGAAGTTTGCTGAGGCTCAGCTGGAGGTTCTGGTTCAGGTGTCTCTGGTTGTTCAAACTTGACCTCCACTTCAGGTGGGACTTGACTTGGAAGAGAGTGCAAATCAATGAGTTCACCACTTTTAATCTTCTGCTTGATTACCCTATATGCTCATCCATTGTAGATAGAGACATGGGACCAAGTCTCCTTCTGGAGAATCCATATGACTTCAAGAAGCTCATCATTCTTTGTCTGTCAGCAGACTTCTTTGCATTCTTTTGAATGATGGCTCTTGACTTTGCAGCTTCTTCCCTTAGCTTCCTTTTGGTTGTTTTTCTTTCTTTGACTAACTCAAGCTCAAGTTGCTTTAAGTACTCGAACTCAATGAAGTCATAGGACAGGGGAAGAAGTGTATTTGCCTGATAGAAGCCTGTGGCACTCAGGTAGTTTATCATTTTGATTCTATCCTCTTCTTTATCTACCTGAGGTTCTTGTGGAGCCACATCTTCCTGTGCAGGACTTTCTTGAACTGGAGAGAGAGTGGGAGTATGCTTGTGAAGTCTTTTCTGTCTCCTCTCCTCTTTGAATTGGAGAAGTAACCTTGCATCCTCTTTCTCCTTTATCTCTCTTGACACTTCCATGTCAGCCAGTTCATTCAACTCTTCTAAGGGGAGGGAGATGATTTCATCAACATCATAGTTCATGGTCTGTAAATAATTAATCCTGACTGCCCTTTGTCATCATTTTGAGTGTTTGGTCTGGGGCAGCCCTGATTGCAGCTTGCATAAATTTTGATGACCCAGAAGAACTTTCCCCCTTAGCCTCCTTTTCCTCTCTCTCTCTTCCTCCTCAATTTCCTCAGGAGTCATTATCCTTTTCCCTTTGTCACCAACAGACCTTTGTGACTCAGGGTGGATTGAGGCTTGGCCTTCATTGCTTGGTGTAGCTTCCATGCTCTGGCCAGAGAGAGGCTGAGAGACACCTTCACCAGCAGGTGTCTCAGATGGAGTTTGGACCTCTGCAGCAGTTGTTGATGGTGAGACAGGGGTCTCAGGTTCTGCCACTGGGCCTTCAGCCAAGGTTTCCCCTATGAAACTAATCTTAGGGTCCACCTCAGCATCCAGTTGACCGATGACATTGCCTGATTGCCTAAGTCTCCTTCTTAGAGAGAACTCTGCAAGGATCCTGTCTTGGATTCTTTGAGCCAGCCTGTCAGCTTGTCTAGATTTGCTTGGGTTGACAAGTGGCATGTTGACCAAATCCAGTCCTTCATAGAAGCTCAGGCTTTGGAACTGAAAGACTTCTTGTTGACCTTGAACTCTGTGAAGTATGAGGGCTCTTCTGTCATCATCATACCTCCATCTGATAATGTAGTTGCCAGTTCCATGTGGTGGAGATGAGACAGCCCTTGGTATACCTTCCTCAAAGAGACTCCTGATGAGAGAGTCTATAGAGTCCACATTAATGTGAACTTGAGGAAGTTGCTGAGAATGCACAACAGCAAGTGAGGATGGTGAGTCCTCTATGTCCATTCTCTTTGAAGAACTCCCAGGTTCTGTGGTTGTGATAACTTTCTCCCCCTTTTTGGTAGCATCACCCACTTGCATATGAGCTGGAGGATAAATCAGTCACTCCCACAGGTTCTTGTGTTCCTGGTTGAGTTCTCCTTAAAGGTCTCTCAGCTAGTTTTTCCTGCAGATATGAAATCTGGAGTTGCTGATCATTGACCCTGTTTGTAGGGTAGTCACCTGAGATTCCAAGTGACTAACCTTAGAGACTAGATAGGTGCATGTTTGTGACAATTGTTGTACCTTTAGTCTCAAATTCCCCTCTCTTCATCAGAAGAATCACTGGGGGATGAGAGGATTGGACCAAAATCCCTTCTCTCACCACCAGCTTGAGTTTCTTGGCTGCTGGTTTTCCTCTGCTCACTGGCAACCTCAGTTAAGATGCCAATGGGCTGAGTTGCCATGGTGAGGTCTTAATGATGTAATCACTTTCAAAAGTGAGAGCCTCTTCCATATGGACATCCTGAACAGGTTCAGATGTGTCCACCTCAGTAATAGGTGACTGATGAGGGATAGACTGAGGAGAGTCAGAGGTACTCATCTCTCTTTGAGTAGGGGAGGAGAAGAGAGACTCATGGTACTCACTGAATCCTAAGTCTTCATCAGTGTAAAAGGATAGGTTGGGAATTGGTTGGTTTAGATCCAAGGCTGGGGATGGTAGCTGTCCCCTGAAGGTTGTTCACTTGAGTGTTGAGACTCAGAGTGAAGGCTTACAGTGTTGGGCTAATGAGCTCATCAGGTTGAGCTTGAGGAACCTCAGCCCTGATAGGTAAAGTAATGGGAGTGGTTTGCTCCTCAGGAGAAGTGGGAGCTCTGGAGTCCACTTCTTTCTGTAAGGTTGAGTATTTGGGGCCTGCACAGACTTAATAGCCTGAGCAGGGGTTCGTTGGGATTTTCTTTTGTAGGTGATGAATATTGTAGGTTGTGAAGAGGGTAGGAGAGCAGTAGGTGTGGGTTCAACACTAGCTTGGACTGCTATGTTGTCACCTTGAGCAATGAGCTCCAACATTTTTGGGACTAGGGCTGTTTTACCCCTGAGAAGCCTACAGTTGGCTTCTTCATAATTTTAAAGATGCCGGGCTTCATCTGTCCCAGTTTAAGAATATTGCTTGTTTCCCTCAACTGTGAGCCCAGTCACAGTTAAGAATGTGTTGAACATATCTAGGAAACATGTAATATTCTAAGGAGTCTAAGTTTGCAGTAAATAGTAAAAACAAATTGTGAATACCTGAACTTGACCCCCTGAACCATCCCATGAATTATAAAGGAGAGATCCTCAGGAATCTGGTCCCATCCACTATGCTTGTTGATAAGCTGTGGATAACCACATGGAGCAGGTATTTCACTGGGATGAGACCTTCCCTTTCCTGAAGGTCTTACAGAGAAATCTCCTTCATAGCCCATCTGCTCGAAGGAATGATTAACCGCTTCTTTTGGAAAAGAACACTTCACTAGCTTCATCATCCAGCTGAAGATGTCGGTTGATGATGGCCGGAGTGATGAAAATTGTTTCCCCTGCACTGTGGCAGACAGTGCCTTCTCCCCATCCATAATGACCTTGGCAGGTCTTCCAGAATTCAAGCAAATGATCCTCATATAGAGGAGGATCAATGGTTAGGGAGGTGAAGTAGTGAGACAAAGACAAGAAACGGCAAACCTCTAAGAATTGAGGATCTTTGTCAGAGCAAACAGAGCAACCTGATTGTGTTGTTGTGTAGCTGCATGGCAAAGTGAGGATCATTTCTGTGTGTAAGGTCAGCCATTGTGAGGTAGCTCAGAGATGAAGAGAAAAGAATGGGAAGTAAATTCAGAGAGAGAAAGCTTTGGGTTTTAGGTATGGAAGAAAAGCAGATGATAGAAGAGGGGGGAAACCGTTGGGTTATATGAGAGAGAAGGATTTCAGATAAAGTTTAATGAAAAAGGATAAACTTTGAAATCCGTATGTCGGTCCCACCTCTGAAAAAGTAGTTTACCTTTTTGCTCAAAAAGTAGTTTTCTTGGAATTCGAAAAGCTTCCGAAGGTAATTTGTCTTCGGAAGTTTGATTGAAAAAGCTTCCGAAGCTAAAGTGACTTCGGAAGAATTTCCTGAGAGTCTTAAAGATTTATGCTTCGGAAGAGAAATAAACTTTTGGATGCTTTGTATAAGAATGAGCAAAGCTTCCGAAAGTAATTTTTGCTCGGAAGGAAAAAGTCCTTAAAAATGAATAAGTGTCTAAGTTGATGAGAATTTTAAGCTTCGGAAGATAAAGTTTGACTTCTTCCGAAGGTAAAATTTCTTAGACAGTCATTTATTTTGAAGAATATTTTTCTTCCGAAGGTAAAAATGTTATCTTCCGAAGTGTCAGAAAATTTTCAAGAATCCAAGGAAGTCTTCAAAAAGATTTTCATTCAAAGAAAAATGAGCTTATGAAAGTGATGAACTAGACAACTTAGGACACACATATTTTAAGAAGAAATAATTAGAATTAGTTTTTTTAAAAAAAAATCTACTCAAAGTTAATCATCCCAATAGCTGATATCAGATATTTAAATCTGTTCATCAAAAGCTTTTGTGAACAGATCAGCATATTGTTCATCTGTGTGAACTTAACTAGTTTAATTAACCCTTTTCATAGTTATCTCTATTAAATGATACCTGATGTTGATGTGTTTGGTCCTTGAGTGCTGCACAGGGTTCTCAGTGATAGAGATAGCACTGTTGTTGTCTATGTGGATAGGAGTCTCTTTGAAGTAAATCCGTATAGTCTAGCATCTGATTTTGAATCCAAAGCACTTGAGCACAGCAGTTGCAGCAGCAATGTATTCAGCCTCAGCAGTTGATGCAGACACACAGGTTTGTTTCTTGCATGCCATGAGACAACCCTTCACCAAGGAATTGACATCCCCCAGATGTAGACTTTGCAGTCATGTTGCAACCACCATAATCACTGTCTGTATAGGCATACAGATTGAAGTTAGAATTCTTTGGATACCATAAACCAAGTGTTGAAGCACCTTTGAGGTATCTTAAAATCCTTTTCACAGTGATTAAGTGAGACATCTTAGGATTAGCTTGATATCTTGCACAAATACATTTAGCAAACATGATATGGCCTGCTAGCTGTAAGATACATAAGAGACCCAATCATAGCCCTGTATAAGTGCTCATCTACACACTCCCCCTCAAGATCTGGACCAAGAGAGGGTTTCTGGCTATGGGTGTCTTAGCAGTCTTACAATCAGTCATGTTGAACCTCTTGAGTATATCTTGAATATACTTTGACTGACTTATGAAAATGCCATCTTCAACCTGCTTCACTTGAATTCCCAGAAAGAAATAGTTCTCCCATTGAACTCATTTCAAATCTATCTTTCATCAGCTTTTCAAAGTCTTTGCAGAGCCTTGAATTGGTTGAGCCAAAGATGATGTCATCCACATATACTTGAACTAGCAGAATGTCGTTTCCTTGTCCTTTGATGAAGAGAGTTCCATCTATAGTACCTCTCCTGTAACCAGTTTACAGAGATACTCAGACAGTGTCTCATACCACTTCCTGGGTGCCTGATGCAGCCCATAGAGAGCTTTGTCAAGCTTGCAGACATAATCAGGATGATCAGGATCTACAAAACCAGGTGTTGTTTGACATAAACCTCCTCATCAATCACTCCATATAAGAAAGCACATTTACATCAAGTTGGTAGACCTTAAGTTCTTGGATGCAGCAAATGCCAGGAATATCCTAACAGCTTCTAGTCTAGCTACAGGAGCAAAGACATCAGTGTAGTCAATCCCTTCTTCTTGTGTGTATCCTTGAACAACTAGTCTAGCCTTGTTCTTGATGATGATTCCTCTATCATCCTTTTTATTCCTAAAAACCCATTTGGTTCCAATGGTAGTCTTCCATGAGGAAGAGGACAAAGGTTCCAAACTTTCTGTCTTTTGAATTGAAGCAGCTCTTGTTGCATAGCTTCAACCCAACTTCCATCCTTTAGAGCCTCCTCAACTTTCTTTGGCTCTAACTGGGATAGAAAACAAGAGTGAAGACAAACATTTGCTTCATGGTTTGCCCTCTTGTTTTTACCCCGGAGATAACATCTCCAATGATGTTTGTAGTAGGATGAGACTTGTGGATCCTTAGCTGAGGATCACAGCAAGTTGCTGAGATAGATCCAAATTTGAGAAATTTAGATCTGGTCTTGAAGATTGATCCTCCACATTATCACACTTATCAAGATTAACTTGATCCAATGAGTGTGTGACATCATTGATGTTATCATCTATGGTATGGTTATTAGCATCAAGAGATTCTTGATCACTTTCACCATCACCATTGTTATCTTCTGCAATTGAGGTGTCTTTATCTGGTTGAGAGGCCTCTGAACTGGAATTTGAAGGCATGCCAGATGTATCAGCTGGATTTGTCATTGTTGTGCTGATAGAAATCTCATTTGCTGAAGTGGTTCCAACTGGAGCTGAAGGTCTTCCAAGCTCAAATCTTGGATCAGGATCACCTGTATTTAAATTTTCTGCAGATCCTGAAACATGCTCACAAGATTTATTAAAAACGTTGGTAACTAATCAAGATCAAATAGCCAATCCGGACCAGAACCAGCCACACTAGGAGTGTGCTCATTGAAAGTCACATTGGCTGACTCCTCAATGATTCTAGTTCTGAGATTGTATACTCTATAAGCTTTAGCTTGAGAAGAGTATCCAATGAAGTGTCCATCGTCTGATTCTCAGCAAACTTGGCAACTTGATCTTTGGTATTCAAGATGGTGCAGGGACACTCCAATGACCTGAGAAAGCCAATGAAAGGTTTCCTCTTGTGCCAAAGTTCATAAGGAGTCTTACCATGTGTCTTAACTACTAAGACTCTGTTTTGCACATAGCAGGCAGTATTAACCGCCTCTGCCCAGAAGGTGATAGGCAGTTTAGAGTCAGACAACATAGTTCTTGCAGCTTCAATAAGTGTCCTGTTTCTCCTCTCAGCAACTCCGTTTTGCTGAGGAGTCCTGGGAGCACTGTATTGTCTTGTAATACCCTTTCATCACAAAATGTATCAAGGATTTGGTTTTTGAATTCAGCTCCTTGATCACATCTTATGGTTTTGACCTTGTGATCACATTGATTCTCAATCTTTAAGATGAAATTCTTTAGAATCTCAGGAGTCTCATCTTTAGTTCTAAGAAAGAAAACCAAGTGAATCTTGTAAAATCATCTGTGATCACTAGACAGTATAAGGTCCTTCCTAAACTCATTACACTGGTGGGGCCAAGAGATCCATATGTAATAAGTGTAGGGGAGTAGTGATGGAGTTCCTTTCCTTAGGCTTGTGAGATACCTTGTGTTGCTTCCCTTTCAGGCATGCAACACAATGATCATCACTTGTAAACTCTTTCTTTGGCATTCCAGTTACCAGATCATGTTTGATTAATTTATTCATATTCTTAAAGTTTACATGGCACATTCTTTTATGCCATAGGAAAGACTCATCACTATTTGCTTTAGATAGAAAACATGAAACTTCTCCAGAGGGAGATGTTTCTTGCAAATCCATCTTGTACATGTTCCCTTTCCTGGGGGCTCTGAGCAGAATATGCTCATGAGGAATGACCACTCCAGGTTTGAGAACAATGTACTCTCAGTGAAGAGCATGTTATGACTCTGATCACAAAATTGAGATAAACACTTAGAAGATTGTACCCAAGCTCCTTAACAAAGTTTACCTTCTCAATGCTGAGCTTACCATTTGTGACCTTGCCCCTTCCATAAATGTAACCACCTTCATTTCCTCCAAAAGCAACAGGTCCTCCATCAATTTTCTCAAAATTATGAAGTAAAGACCTATCGCCTGTCATGTGCCTGGAACAGCCACTGTCAATTATCCAGACATTCTTGTTTGTCTTGAGCTGTTCCTGCACAAAGAAAATGATTAGTTACATTTGGAAACCCATGCCTTACTTGTCTTGGGTTCAGTAAGTGTAATAGAAGGCAATGCAACAGTAATAGATCCTATGGTTGTACAAGGGGATCTTCGGCTGTTGTTGATGGAGAAACCTCAGTCATTTGGTCTTTCTTAGACTTCCACACCACCTTGGAGTCTTGGACTTGACCTTCAAACCTTAGAAGCTTTTGGAGCTTCACAAGTTTTAATGACTGATACTTCGAAGAATCTACAGTCACTGCAGTAGACTTTAGTACTTCGGAAGAATTCCTTTCTTCCGAGACCAACTTTGCTTCCGAAGGTAATTTTCCATTTACCTTCTTCTTTGATTTGGAGCTTCCGAAGGAAACAGACTTTCCTTCCGAAGCTTGAGACTTCTTGAGATTCTTTGAAGTCTTTGTATTGGTCATGTGGATAGTACTTTTAGGATTGTATGGACAATCCTTGGCAATATGAGAAGTACTTTCACACATAACACACACTTTTCTTCTTCAAAGAAATCTCCTTTTGAGAGCAAGACTGGCCTTGGTCACATCCCTTTTTCACCTTCATCTTGGTAGATTCAGATACAGTTCCCTTGGGCTGTGAACTGTTCTTGGAATTTGATGGTCCAGGCTGTGCAGCAGTGGTACACAGCAGCTCAGTCTTCTTCTTTGTACTGAGATGATTTGAACATGAACCAGAACTCTTGGATAAGAGGCTTTGGTGGATGTCTTCAGTCCTTATTGCTTTGAAACCTGCAGAGATGAACACTTGTTTCTGCTTAGCATCAAAGGTAGCCTTGATTTCTTGAGCCTTCTTTGCTTTCCTTTTGCTCTTCCTGATCAAGTTCTTTCTCTTGGACTTGGTCATCACAGTTAATTTCTTCTCCTCAGAAGGATAGTGGCCCTTGGAGGAATCCTCTTCTTCACTCTTCTCAGAGGGATTCCTCACTATCACTTCTTCATCATCCTCACTTACTGGATCTATGAGAGGAGCTCATCTTCACAAGTTCCACACCTAGGAGATCTTACAGACAAGATTGTGTGTGGAGGAGCTATCTCATTTGATCCCAGTCCCTGTCTATTTTGATAACAAACCTTATTGTGTAGGGATGAGGATATCATGTTCTTGAAGGTCTCTTCTTCAAGAACACTTTTCTCTGCCAGGGCTTTGCTGATCATAAGCTCAGCCTGGCACTTAGTCAACTTAGTGATGAGATCTTGGATCTGAGTTTTAAAATCTGTATGTTCATGTTTTAGTACTGAAATAGTTTTCTCCAAGTCTTCTATCTTTAACTTGTAATCATTTTCAGACTTTCTAAAGTCAGATTTTAATATGTTTAATGACTCAAGATCAGATCTCATCTCTAGGTTGTAGGACCTGTATCTATTTACTTTAGCAATGCATTCAGGGGAGCAAAGATGTTCTAATACCTTGGCTTCATCATGATCAGCCATCAATGCTTGGTTTGGAGAAGCATCCTCCGCCTGAAAACTCCAGTCAAATCCTCCCTCTTCAACAGCAACCGCAGCATGTTGCTTTGTCTTCTCAGCCTGAGGGGTATTGTTGGTGTAGTTTGGTCTGAGTTGTGTTTGACCCCCATTTGCTCTGGGTGCCTTACACTCCCTGGCGAAGTGACCCATAAGGTTACAATTGTAACACTTAACTTTGCTTTTATCCAGCCAAACTTACCACTGGTAGCATTGCTTGGAAATTTTCTTCCTGTCCTCTTGTAGAACTTCTTGGCTCTGTGAGTGAGAAGAGCCATCTGCTGAACTATCTCCATGTATTCCAGGTCATCTGAATGGATACAGTCTAGATCTTCAAGAGTTAAGAGATAATTTCCACAGCTTTCATCTGCAGACACAAAGGCTTGAGAAGAACTTGTCTCTTGGAATGGGCTTCCTTGAGTAAAGTTCTCCCTTGGTGTCTCCGGGAAGGTGATGAAAGGACCCTTTTGTGAGTTGTCAGGGTAGCATAGAGATGATGTTGGGGTTCTATGCTGTCCCTTTCAACCACATGAAGGGCTGAACCCATTTGATTGTTAGAGTTGCCAGATGAACCTTGTAAGTTCATTTCCATCTAGTATCCACTGAGAATCCCATATAACTCTGTCAGAGTAAGAGTTTTAAGGTTCTCAGTCCTCTTGATTACCACACAATAGTGTGTCCATTGCCTAGGAAGTGAGGACATGAACTTCCTTACAATGTCTGTGTCTCAAGAGGAACTCCTCCATCCACAAGGGTATCCACAATCTCAACATACCTGAAGTATTATTGGGTCATGGTTTCACCTGTTTTAAAGGTGAAATTTTCAAACTGCTGCTTCAGAAGATCTTTCTTGTTCTCCTTGGCTTCAGAGGAGCCTTCATACATCAGTTTCAGTGCATCCCACAGCTGTTTAGCTGTTTTGCACTTCTTAAAACCTCTGTACACAGAGTTTGGAATAGCAGTCTGAAGAGCAGTCATGGCCTTCCTGTCAATCTCTACTCTTTTCCTATCTTCATCTGAGTAGTTGGCCACATCTTTAGGAATCATACCAGCACCGGTAGCAGAGGGGGTGCTAGGTATGAAAGGTCCATATTCAACAGATTCCCACATTCTTGAGTCAAGAGACCTGATGAAGCCTTCCATCCTCATGCACCAGGTGTCGAAGTCATCAAGAGTGATCAATGGGGATTTGTTCATGGTTCCAGTCTCCATATCAGTCTTTGAGATGGAAGCCATTTGAAAAAGTTTAGTTTTTGTGTGTGTGAGGGATCTTAAGATGCTTAGATCTTATATCACGAGCCTGAATGCTCTGATACCAATTGCAGGATCGTTCAAGGGCTTGGACACATTACAACACAACAACACAATGAGGAGATTACTAAACGTTAATCAAACAGTGAACTGGGTAACCAAAGGTGATGCAGAGAACACAAGTAAAGCAAGAGACAGAACAAGAGAGTATAGTTTTCAAGGTAGCAGTATATTGCTTTCTCAAGTTCTTTTACAAGTGTTACAAAGCATTACTGAAAGATACAAGAACTTGGAATACTTATACTACAACCTACAGCCGGCTATACTATGAAAGCCAGCTGGATACAATTGACTAGACACTAACAAAATCAATTGTAGGATCAAAAGGCATATCTGCCTTTTGACCTTGTGACTATGACATGCCATAGCTCACATCCTTATACATTATAAAAAGGATAAAGTACATAAAGTGGAAAGTTTCAGACTCAAGACCTCAATGTACAGTTACCAAAAGCATGGACCTTTTCACCAACTCTTGTAAGTTGGTGACTTATCAGAGATGCAGCGGAAAAGGTGCTTTATGGAACAGTACATCAGATAAAGCATGTGTACTAAAAGTCTTCGGAAGAAATCTGTCTTCATAGGTGAAGCTTCGGAAGACTTTGTCTCTTCAAGCTTCGGAAGACTTCATGTTAGGCTTCGGAAGATATTGGTCTTGGCTTCGGAAGATATTACACTTAGAGTATTTTCTAATGCTTTGTGTAATTCTTCCGAAGCATTCTTCACTTCAGTACTTAGTGCATGTTGCTGAAACACTTAGGCAGTTTTGGGTTGCATCAGACTTCAGGAATCCTTACAAACTTTCGTTCAAAAAGACCAGTTACGCAGAACGACTAGAGAACGATTTCAATAGCAATATCACGCATAGTTTTGCCGGAAGATGTTTAACAGTTTCGCTGAATGAACAATAGTTTCGCTGGTAGATCCTAAAACCCTTTTTCAACCCAAAATCAGTCTGAAATCATCAAAAACTCAATGAATTTGAGATCGGATGATTAGCCTGGCTTCCACAACCGTAAACAAGGTAAATTCAATCAATCAAGATAAACATCAAATAAGGAACTGAAAATGATTGAAACTAGATATGGAACAAAAACCATCAAACAAACTCAACAAATCATGAGCACTAAGGCCCTGATACCATATTATTGGTCCATTGATAGTATAACAGTGCAAATAAGATGAAGAGAAGTTCAATATCCAACAAACTAACTAAACATCATGAACAAAGATAATTAAACACACTAATAACCCATTCATGATAAGACAATGAACATCAATAATCAATAACATAAAGCATAATAATGATTCTGTGTAATAACTGCTTTCAGATGGTCACTTGCAACAATAATGATCGATTAGGGTTTTTGCAAGTTACCTACAAAGAGAAGAATCAAATCTATATATAGCAGTCTATAGTTTCGCCGGGCGAAAATACATAAAACAATATACATACTAAAAGAAACTAACAAAAGACCTAATATAATCAAAAGTAAATAATCTAAACTAAGGTGAGTCCAACCTATACAGGATCTTCATGCTTTATGATCAAATCAATAATTGGCAGTACAAAATCAAAGTTTGGAGCAGAATCCATGAGATTTGGGATTTTCAGAATCATGTTCATCATTTTCACACACTAGTGTGTGTATTCTTGGTGTTCTTTAGAAATTCTTAGACCTAGATCATAGAAATGGAGCTTGGATTGATTTGGATTCATCAACATGATGCTAAAATAGTAATTTCATTAACAAATTAGCTTCAACATCATGTTTAGATCAAAATCAAAGTCACTAGTAAGTGGGTTTTTGAATGTTCTTCATGTTCTTAATTAATCCCTAGATTTCGATGTGGATTTGAGTTCAAATTTCATGTTTAATTAATTAATAATGATTTATCACATTAGCTAAACATGAAAACATCATCATAATCAACAAGTTAGAGGCTACATGAAAAGATTTAGGGGTATGAGAACTGTTCAGGAGCATGAGAACTATTCAGGAGCATGAGCACTGTTCAGGAGTATGAGCACTATTCAGGAGCATGAGCACTATGAAAAAGCTTGAGCACTATTCAGGCACATGAGCACTGTTCAGTGCATGAGCACTATTCAGGTGCATGAAAACTATTTAGGTGCATGAGAAATCTTCAGGCGCATGAGGTTGACTTGAAACGCCCACACTTAACCATTTTCAATAACATGACAATTGTTCAGGCACATGTGAACTGTTCAGGTGCATGAGATTGACTTGAAACTCCGACACTTAACCTTATTCAGCAACAAAGCTGAATTTCAGTAGCATGTCAACTGAAATTCAACAACCAAAACACTAATTTTTGTAGATGATCTACGAAAACAAAACATTAACTTTTTGTTCTTCTGTAGAAGATCTATGGATAAGGCACACAAAACACTTTCTTGTTCTATAGATTAGATACATGCAAATACTTAACTTTGTTCTTCCATAGATGATCTACGGACAAAGAAAGTTTTCTTCTTCCATAAAAGATCTGTGGATATAGAACATGCAGAGACTATTTACCTTATTCAAATTTCATGGAGCTCACTTGTGTAGATGTTTAATATCTACGGATGTATATTAGTTTATCAATTCTACATCTACAGATAAAAAAAACAAAACACAATTAGTTGCTCCAAAGATTTGAAGAAATCGCTTCCCCAACAACTAATATTCTCACCTTTTGACAACTATTCAACAAATCAAGTTTCATTTTTAGCATGGATATCTACAATATAGGGGGAGTATTGTTGGGTATTCTACCTTTAAAGAAATAGAAAATTTCGAATAATTATTGAAGATGAAGACTTGAAGAACAAAAGCAACAAAAGTATTAGTCTAGGGTTTATTTTCTAAATATTGTAAATGCTATAATAGTATAAATAGCAACATATATCATTATTGTAAAGTGCGTGGATGGTTCACCACCTAGGGTGGGAATCACATTTCATCACTAACATCATATCATCATCCTTCATGGATGATAAATTCATTATCAAATCAATAAACAACAAGCATTAAACACTTTTGTGTTCATTATTATTAAATTTTATTATCTAATAATCAAATTTTGTTCTTATGAATTTGAATCCTAAGTTCCAAGGTCAACGATCTTGTTCAAATCGGGAACACGCAATGAGTGTTTCGTGTTGGCCTTCACAATATGGCAGGCTATAGGATACAGTATAAAGTATCTCAAGTACTTGTATTTTTTATGAAAGATTTGTTACACTTGTAAGAACTTGAAAACAATATACATCATTCTTGAAAACCATATTCGGGTATACTTCTTATTGTTCTTTTATTAGTGTTCATCGTTGCATCTAAGTCGGTTCTGTGTTTGATTAGCTAAGTCTTCTAGTCTCTCTACCTAGTGAAACTATTGTATTGACCCCCTTTCGAGTCCTACAATTGGTATTAGAGCATTTCACGCTTTTGATTATATGATCTTACCATCATAGATCTCTTCAATTTCATTAAGCACTTATCAAATCAAAAGGCAGCTCTCTCAAATACTGATATGGAAATCCTTACCACGAAAAAGTCTCCACTAATCACTCCTAATGATTTTGACACTTGGTACACATGTATGGAAGGGTTCATCAAATCTCAAGGCAGCAAGATATGGAGATTTGTCTATGAATGACCTCAAATCCTAAGCACCTCTTTAGCCACTTTCGGAGGTGGGATGATAGTAAAGAAAATGGCTAGTTATTCTAATATAGAATGGAATAAAATTGATGTAGATCAAAAAGCCATGACTGTTCGAGCTGTACAAGAGAGTCTATATTATCAACAAAGTCAAAGTCAACAAAAGTCGTCATGGTGAGAGTCAACGCAAAAGTCAAACCGGACACCTTCGAGACGAGAAACCGAGACGAGACGTTGAAGATTTCGATTACTAGGAGTTTTATTGTAATAAATCTATTTTGTGTGAACAAAATATATTTTATCTTTTTCTTTAGTCATTTTTATGCTTAATATGTAATTTTGCATTAATTAGCTTAAGTCTAGGGAGTTTAGTGCAATTAGTGAATATTAGTCTAGACTAAAAATAGGTTAATTTTCATTAGTGTTGTTAATTGTTGAACGACCAATTGATTGGGGTTTTCCACTTTGTACAAATTATATGGAATCAATATAGATCAAAAGGATTTTATTGTGTTTATCATTGTTTGATCTTATAAATCTTCTTAATGTTTGATTCAAGTGTTTATCCTGGAGTTACAATTTGGGATCATAGCCATTTTGGATCAAATCAATTGAAGAATTTGTTGCTGATTTTTGAAGTTTATGAAGATTTTTAGAGAGAGAAAGTGGGGGTTTAGAGAGAGAAAGTGAGGGTTTAGAGAGAGAAAGTGGGGGTTTAGAGAGAGAGAGTAAATCTGATTTTCAAATTTCATTTCAAACACAATAAATTCATCAGATCTACAATTTTTTACGAGGAATTTGAAGATTACTCGCTCTTTATTTATTCCTCTCCTTTTAGTTACAAGTTAGAAATCAGATCTACTCCTAAATCTATACAAGATTCAGCAAAAAAATTTCAGATTCGAAGATTTTCTCTCACACACACTAGTGTGTGTGTTCTGGGTGTTCTTGAGCATCTTCAAATATTCAAATCATCAAGCTACGAAATTAACACCCAACTGAATGAAAGTTCACATTTTCTAGCGAAAATACCAGCGAAAATGCTGCCAAAATCATCAACGAATGTGCGAAATTAATACAAATTTTTCAGAAAAACAAAAAAAATTGCGAAATTAAGATTTTACCTGTGAATCTATATTTGCATACTACAAAAATAAAAAAGAAGTTGAAAATTTGACAATAAGTGTTAATACTCTAATTAAACCAAAACCTAGCCACCACCACCACCATCTCCGACCCCCTCTCCGCGGTAACTACCGCGACCTCCTTCCCCTCCCCCACTAGTTCCCCCACGTCTCCCACCTCGACCTGTCCCAACATCTGCGAAACTGCCCAAACATCAGGAAAATACTTAACACCGCCACCAGCTCGCCATCACGCGCTTCGCCGGAGATATTCTCCAACAACACCTTTAGCATCCTCATTTCCAGGCTGCTGTCGATATATCCACAAGATCCCATTGGATGCCTCTTCATAGAAAAAGAATTGGACAATAGAGTTTGGGAAACAGAAGTTTGCAATACTGCACCGGCAATGCCTCCGGCGACGAGCGATTTGCAGATACTCATCAATGTCTAACGGCTCGGAGCTTTAACACCTACACTCGCAATCTTTGCTTCTTGTGTGATGTTAGCGATGGTAGCGCTTGTCTTCCCTATGATATCCTCTAATGCCATGTGGTCGGAGAAATGTAAGAAGAGGTGAAAGGCGATTGAATCAAATACAACTTCGTCGGAACCCTAGGGAACTCAGGCAAAGCACCGTCATGAGTGGCCACCGTTTCTGACTTTCAACGAAAACCATGACCACCGTTATATTTAGAGGGTCAAGTTTAGTGGGGGTAGGGGTAGTTCCGGTTATAGCTCGCCGGAATTTATTTTTTTCCGGCCACCGGAAAGGCGGCAATCGCCGGAACCCTAGGGGATTAGTCGCCGGTACCCTAGGAAGGGAAAGCTCGTCTGAGTTTCCCTTGGCATATGTTGTGTTTGAAGTGTTTTGTTGAAGTGTTTTGTTGAAGTGTTTTGTTGAAGTGTTTTGTTGAAGTGTTTTGTTGACGTGTTTGGTTGAGGTTAGTGTTAGGGTTTGTGTATGGTAGTTATGTTAATGGGCTTTTCTCATTAAATTGTGTTTGGATCAGAAAAGTTTGGGCTAGTTAAAGGTTAATACTTGGGTTAACAAATAACATTTGATATATAGACTAATCTTAATTGGGCTGGATATTTTTTTGGGCTATTTAAAGGTTAATAATTGACCTCAGTTGCTAAGATTGCATAGACTGACGTTTTAAAATATATATATATATATTATATATATATATATATATATATATTATATATATATATATATATATATATATTTTCGTGGGAGAATTATTTTACAATTTTTAGGACAAATATTTTTGGGGCATTTAATTGTTCAAATTTTTTTAAAATAATGTCATCTTCAGAAGACTTTATATGAGATAATCTCACAACAAATGCCGGTTTGACTCTTTTGTAGCAATGACGAAAGAAAAATTGTCAGATTTAATTGATCGATTTTTGAAAGTGGCAAATAATCTAAAGAAGCATGTTCCTGATCTCAGTAATCATGAACAAATTCAATAGCTTCTTGGTTCTCTTACATTTGCATGGAATCATTAAGTTAAAATGTTAAAGCAAGAAAGAGATTACGTCGACACAAAACTTATGGATATGATCAACAGACTAAAATCTCTCGAGCTGGATATTCAAAGAAAAGAATTTCAGCAAGCCGTGTTCCCACATCATACGAACACGCTTAATACTGATCTTGTTTATTCTGTAACAAGCATACTTGATTACAAAGGCGAGCTACTTGAAAAGATGAAATTATTGAGAACTGATTTGGATTCCACTATTAAAATCAAAGAAATTGTGAAGCTCTAAGCGTTGATATTGACAGTAAACCTAAATTGAGAGAAATGATGATAATGAAGATCAGAAAGCTAATACCAGAAATAAAGAGTTTGAGGATAAAGATCTGTTAAAATTCAAAGAAGAGAAACAACAAAAATTCACAAGGGTTTGCAACTATGAGAAGAGCTTAGCTGTAGAACGAACTATCATGGATCTTCCTTATGAGACTGTTCAGGATATGCCTTCTTCATCTTGCAAAATCCAATTATTGGGGATTTATAAGGCAAACAGTTTGTTATTGGAAAATGAAAAAGAATTAAAAATAATCAATCAGGAATTAAAGAAAAATGAAATTGTTTTTCAAAGAAACTTAATCAAGCATTGGCTGAAAATGATCTTTTAAGAAGAACCATTTTGGAGTGTAACGTTGAAATTAATATTTTGAGAGAAAGGGCTGTTTTAGCTCAATTTGAAATGAAAAAGCTTCAAACGAAGCTTGATAAATGAACCCTTTCACACGTGAAAAAGGATGAGCTTATTGCTAAATAACAAGGGGCGCGGGAAAAACATGGGATTGGATATAAATCTCATGGTGAAACTGTATTTAATTCAGTTCCACCCCCTTCTACTTTATGTTATTCACCAATCCTAAGACCTCATCCTAAAAATGATTTGTTTGAACAACCTACTCATAGTCTGCGTGCAGGTTTGAGCGATGTCAATCTTAATGAGGTGCGAGATGATTATGATTCTATAACTAGTATAGTATACAATAAACCGAATGCTCATAGTCAAGCTAACGATTGTTCATTCCTGGTTCTTTATAAATCTATATCTACTATTTCTTCTAACTTCTTTGATAAATTTAAAGTAGGTGAAATTCCTACTTTTGAGCCTGTGAAGATTGTGAAAAAAGAGATAAATCAGGAATCATCTAATCATCAAGTTCCAATAACAACAACACATCCTACTTCGGTCAATCAAGATTAATTAGAAGCAGATCTGTGTATACGAGACCGGATAAGCTCAGATGATGAATCAATCACAGAGGAGCGTGTTGGTTCCTCACACATCAAGATATCTCCTTATATTGTCAAGTCTCAAAAGCTTCCAAAAGCTAAATCAAGACCTATACGGATGTCATCTCCAATTGCAAAACAACCCAGTCAATCAGTAAAGATCTCATTCACTATTCAGCATGGGAAACTTCAGAACAAGCAAGAATCTGCTACAAGCTCAAAACCATTCTCATCACCACCTACACAACACGGGACTACAAAGCATCAAAAGCTTTTCAAGGCTTGTTTTGAGTGTGGAAACGAAGGTCATGTGGTAAAGAAATGTCCTCAAAGGCTTGCTACGGATTGTAAAGGCAAAAAGAATTGTTTCTCCAGCTGTAAGTCTACAAAGAATGTTCGAGATGGTAAAGGCAACACGGGTTGCTTCTCTGGATCAAGAGGTAAAAAGCACATATCTTTGTATGGTTGAATGAGAAACCCTCCATCCAAACCTTTTCATGTGAAGCCGGTTTCACATGATTCAAAGATAAAAATAACCAAAGTTTTTAAACCAAATTCTTTTCCTTCTGGTCTTAAGCAGAAAATGATTTTCACATTTATTTCATTCAAATCCAAATTAATTAAACCAAAATAAATTTGGCAAATTAAAAAGAAGGATATAGATATCCCCGGTTGTTTAAACGGTTGTGTGCAAAAGCAGGTTTCTTGTATTGTAGATACATGTGTACCTAGTTTAGGAGCTCAAATGTAAAATATCTTTCATGTCTTACGTATATGTAATTGAATGGGTATGAATGAAATGTAATGAGTTGGTGATGCTTATAATGTTTAATATTTCATTGTTTATCGTGTGATAACACATATTGATTTACCTATATAGGTTTGTGGTTGTTTACATAGTTCTTAGTCCATAATGATTGAGAAACGTGCTTAAACTTAATCGTGTGAAGTTCTCACGTGAATGGACAATGCTAATGGACCATATGCATGAATACTTCATGCTGATGAACCAGTCGCACTACTGAACCAGGAGATTGGATGAGTCGCACGATTGTGACATGAGATTGACTCAGTCGCATGACTGGATCTTTAGTCATGCGAATGGATCAACCACATGCTTTAGTCGTATAACTGAACCATGCAAATGGTTCAGTCACACGAATGGAAAACCATAACATATAAATACCATATAATTCGTGGAAAACTGAACAATTCGAATACCTACGCACACAATTGTACCCTAGCCGTCCAGAGACCTTAGAAAACCTGTTCGATGTTCATGGATCGTAGTAAATCATCTTACAATCATTCTTAACATTTTGATTCATTCATAGATCGAATATACTTGCGTTTTCACTGATTGGAACGCCAATCAAATAGGATTCCGCACTATTTGGTTTGGTACACGTGTAATCAGTTAGTACTTCGTACCTAAATGGTCCTAACAAGTGCTATCAGAGCCTTGGCTCTTGATTTACGTGTGATTCAATCGATTTTGATATAAAAATCAAGTTTTTCACTCAAAAACTTAATCTTTTTGTGTCAAACAGTGTTCTTGACATCTCCATGTAAAAAAGTTAACGTTTTTTGGCATACGGAAATTAGGGTTAGTGAGAAATTCGTTTTTTTTGCGTCAAAGTGCTCAAAACCTTCATTTTTGCAAAAACAGTAGCCCTTAGTCGCCCGATTGACTCAATCGCACGACTGAACCCATTCGCACATCTCATACGCACGATTGGCTCAGTCGCTCATCCATTCGTACGACTGAACTCATCATTTGCATTGTTCATCTGCACCTGTCCAATCGCTCGATTGAGCCATCCGAATTTGTTCAGTCGCACGATTGAACCATCCGCATTGTTCAATCGCACAAATAGCCCAATCACATTCTTTCATTCGCATATGTACAACAGTTTTGTTCTAAAATCCAAAGTAAATAGAAATCAAAGATTAGTATTCAGCGTTCATCGCAGGTAGGGATTCACGGATCCAGAATCTATTGCTTCTGGAAAATGAAGTGGGGAATCACAATAAGCCTCCTAAAGTCATAACGTTAGATGATTACCCACAATGGAAGCAAAGGTTCGAGATATACCTAAATGGAGTAGATCCTAATCTGTGAGAATCAATTGAGATAGGGTATAGCATGCCAGTTGGTGCAGATGGACTTAAACTTACCTTAGGCGGTATGACTGATAGCCAAAAGGTAAAGTACAATGCAAAGAAGAAGGTGTATGCTATGTTAACTCAGTCAATTCCTATGGATATATTCCATCAGTTTTATGAGAACAAGCAAGCAAAGAAGCCATGGGATGCTCTGGAGAAGCGGTATGACGGGAATGCATCGTTAAAAGCTCTAAAGGCTAAGGCTTTTGAAGAAGGAGTTCGATAACTTCTCGTCAATGGGTAAGGAGAGTTTGGATGACGTTATAGACCGTTTCTACCACTTAATGGGTGAGTTGCACACTCATGGGGTTGTTACATCCATGGAAGACAAGGTGTCGAATTTCGCAGATGGATTGCTAGAAAAGTGGGTTCATTTGTGTCAAACCTCAAACAGAATGATATGCTGGCGAAGTTGGATATCAACGATTTCATTCTGAAGCTGAGAGAGGAAGATTTGAGGATGAAGTATAGGTCTCAAAAGGCGTCATATGATCAGAACCTGTCACTTTACAACTCAACTCCTCAAGCAAACATGTCTGGAGCGCCACTTCAAACGGCATTCGTGTCGAGTTTAGCCAGTCCGTCTCAAGCCACTACTTCTGGATCTGACACGTCTGGTCGTCTTGCACCCAATATATAGCACCTGAAGCCAATGCTACAAAATTGAAGACCGAGAATCTTGGTAATGTGACTGTAGAGGTAGCAAAGGAGCATATGGATCTCTTAGCAGCTGTCGTTCACTCCTATGACGGTCTAGTTGCGGGGAAGATTGGAAACTACCATCTGGCTAATGAAGACTACGAGCAAGTAGACGAGACTGAGCTGGAAAGAATGGATATCATGTGGGCATTGGCAAGTGCTATCCGGAGGGAAAAGAAGGTTGTTATGAAGACAGGATAGAACCTGATTGCCACAAAGGATACAACCTTTGGTTTTGTCAATAAGTTACATGTTTTAACTGTGGAGAAAAGGGGCACTACAAACATGAATGTGTTAAGCCTAAGAAGATAGGTAATGGCAATCCATTCTCAACCTTCAATCGTCAAGATAAACCACAAGTAGTCCTACATCGTCAAGCAAGGATCCTAAGGCCTTGACTGCTCAAGATGATGAAGGGCAAGATTGGACCTTTCGGTTTGTGTCTTCGAGAGAATACAATAGTGCATGTGTTGAGGGTTGGATTACGACTCTGCAAGCAAAGGTGATATAGCAGTTGAACTCATGATGTCAAATAATGAGGAAACTGCAAATGTGGTCGATCACTTGAATGAAGAGGGTTCAAGCACAAAATGTTTAGAATCCCCAGCACCAGAAAAGTCAGACTCTGCTATGATGGCTAATTCAACCGAATCTTCTCAGGTATGTACCAAAGACCAATGTTTGATAGTCATGCTTGCATTGAATGTAATAAATTTAGAGAAGCATAGACTCAAAATTTGCTAGGTTATTAGATCACAATGATAGCTTAGTAAATGATTTACAACTATGCACAGAAGCAAACAGGATTTTAAAACAAAATGAGCATAGTTATAAAGAGAAAATAGAAGTGTTGAATAAACAATTAAGGGAAACCGAAGTTGTGGCCTTTAACCAAGCAAATGACATTAAGTTCTACTTAAACTCCCTAGAAGAAACTAAGAAACAAAAAGCAGTTTTGGAAGTCGAAGTAAACTCATTAAAAGAAAAACTGCATAGTTGGACAAGTTCTTCTCACATAGTCCAGCACTTATTGAGAGAACGCAACAAGGGGAGGGTTTGGGTTACAAAGTGGTTCCACCACCACATGCGACCTTGTTGAATGCTAAATGCAAAACGATAAATAACAACCCAATCAAGGATCTTCAGGTGTCCACTCCTCTTGTAAGTGATCAAGATTCCATAAGTAATTCCATTGAATCTGTCACTAAACAAAAGGAGACCACTTTAAAATCAAAAGGTAAAATGCCTATTGTTAATTTGGATGAACAATTTGAGAAGGTTAAGGTGAAGTCCGGTTCAAATGCGTCTAATCTGAACCCAAAAAGACCAAACAAGTTAACCAAACATGTGCATCATGTCCAAGTCCAGATAAACAAAAAGAGTAAAGATATTAAAAAGGTTCAAACAATTAATTTTGTTAAACAAGATAAAACATCAAAACAAGAAGTGTCAAAACCCAAACAAATTAAAGTCACACGAGTGTCACACACTTCCCCACAGAAACAGTTATACCAACACGTCAAAAGTAGATCATGCTACAACTGTGGAAAGTATGGACACATCGCTTCTAATTGTCCTTACTATCAGACACCAAGGAAGAAAGTTGAACTTCATGATCCTAAATCTAGTTCTTATAAAAGGAGTTCTATGACCCCACCAAGATGAATCAGTGAAATTAAAGTTCAAACCATAAGCCAATCATTTGTTTATCACAAACAGGCCTTACAAAAAATTGGCTTATGAAAAGAAAAATCTAGTTCAATGTTTGATAATGAGAACAAGAAGACGAATGATCTTCCCTCACCCTTAAATGGACAGTGGGTGGAATTTATGATGTGTGATGCCTCTCGGTCACCCAAGCCAGTTAGGGCTTGGGTCCTTAACCTGAACTAATGATTTCCTTTGAATGTGTAGGGTGGTTGCTGTAGTGCTGCCACAAATATCTGGATCGTAGATAATGGAGCATCTAGGCACATGACTGGAAACCTGGCTCTCCTGTCAAACGTCAAACAAATTAAAGGAGGTCATGTTTCATTTGCTGGAAACAAAGGAGGCTACATCACCGCTCAAGGGGAAGTGGGAAACAAGAAAGTGAAGTTTGATAAGGTAAACTATGTTCAACAACTTCAAAATAATTTGCTTTCTATATCCTAAATCTATGACAAAGGCTTTAAGGTAGTATTCGACAACAAGAAGTGCTATGTTCTGAAAAAGGACTATGTGATCCCGGAGGACCAAGTCTTAATGTTAGCTTCATGATATAACGATCTTTATGTCTTGGATCTATCAAAGGCCTCCACAACGGATCATCAAGTTCAGTGCTTCCTGTCAAAGGCTATAAAGAAGGATTCGATCTCCCGGCATAGGAGAATGGGATAAAATAAATCCACAGAAGATCAACCACTTGATCCAGAATGATCTAGTGCGAGGAGTAAACGTCAAAAACTTCCAATTACTAGATTTTTGTGTCGCCTGCAAGAAAGGCAAACAAACTAAGAAGTCTCATAAGGAAAAGAAAGTTCATTCCATAGAACTGCCTCTTGAGCTTCTACACATGGATTTGTTTGGTCAAGTCGTTGAACTAACTCGTAACGCGTCTTACCAGTCGTTGAAATTACAAAAATATGTTTTAGTTTTGTCTTTTTGTTCTATTTGTTTTATTTGTTTACTTTTTGTCAGTTTAGTTGTTACATGTCGGATTATGCATTGGAATTCTGTCTGGGTTATAATCACGAAAAAGGTTCACGTCTGTGGTGACCAAACGGGCTTTCAAATGTTAAAAGGATCAAGTCTGAGGTGATCAAAAGTGCTCTAAGTTAAAATGGTCATGTGTGTGATGATCGAATGCTCCAAATATTTTACTAATAGTTAAAAGGGTTAAGTGTCAAATGGTCATAAAGTTAAAATCATAAGTATGACCCCATTCGCAAGACTAGACCATGTGGATGGACCAACCGTACGATTGGACCATACGTATGAGCCCATTCGCATGACTGGCCCATGAGTATGGACCAGCCGTACGATTGGACCATACATATGAGCCCAATTGCACGACTAAACAACACGTATGGCCCAGACATGCAATTGGGCCATCAGCATGGGGCTATCCATGCGATTGGATCATCAGAATGAACCAATCGCACAAATGAAGGTGACTGAATGAGTCAATTGCACGACTGATACCTAGGCACACGACTAAAGTTGACCAAATGTCCCAGTCGCACGACTAACCCTCAGTCGCACGAATCAAGTATGCGACTGGGTTCAGTCACACGACTGGAGGAAACCCTAGTATAAGAGGAGGGGGAGTCGGTCATAGTCATTCATCACTCCCAAATCGCCACCAAATCGCACGACTATACCGTTACGCTACCCGATTTTCATTTGACTGCTCTAGACTACAGATTGTTGCGTATTGATTATTTCTAGTGATTATACGGTAATGTGCGATGTAATCCACTCAAATGTCCATCAACTCATGCCCTAAATCGACTGAATTGAGCCCTAAACTTAACCGAGACTTTGTTTGCCTAAGAAAACAATAAAACTAAGTACATTGTTCAATTAAAGTTTATTAGGTGTTATGTCGGTCATTTGCGAGACTAAAGAGCCAAACCACGACGTCTAATATTAAGTTTTACTCAAAATTTGAATTTTAATTGAACAAACAATCTGTCATGCGAATAGACACCCTTATAAACTTCAATCGCACGACTGAGCTGGACGAATGGTTCAATCGCACGACTGAATCATGCATATGAGTTTAGTCGCACGACTAGTGTAAACGCGTGGGATATCATACGACTAATCCCAGTCGCATGCTCAGTCGTATGTATGAGCTCATTCGCACGACTAGATTTTAGTCGCACAGTTCATTCGCACGCCAGAACAGAAAATTTCAAGTCCAATGAATCAAAGTGTTACTCATTGACACTCACTAACATTTATTTGTACTTTGTAACAGATGGCGAGTCGTTGGACTATGAGTACAAAGCATAACCTTTGTGCTCATCTGGATCTAACCTCACAAAACGCAGCCGATTTTTCTGGTATCATTACATTCTTACGGAGATTGAGGATCTTCCATGCTATATCGACTCTGTGCACCCCGTACCGCTCAGTTCAACAGGCTTTCTTGGAAAGCGGTGTTGATGACAGATCCTCAGAGCCCCACTGTATCAGGAGCTCCATTTTTGGTCAGGCTATAGAGATCATTAAGGATGATCTCAGGACAGTTTGAGTTTAGGGATGATGTTGACTGCCCTACACGATTACACCCACCGACCGTATGAGGTTGTGTTCTGTGGGCCAAGTACACAGGGGATATCAACGCAGGTGTGCTAAACAAGAGCAAGCTATGCCCCCAATTTAAGTACATGGCCCTTGTGCTGCTTAAGTGCATTGCCTCAAGGAAGGGAGGCTTCGATGAGATGTCAGACCAGATTTAGAACGCCTATGTGGCGTTGGTGCTGAACCATCCGTTCAGCTTCTCCAGGATGATCTTCACCTACCTGGTGGAGAACATCAACGCAAAGGGCAAGGAGGGATTTTGAATGTACCCTTTCTTTATGCAGATGATTATTGACCAAAAGCTCCATTCACTGCCAAAGGAGAAGGAGGATGCCGTGGTGCTCGAGGTGATGGACGATACCACCTTGGGCAGGATGAAGGTGTACAGGGGGAAGTAGGTGAAACCCCCTGTCAGACGGCTGTTTGGGCATTTGGCCCGTGAAGACTAAGTGGCACCAGCACGAAGGAAGTGGGCCCACAATGATAGCGACTCTGACACTAAGCAGATTGTGCTCCCTACTGATGCTTCTCATGATGATGATAGTGGTGATGGTGGAGACATTGGCCCCACTCCATCTAGGGCCACCACTACATATGTTACACCTCCACCACCCACTCATGGAGAAGCTAATACAGCTGGTTTCCATTAGGATTTCTGTCCACATGAGGAGGAGGAGGAGGATGAGGATCCGTTGACTCGTACGGTGGGCAGCAAGGTGGTTGCCACCGAACAAGGGATTCAGGCAGTTGGTAGATGCCTGGGCGAGTTTGGGGAGACTATGACTTATCCTACCTACACCCTATCTCGGTCCAGCATCCCAGGGGGAGCATCCTCCTCGAGGGGTTCGAGGAAAAAGAGGATGGCTCAGCCCCACGGGATGAAGCCCAAGACACGGAGGTACACGTTGATCACAACCTCTTCCCTCACTGCCACCACAACTACCACCACCACCACTACCTAACCCAGCACCACAACAACTACACCACCCACCATTACTACCATACCTCCACCTACCACTACCTCACCCACCACCACTACTGCCACTCCACCCACTCATAAACCACCACCCATATTCACCACTGCCACCACTACCACCACTAGCCACCAAGCCGGACCATCGTCCACCTCTGCCCCACATTGGGGTAGAGGAACAGATGTCAGCACTAAACCGAATGGTGCTAAAGTTGTTGGCAGCTAATGAAGAGAGAGCTGCATAACTACGTCAGCTTCCGGAGCTTAATGCTACCCAAGCTCAGCAGATATCTCAGCAAGCACATCCGATCTCCCAACTCAAGGAGCTAAATGACCAATCAACCAAAAGGATTGGGGAGTTGGAGACTACAAACAAGACCATCATGCTCAGGCTCAAAGGCACTAAAGATGAGCCTCTCAAGATCAGAGAGGGAGATGTTGATGAGGATAAGGATGAGGATGATAAGGATGATGATGAGGATGAGACAAACGAAGGAGGTGATGATGGAGTGGGAGAGGAAGAGGGAGGAGATGATGAGGAAGGAGGTGATGCGGCTGCATCAGCTGCCATACAAACCAAAGAAAGACGCTCCAGGAAAGTACAGGATCAGGAAGCCTCGTCCCCAACCCCGCCTACAGAAGAGCCCATGATTCAAGATAAAAGTAATGTTTAGATGTTTATGTAATTTTAAATCTTGTGTAATGGAATAATGTATTAAACTTATGTACTTAATGTTATATATATACTTGCTATTTAGCTGTCTTGATTATTGACAAATGATTGATGTGTTAAATGTTTAAACCAAGCAGATCAACCATCTCAGCAAGACCAGTATGATGTTGCTCCCTTACAGCATATCAAGTCTCTATTCAGTATGATACTTGATTTGCAAGGATTGTCAGGAGGTCTGTGAGTTATACTCCTGAAGAAGGAGAAATAATTCATGACCTTAGTGATGAGCAACTTGCGGAGATGTTCTGGGTAAATCCTAATGTAATTGTCAAGGATGCCCCTACAGTTGATGTGGCTAGTGACGACGAGCACAATGATATGGATGAAATAAAGATTGAAGACGTCACAGCCCAGCATTATCCAGAGTATGCTAACAGATAGGGAAATGTAGTCCCCAATCTGGGTGACACTCTTGTCAGTGATACGTTTGAAACACTTGATCAGATGGAGCAAGAATTAGAGAAAAATAAGGATCAAGCCCAAGCCTCAGACGCAGATGTCAACATCAAAAAGGCTAAATGGGTGGCTTGTTTTGCAGAGATCCGAGCCCAACGCACTGCTCCAAAGCCGAGTGCCTACACCAAGCTCTACAAAGTGAAGAAGCATTTAAAGGTGTCAGGAAAGATTATAGCTTGGGCATATTTTGAAGATCTAAATGTCTATGCTATCAAGAGGAAGAAGGGAATAGAGTACTTTAGATTCCCACATGATCTGAAGACTCCCCCAGGTTTTGAGCTCAACCAGCTGGCCAAACTGAAGTTGGTATATGCTAACCCAAAGAAAATGTTAGGCTAGTTTAAGGATGCATTGAAGAAAGAGTACCGCACGAGGTGGGTCAATTTTAAACCTCAACAACCAACGAGGTACATCAGATGGTCTGAAGTTGATTCCATTACTGAAAAGCCAAAGATAGTGCTGAAGTGGAGTCCTTCGCGCACATTGTCAAGAATCCCTCTAAGGGAATGCCATAAGACTTCACTCCACACTTTAAGTGGTGGTACTATGATTGGAGAATAGGTGAAGCTGGTATAGTCTACAAAAAGAGGGCCAAATGGATACTATTCGAGTATTTGACACAATGTGGTAACTAACTTGTCTGCTGATGATGTATACACATTGTACAAGTGGCCACTATTTTAGGATTCGCAAGACATTGTACAAGCCCTTCAGTTCCAAAATGTTATAAGGCTTAGTTTTGCATTTGAGATACATGCTGGAGCTACAAGAGGATAAGTACAAGAAGGTTGAAGAGCTGATGAAGAATGTTAGACAATAGAGTAAACTAGGTCCAAGGGGGAGTTTATAGATACATGTGTACCTAGTTTAGGAGCTCAAATGTAAAATGTCTTTCATGTCTTACGTATATGTAATTGAATGGGTATGAATGAAATGTAATGTGTTGGTGATTCTTATAGTGTTTAATATTTCATTGTTTATTGTGTGATAACACATATTGATTATTTATATAGGTTTGTGGTTTTTTACATAGTTCTTAGTCAATAATGATTGAGAAATGTGCTTAAACTTAATCGTGTGAAGTTCTCATGCGAGTGGACCATGCTAATGGACCATATGCATGAATACTGCATGCTAATGAACTAGTCGCGTGACTAAACCAGGAGAGTGGATCAGTCGCAAGATTATGACATGAGATTGACTCAGTCGCACTATTGGATCTTTAATCGTGCGAATGGATCAATCACATGCTTCAGTCGTACAACTAAAGCATGCAAAGGGTTCAGTCGCACGAATGGAAAACCCTAACCTATAAATACCACATAATTCATGGAAAAACTGAACAATGCAAATACCTATGCACACAATCGTACGCTAGTCGTCCAAAGACCCAAGAAAATGTGTTCCAAGTTCATAGATAGCAGTAAATCATCTTAAAATCGTTCTTAACATTTTGATTCATTCTTAGATCGAATATTCTTGCGTTCTCACTGATTGGATCGCCAATCAAATAGGATTCCATATTAGTTGGTTTGGTACGCGTGTAAATTAGTTAGTACTCCGTACCTAAACGGTCCTAACATGTATTGATGAAAAAGGAACTTCTAGGACTACGATGGCCTGGGTTCCCCTTTCAAACTAATCTGTTAATGAGTGCAGGAACAATTCAGAAGGACTGTTAGTAATCCAGTTTACTGACAGAGATTGGTCCTAATTCAATTTGAGGCGGAATAAAAAGGTTAAGGTCATGGTATTTTATCCATAATCTGGATTTTTATATGCACAATCACAGTTCTCATTTCACAATCACTGCATATTTCTTGATAATTCATTTCTTATCTTGATAATCGTGTAGTTTGGAAGACCTTCTTTGATAAATTTCTATTTTTGTACAGTTTTATAAAAAAATAAAAAAATAAAAAAAAGAATAATAATACGTTTGCAAAAATAAAAATTTAGGGGGGGAGTATAAGTAAATAAAAATGAAAAGAGAACTGGGAACTTGATTCGAGATGATTGAGAAATGATTATATATCTTCTTGAAAGGTTTGTTTTTGCATGACTTGCGTTTATAAAATGAAAAAAGATAGTAACCGATGTTGTTATCTGATTCACATCTTATTTTTAATTACAAGTAAAAGAAAGTCAAACAGATTTTTTAATGATATGCTTAGTAGACTCAGCCTAAAGAATAAAGTAGATAGCAACATAATTATTTAAATTAAAATATATGCTTAAGGATGTTTGAATTTACACAATCATTTTGGTGTGCACGAAAACTGAGTCCCGACAAAAATTGGATTGAGAATTGATCTTTCAGCCAGGATGATACAAATCATATAAGCCATATCTTTGAGCCATGATTGTTGCATTTATGTTTCTTGTGTTTGTGCTAATCTCCTCTGTTGTACGGAAGTACTGACCTGGAGTGATGATCTCCTTTGCTGTATGATAGTACTGACCTACAGCTCTCATCGACACATGATTAAATGGTTATCTCCTTTCTTATTCATGAGTATAGACTTGGAGCTCTTACCATTTTGTTCTAAGTAGTGTCAAATCATCTAAACAATGAATTTATCAAAGAATGCAATATTCTGTTGATAATCACTTGCACACTAATACACAAGCCTTGCTCTATAAAGATCATAACAAACTTCAAGAAATCCTGAGGTTGGGTGAGGGTTTTCGCCAAATGATTTTGGGGTCCTAGCATTCTAAAGTATTTAATCGAACCTTAACGAATCATCTGCTGCTTGTAGGAAAAGATAGGGCATGGGTTTACGTGGACCAACATATGAGCAACTGTTATTGATCTGTTTAAGAATTTAAAATTATTCAAAGACTATGGTTACATTCAGTTATCAGTGTGTTCTTATTGCTTGTCGATGGTAAATTTCATCTTTGTGCAAAATTATATCTTGAGGATGTGATCTCATGATCGATTTAGTTCTCGGTTATTAAATTTTTTTAATAATACTTAAAATATGTTATAGAAATGTATATAATAAAGAAATTATAATAAATTTTAATTTCAAAATTTCTTTTAGTCTTCCATATTATACTTTTACAATATTATCATTTTTCATGCATTTCAAAAATATTGTGCACAAACGAACACGGGTTCGCTTGTTTTTCACACACAGATAAACACGGGTTTATTTTGTTAAAATGAAATGATCTAATTAGAAATGTTGAAATTGTGTTTGAGAATGTGTTTCATATTTTTGCTTTAAGTGATGGCCGACCATCAGTTGAGCAGTGTACCTGGTTAGAGAACCTGTTCCTCAAGTTTGCAGAAGATACCTAGCTAGAAATCTTCCACCTATATCTTCTGAAGCACTCAAGATTAGAGATTTGGGAAAGTTGTTCTAACATCTTTACAAAGGATGCACTTGAAAAGGGGGAGCATATAAATAGGGAGAGCTTATGAGATGAATAATCTTTCTTATCAGATTAAAGAAACTTCAATTTGAAGATCTTTCTACTGTTGACTTCTCGATGCTGATTTCGCGTAAAGACGTTGATAATGATAGACTAAGGGGGAGTATTGTTGGAGCTGTACAAGATAGTCTATATTATCAACATAGTCAAAGTTAACAAAAGTCAAAGTCATGGTAAAAGTCAACGCAAAAGTCAAACTAGACACGTTTGAGACGAGGAACCGAGACAAGATGTTGAAGATTTAGATGACTAGGAGTTTTATCGTAATAAATATATTTTGTGTGAACAAAATATATTTTATCTTCTTTTTAGTCATTTTTATGCTTAATATGTAATTTTGCATTAATTACCCTAAGTCTAGGGAGTTAAGTGCAATGTGGGAATATTAGTCTAGACTATAAATAGGTTAATTGTTATTAGTGTTGTTAATGGTTGAATGACCAATTGATTGGGGTTTTCCACTTTATAAAAATTATATGCAATCAATATAGATCAAAGGGGTTTAATTGTATTTATCCTGGACTTACAATGACTTCCAGCTTTGCCAAACTCTATCTACAGAGACTTCAAGAAGTGCGAAACTGCTAAGCAGCTCTGGTATGCACTTAAGCTCTAGGAAAACCACAACCTCATGAAGTAGCAGCTTGAGAGCTTTACGTACAAGACATGTAAAACCATAACTCAAAAATACTTTAGGTATGTTAAGATTGTGGACAGTTTAATGGGTGCTAGTGTAAAACTCAAGCATAGGGACTTTGTAGGAAGTTCATGTTCTCTCTTCCTAGAAAATGAACTTACTATTGTATGTCAATTATGAGAAGTAAAAATCTCACAAACCTTACTCTCAAAAGTTGTATGGCATCTTTAGTGGCTACCAAATGTCGATAAACATGCAAAATTAATCAAGTAGCTCTTCTAATAATCCGTAGAGTTCAAGCCTTCATGTGCTTGAAAAGGATAGTAGGAGACCATAGAATCATTTCATTATCTACCCTGACAACTCAAAATTGGGTTCTTTCATCACCTTCCTTAAGATACAAAAGGAGAGCTACATCCAAGGAAGTCCGTTCCAAGAAACTAGCTCTGCTTAAGCCTTTGTGTCTACCGAAGAAATTTATGGCAACTTTATTTTCACTCTTGAAGGCTTGGATTGTGTACATCAAGATGATCTACACTACATGGAGATATACTAGCAAATGGCTTGTCTCACTCATAGATCCAAGAAGTTCTACAAAAGGTCAGGAAGAAAGTGTCTAAATAATGTACATAATGGAAAGTTTGGACTAGACAAAAGAAAAGTAAAATGTTACAACTGTAACTATATGGGACTAGACAAAAGAAAAGTAAAATCTTCATTCAAGAAAAGGATGAAGATGAAGAGTAGATAATGAAGTATGGATTTGAGTGAGTGAAGAGGATCATCCTAATAAGGGAAACTATTCTTTTGTGGATAGAAAAAACCAAGGATTAGCAAGTCTGCAAGGAAAAACTTGATCAGGGCAACCAAAAGAAAATCAAAAAAGCACAAAAGATAAAGACCACCTTCAACTCTTCCTTTTCTGAAGAATTATCATATCCAAGTTTTGTGTTCTCATTCAGGCTCAACTTTCTTCCTTCTCTGAAGAATTTCTTGGCTCTCGTGGCAATCATTGCCATTTGCCACTGTAGATCCATTTCCTCAACATCATTAGGATCCATTTCTTCCAAATCTTCCTGAAGTAGGTAAGCAGAAGTCAGTCTTCCTCTCAGGTAGGCTTCAAAGCTTGCAACAAAGGCATTGAAAGTTGCCTTTCGCTCTTCTGATCTTGAGTCTTCAGGAGAGGTTTGAGGAGCAGTAGAGACTTTAGGTGCTTGTGATAAAGTTGATGGATGATTGATTGGTGGAGTTTCAATGAACCCAGTATTGTTCATTTGATCTCTTGATGTGATGAAATCATCTTCCTCAGTGATGAAAACATTTTCAACAGAATGAGATTTTGAAGGAAATTTGTAAACCTCAATCACTCTTGGTCCACCCAGGTTTCTGCTTCTTTCATCAAGTTCCAAAGCTTCAATTTTGGCTATCATAATGTCTAAAGTGGTACTCTCAAGATCAAGAGTATTTTTCAGCATGGTTACATTATGTTTCCAGCTTACAGGGAGACTGTGAAGCATTTTCTTGTTAAGTTCTTTAATATTGTAAGTGACTCCATGATTTCCAAGTCATTTACCAACTGTAAAAATCTATGCAGTTGTTTTGATATTGATTCTCCTTTGGTGTGGTGGAACGTTTCATACTGATTGACCAGCTTGTCTTTGTTAGTTTCAGCCACCTCACTACTTCCTTCACACATGATTTTCAATGCATCCCAAACAGCTTTAGGAGTTCCATACTTTTCCAATCTTTTCAGCACGTCCATCTTAAGTGCTTAAGTCAAAATTGATTATGCTTTGAGGTCAATCTTGATTTTCTTGTAGTCATCTTCATCCAGAGTTAAATCTTCAATGGGTATTCTAGCAGTCTTGTAAAGTGTAGCTTGAGCTGTGATAGAGTAACAGGGATGTGTGGACCCTTGCATATTGAAATCCAAAAATCAGGATCTAACCGTGTGATGTAATTTCTAAACCTTATTCTTCACTTTTTAAACTCATATTTGTGTTTAAGCATGGGAGGTTTAGGTGTATGACGTAGTTCAGGGTAACTGTTAGAATCCATTTTAATTTCTGCAAGTATAGATTTAGTTGATTTTGAGATTGATTATGTTTGATGAGTCTAACTTGTTCAAGCAATTCTTTGGAGGTTTAGAATGAGTTCTGTAATGTTTTTCTTGATGTTTGACAGGAGTATTCTTGCTGTTTACTAAGTAGAGATGATGATATCCACTACTAGCAACTTGATTACAAGATCAATCGAATTCTATTCAGTCTATGCGCAGATCTGAAACAGAATCGAGAGCCAAAGCTCTGATACCAATTGACTGAGGTTGATTAAGAGTGATATTCTTACTGTGAATTGAATATGATAATCAAGTCAATGATTGAGTGGTGAAAACAAACAATCAAAGAACATTCAATGCAAAAAATACTCATAAATGTTTTTTGTATTGATATATGAAAGTTGATAAATTATAGAGAATAATTACAACAAAAATTCTCTATCTATCAGCCGTCACCTCATGTACGAGGTATCTATTCTATTTATAGGCAGACAAGATGCCTTTTACAAAATGACTAAACTACCTATGACCTATTACATCAGAACTAGTCTAAGTCTTCATCAGCATCTTTTCTAGTTCATCTGCATTGACAAATGCGGATGAGTTAACTTGATCAGCATTTCTTTACTTGTTCAACCGCATTAGTATGTTGGTCATCCGCATTGGTTAATGCGGATGAACAAATTCTTGTGCACATTTGTTTGGTCATCCGCATTTGTCAATACGGATGAGCAAAGTCTTGTCCGCATTTACTTTTTGGTCTTCCGCATTTGTCAATGCGGAAGAACAAATACTTGTCCGTATTTGTTCTGTGTCTTCCACATTGACAAATGTGAGAGACAATACTTTATTCTTCTAGGCAGATTGTTCATCCGCATTTCTTCTTGGACTTGAGGGATTTCAGCCGAACAATCATCAAATCACCCATTGAGTTGGCATGTATGATCCTTTCAAGGGTCCAACAAAAGCCATAACCTCATGAAGCAGCAGCTTGAGAGCTTTACGTACAAGACATGTAAAACCATGACTCAAAAATACTTGAGGTATGTTAAGATTATGGATAGTTTAATGGATGCTAGTGTAAAACTCAAGAATAGAGACTTTGTGAGGAAGTTCATGTTCTCTCTTCCAAGAAAATGAACTTACTATTGTATGCCAATTATGAGAACTAAAAATCTCACAAACCTTACTCTCAAAAGTTGTATGGTATCTTTAGTGGCGACCATATGTAAATGAACATGCAAAATTCATCAAGTAGCACTTCTAATAATCCATAGAGTTCAAGCCTTCATGTGCTTGAAAGGGATAGTAGGAAACCATAGAATCACTTCATTATCTACCTTGACAACTCAAAATAGGGTTCTTTCATCACCTTCCCTAAGATACAAAAGGAGAGCTACATCCAAGGAAGTCCATTCCAAGAAACTAGCTATGCTTAAGCCTTTGTGTCTACCGAAGAAAGTTATGGCAACTTTATTTTCACTCTTGAAGGCTTGGGTTGTGTACATCTAGATGATCTACACTACATGGAGATATACCAGCAAATGGCTTTTCTCACTCATAGATCCATGAAGTTCTACAAAAGGTCAGGAAGAAAGTGTCTAAATAAGGTATATAGTGGAAAGTTTGGACTAGACAAAACAAAAGTACAATGTTACAACTATAACTATATAGGACACTTTGCTAGAGAGTACAAGGCACCAAGGACTAATGGTAGCCAAGCACAAGCCAGACCAAACTACATTGAGGGTGCTCCGGTCCTGAGAAGCCAAGCCAACCGAAACAACATGTAGTTTTTGTATAAAAGGGAGGCATTGACTAGGGTTTTAGGTAGAAGATGTTTCTCCTAACCAAGCAATAGAGGGTAACAATGAAGTAGCCAAGGTATTAGAACATCTTTGCACTCCTGAATGTAAATATGTATATGTCCAATAACCTGGAAGTGAGATCTAACCTTGAGTCCTTAAATATCTTAAAAGCTTACTTTAAAAGAGCTAAAATGACTATAAACTTAAAATTGAATATTTAGAAAAAAACCTTTCAACTCTTAAGCATAAGCACGCAAATTACATGACTCAAATAAAAGATCTCATTACCAAGTTAACTAAATACGAGGCTGAGCTTGTGATCAGCAAAGATGAGGAAGAAAAATATGTTCTTGAAGAGGAAACCTTTTAGAACATTATATTTTCATCCATGCATGCAATGATTTTTTATCAGAACAGACAACGATTGGTTTCAAGTGAAATAGCTCCTCCAAACATATTATTATCTATAAGACCTCGAAGGTGTGGAACTTTTCAATATGAGCTACCCCCATATTTCCAATTCAAGAAAAGCATGAAGATGAAAAGTAGATATTGAAGTATGGATTTGAGTGAGTGAAGAGGATCATCCTAAGAAGGGTAACTATTCTTCTGTGGATAGAAAAAACCAAGGATGAGCAAGTCTGCAAGGAAGAACTTGATCAGGGCAACCAAAAGAAAATCAAAAAAGCACAAAAGATAAAGACTTCTAAATCAATATTTCAGATTCATTGAGCTTCGATCTTAGGATTCATCTAGTTCAGATCTAGAAATCCAAATTAAGATGGGTGGACGTGTGTGAATCAAAGAACAAAGAGATGGATAATAATAATGTTATGATTTCATTGATGTTGATAAACAAGTTACAATGAGAATCATTGATGGCTGGTGAAATCAAACCCACCCAAAGGAGAGGATTTCTCCTTTGATGGTGATTTACACCATGAGATTCACACACACAAAAGCCACACCTGCATAAATGCACTAGTGGGTCTATTTATACTAATATTACAACATGACCTAATTTTGACTTTCTAATTGTCTTGATGTTGACATTGTTATGTTGAATTGTCTTGTTTTGTTGTAATCAACTTGGTCTCTGAACTTGTACAATGAGATCTTCAGTTGGATGTACTTATGATCTGGTAAGCTTCAGTTTATTCCATTGTTGAATCCCAACAAAGACCACCTTCAACTCTTCCTTTTCTAAAGAATTTATCATATCCAAGTTTTGTGTTCTCATTCATGCTCAGCTTTCTTCCTTTTCTGAAGAATTTCTTGGCTCTCATGGCAATCATTGCCATTTGCCACTATAGATCCATTTCCTTAACATCATCAGGATCCATTTCTTCCAAATCTTCATGAATTAGGTGAGCAGAAGTGAGTCTTCCTCCCAGGTAGGTTTCAAAGCTTGCAACAAAGGCATTGTATGTTGCCTTTTGCTCTTCTGTTCTTGAGTCTTCAGGAGAGGTTTGAGGAGCAATAGAGACTTTAGGTGCTTGTGATGAAGTTGATGGATGATTGATTGGTGCGGTTGTAATGAACCCATTATTGTTCATTTGATCTCTTAATGTGATGAAATCATCTTCCTTAGTGATGAAAGCATTTTCAATAGAATGAGATTCTAAAGGAAATTTGTAAGCCTCAATCACTCTTGGTCCACCCAGGTTTCTGCTTCTTTAATCAAGTTCCAAAGCTTCAATTTTGGCTATCATAATGTCTAAAGTGGTACTCTCAAGACCAAGAGTATTTTTCAGCATGGTTACATTCAGTTTCCAGCTTTTAGGGAGACTGTGAAGCATTTTCTTGTTAAGTTCTTTAATATTGTAAGTGACTCCCATGATTTCCAAGTCATTTACTAACTGTATAATTCAGTGCAGTTGTTTTGATATTGATTCTCCTTTGGTGTGGTGGAATGTTTCATACTGATTGACCAGCTTGTCTTTGTTAATTTCAGCCACCTCACTGCTTCCTTCACACATAATTTTCAATGCATCCCAAACAGCTTTAGCAGTTCCATACTTTTCCAATCTTTTCAGCACGTCCATCTTAAGTGCTTAAGTCAAAATTGAGTATGCTTTGAGGTCAATCTTGATTTTCTTGTAGTCATCTTCATCCCGAGTTAAATCTTCAATGGGTATTCTAGCAGTCTTGTAAAGTGTAGCTTGAGCTGTTGATAGAGTAACAGGGATGTGTGGACCCTTGCATATTGAAATCCAAAAATCAGGATCTAACCCTGTGATGTAATTTCTAAACCTTATTCTTCACTGTTTAAACTCATATTTGTGTTTAAGCATGGGAGGTTTAGGTGTATGACAAAGTTCAGGGTAACTGTTAGAATCCATTTTAATTTGTGCAAGTATAGATTTAGTTGATTTTGAGATTGATTATGTTTGATGAGTCTAACTTGTTCAAGCACTTCTTTAGAGGTTTAGAATGAGTTCGGTAATGTTTTTCTAGTTGTTTGACAGGAGTATTCTTGCTGTTTACTAAGTAGAGATGATGATATCCACTACTAGCAACTTGATTACCAGATTTTTTGAGCTTGATTGAGCACTTCCTCCATTATTCCTTGGAGCTTTGCATTCTGTTGATAAGTGTCCATAACTGTTGCAGTTAAAAATCTAGCTTTTGACTTGTCAAATCCAACAGTCTTGTTTGCACTAGGCTTGTATTTCTTGTTGACATAAGAATGTTTTTGAGTCCTGTAGGCAATCATCACCATCTGCCAGTTCAGTTCCATCTCTTCAACATCTTCAGGATCCATCTCAAATAAATCCTGCAAAACAAAATCTAGTTAAGTTAAATGGCTACCTTGATATGCTTGAAAGCTGGCTATAAACGCAGTGAATGCAGTTTTGGACTCTTCATCCTCTAATAGAATGTTAGTCACATCTTTAACTTTGCTAGATTTAGCAGAGTTAGATGATGAAGAAGTCTCTGTCTGAATATTTGATGATTGAGACTGTGGTTTAGGAGGAGATTGAGAATGAGACTAAGTTGTATATGCATACATAATAAGGAACATACACATTATCATAAACATACACCATCACCGTATAGGCAACATCATACATACATAACACACATCAGACATAAGCCATCACATCATAACCAGGCCTATCTCCCCATAATACCCCTTAAAAACCACTTAGAAAACCTTAAGTCAAAATTGGGCGCATGGGACCTTCCAGGCGCATGAGCATAAAAATTCTAAGTGTAAAACAGTCTGGGCGCATGGGCACTATTTGGGCACTTCTTCCCTGTTCAGGCGCTTTGCCACTATGCAGCCGCATAACAACACTTAGCCGTTTCAACACTTGGGCGCAAGGGCACTATTTAGGCGCATGGCCAACACTTGGGCACATGGCCAACACTTAGACGCATGGCCAACATGCTGGGCACATCGCCGACTGTTTAGGCGCATGACCCACTCGGGCGCATGGCCAACACTTAGACGCATGGCCAACATGCTGGGCGCATGGGCCGCTGTTTGGGCTCATGAGCCACCTCTGGGCGCATGGACCACTGTTCATGTTCATCAGAACGTTCTGAAATATTTTCTATGCTACCAACATCACCCGATTATCATTCTAATGATACCCAAGCACAGATGTAACATACTAAGGGCATGTAAGAATGCTACACATCATCACTAACCCATAATCAACACTAAAACATACATACATACATACATCATTTCGAACATAAGGCTGTAGACCCACGGTTACTTTCAAAATGTTTACTTAGTATGCATAATAGCCCCAAACAAGTTGAAAGTCGGTAAAAGAGGGGTTCTAGAAAATCACCTTGAGCAGCCTTTGAGCAACACACTTCCAGTTCGAGACCCACCTTTGATTCAGCTCCTGAATCCCGAAAACAAACACTAACCACCAAGAACTTCAGTCAAGAACTCGAAACCCAGCTGAAACTAAGCTCTTATATGAGAAGACTTACCTTTGCAGCTGCTTCTTCCTCTTTCTCTCTCTAGAACCGGGGCTCTCTCTCTTCTTTCTTCCTTTCAGCCTAATCAAGTAGATGAAGAAGAAATGGACGACCATGCCCCTTTAAACCTTAAAGTAAAAAGGTTTTGTACTTTGTACACTTTTTCCCCTTCCACTTGTGCTCACTATCTATTCTTTCTATTTACTTTTCTTTTCCTTTTGTTTAAATAGAAATTCGGGGTGTTACAAGTCTACCCGCCTTAAAGAGGTTTCATCCCCGAAACCTGTCGCTTCTCGAACAATTATGGGTAAAACTATCTCACTTCTTCTTTGATCTTGCATTTAAACTTAATCTCTTTAGGCTTCACTGCACCCGCACAAGTTAAACCATCATCCTCCTTAGCCTATTCTCTTCTTCTTATTAGTAATGGCCACAAATTACTTCTCATGGTTGGATACTTTCTCCATCTCAGTGTTCTCTAGTAGCATGATCATATCCTCATCAGTTGAGCTCTTTCTTAGACGAGATGCATGGAACATCAAATGAATTCCACTTAACTCATCGGGTAGCTCTAGTTGATGTGACACTTCTCCTACCTGAGCAACAATTGGGAATGTCCCTCCATACTTTAATATTGGTTTTACTAGATTCCAAACCAAGCAATCCGCTTTCCTGGTCGAAGCCTTCATCATAATTCATTGTCGTAGGTCGACACCAACTCTGGTTGTGCACGGTTGATCAATCCATCTCCTTGCAACACTTGGGGTTCGAGTCGTAGATTACTGATCAACTCACCCAGAGATGTACATCTATTCACCTACGCCTATCTTGAGCAGTCTAGAAGGAACAAGCACTCTCTCTCAATTCTATCGTGCAATCCTGTAGGACATCTAGGTAACCTAGTGGATTCATTAATAGCAATCTCTATATCTAAGGGCTCATCGATGTTCTTTCTCCTAACATGCCACTTACAACAAAAAGTAGTAGGAATGAGACTACTACTATCATCGCATTCAAATAATAGTTGCACAAAATTTTAAATTACCAAAAACGTACCAGACGTCAAGTCGAAGTCCGCTCCAGCCTCCACTCGATCATGGCAAAAGCTCTAACCTTCACCCTCTGTTCCCTTTCCTTGCACCGGAGCTTCCTGCTTTTGGCTTTTTACAATCTTTGCTCAGGTGTCCAGTCTCACCACAATTGTAGCACTTACCGTGCTACAATCCCTCGCCCAGTGGCCTTCCTTCGTGCACTAGAAACATAGTTCAATCCCTACCTGCATTCCCCCTCTTGGCCTCAACCGCACTTTTTGCATACTTCTGATTTTCTTTCTACTCTCTTCCGATCAACGTCCCTCGACGCCGTACCTTCATACACAAATCTAGCATCATTGTCTTGCCTTCCTTTCCCCTTCTTAACATAGGCATGCTCCTCCCCTTCGTCTGTCATCGCCATCGCCCCACGCTCGTCATACAACCTTCCCACCATGTCAACTGCCGACCTAAACGTGCTCGGTCGGGCAGCGATCATGTGCCTACGGATGTCCACCGGCAAGCCCTGAATATACCTCTTGATCTTTCGCGAAAAAGGTGCCACCTGATCCGGCACCAGACGGGCCATCTCGTTGAACTTCGTGGTGTACTGTTGATGTGTCAGGGTTCCCGCCTCTAGTTGCAAGAACTCCCTCTCAACCTTGTCCATCTCTCAGTAAGGATAGAACTCCTCAATAACCAACATCTTCAGCTCCGACCTTCTCATTCTCCCAATAGCTTTGCTACCCTCGGCTTGAACTATATTGTCCCACCAGCATAGAGCCGAGTCCATAAAAGAATGTGCAGCAAACTTTACTTTCTGATCCTCCCGACACTCGCTGATATTCAATACCGCTTCCATCTCTCTCACCCATCGGTGAGCAGTAGCAGCAGTGTCGTTTCCATCAAACGTTGGGGGCTTGCATCCTTGAAACACCCCATAGTTACAGCCTCGTGCCGCCTCCGGCGTAGGCTCTTCCTTTTCTTCCTTTTCGTCATCGAAGAAAACCGTTTCAGTCTCGGGTCGTCTCCTTTCGCCCGAAGGTCTACCCCTTTCCCATCTCTACCAATCTCTAACAGCCTTTGTAAAATCGGTAACCATAGACGGTAGGATTGTCTACATGACGTGATGCACTTCCTGCATGAGTGCCTCTCTCATTGAGGCTCTTTGATTAGCATTCTCATTACCACCCTCCTGATGAGGGGTCTCGGGTTCTTCATGAACTACTCTTTCAGCCCTAGACCTTCCTCTTGTGACCCGTGGTTTGGCACCACGTCCACCGCTACCTCCACCTCGTGAAGCTTTCGAGGATCTACCGCCAGCCATCTTCTAACACACTATAAGTTTCAAACACTAACGCGGTCATTCAAGGTAATAACTCAGTTTATGTCAAGTATAGTAAGTCCCTAATTACAGTGTCCAATTGTGATTAGCCACTTACTTTACTTTTCATACCCCAAGCATTCCCTATCCTGACTACATCAGTATCTAAATCTACTAAGAGCACATAAATCAAATAGCATGCGCACATAATACTAGTTAACCGTTAGCTTACATAAAATGTTTACATAAAATCTTTACCTGCAAACACGTAGCTACTAGGACTGGCATCCTTTTTCTTTTTTTTCCATTCTCAGTTTAAGATTAGGTTCCTTTTGGAAATTTTTACCATTTCTCTCAAACTTTGGCTTTGATACCAACTTGTAAGGCCCTCTGTTCCCAGGCACCTTACAGTTGGTCATTCATTGCACTTAAAACATTATAAAATGTACATTTATTTTGCAGCGGAATTTAAAACTTTCATTAATAACTAAAAACATGTCATTTTGTTCATTTACAACATTTGTTTTCATCTCAAAATACAAAGACATGTCAAAATACGGATGCCAGCCTCAAAACGCTCCCAGTAGCTTATGCATCCATGCCTGAAACTCCTCAGCATCAACATAATACCTCCCAACTATCATGCATACAAAAGTCAGTGACGCTGAGTGAGTTCTAGCTTTTATAATAAAATACTTTACTTTCATTAAAACCGTTCTTTACTTTCTTTCAAAATCATACTATACTTTACATTCATTTGTGATCATACATCATACGTACATACAGATAATATAATTATTATCTTCGTCATTACGTTCGTTGACTTCGTTCATTCAACGTATTACATTATCGTTCACTTCTCCCTCTAGATCCGCTCAGAGTTTACCCTCTTCGTGGCACTCAGCCACGATTACTGAGGTGGAATGACAAAGATCCTCTTTAGTACATTATTATAATAATTCATTAACGTTCATTTCATACGTCCATTCTTTCCACCATTATCCTTCTCATTCATCAACTCACGCCATACTCCCGACTCATGTCAGAAGACTGGCATTGTGCCGGGGTCTGTACACAAACCCCCGACTCATGTCCGAATACTGACTCAGCACCGGGGTACGCGATTCATTTCTCTTTCATCTAATCTCAGTTTCACACACTACTCCCGACTCATGTCCGAAGACTAATACTGTGTCGGGGCCTGAACACAACCCCTGACTCATGTCCGAACACTGACACAGTACCGGAGTACGCGATCCTCTTCTCATTCATCTGGATCCTGTCTCATGCAATACCCCAACTTATGTCCGAAGACTGATACTGTGCCGTGGCCTATAACCAACCCCATACTCATGTCCAAAGACTGATACTGTGCCAGGGCCTGTAATCAAACCCCCGACTCATGTCCGAAGACTGACATAGTACCGGAGTACGCGACAAGGACCTCTTTCGAGTCTGTTGTGACACAGAGTCGCTCACCTCATACATATTCTTGCAAGCCTTTCATTCGTTCATTCATTCATTCATGCATGGATTCATTCATTACGTTCCTCTTTTCATTATCTTCCACTTTACGTTACATAATACTTTCATTACATTCATTAACATTCAACAAAAAGCCAAGGGAAGATATACATACATAATTAGGAACATACACATAATCATAAACATACACCATCACCATAGAGGCAACATCATACATACATAACACACATTAGACATAAGCCATCACATTAGAACCAGGCCTATCTCCCCATAATACCCCTTAAAAACCACTTAGAAAACCATAAGTCCAAATTAGGCGCATGGGACCTTCCAGGCGCATGGGACCTTCCAGGCGCATGAGCATAAAAGTTCTAAGTGTAAAACAGTTTGGGCGCATAGGCACTGTTTGGGCGCTTCTGCCCTGTTTAGGCGCTTTGCCACTATGCAGGCGCAATACCAACACTTAGCCGTTTCAACACTTGGGTGCACGGGAACTATTTAGGTGCAAGGCCAACACTTGGGAGCATGGCCAACACTTAGACGCATTGCCAACATGCTGGGCGCATGGGCCACTGTTTAGGCGCATGACCCACTCGGGCACATGGCCAACACTTAGACACATGGCCAACATGCTGGGCGCATGGGGCTGTTTGGGCGCATGAGCCACCTCTGGACGCATGGACCACTATTCATGTTCATCAGAACATTCTGTAATATTTTCTATGCTACCAACATCACCTAATTATCATTCTAATGATACCCAAGCATAGATCTAACATACTAAGCGCATCTAAGCATGCTACACATCATCACTAACCCATAATCAACACTAAAACATACATACATACATACATACATCATTTCGTACATAAAGGCTGTAGACCCATGGTTACTTTCAAAATGTTTACTTAGTATGCATAATAGCCCCAAACAAGTTGAAAATCAGTAAAAGAGGGGTTCTAGAAACTCACCTTGAGCAGCGTTTGAGCAACACACTTCCAGTTGAGACCCACCTTCGATTCAGCTCTTGAATCCCCAAAACAAACACTAAACACCAAGAACTTCGGTCAAGAACTCGAAACCCAACTTAAACTGAGATCTTATAAGAGAAGACTTACCTTTGCAACTACTTCTACCTCTTTCCCTCTCTAGAACCGGGGCTCTCTCTCTTCTTTCTTCCTTTCAGCCGAATGAAGAAGATGAAGAAGAAATGGGCGACCATGCCCCTTTAAACCTTAAAGTAACAAGGGTTTTTACTTTGTACACTTTTCCCCTCTACTTGTGCTCATTACCTATTCTTTCTATTTACTTTTCTTTTCCTTTCCTTTAAATAGAAATTCGGGGTGTTACATGATGACAGCACAGTCCCATTCTTGATCATACTTAAATGCCATGATTTTGTTGTCTTCCTTAGAGTTTGGGCTTGTGATGTGGTCAAATAGTTTTATCAGGGTAGACTTCTTCTCTGTGAATTCCTTGACTGTTGTCCCTAATGGCCACACTTTGCCAGGTATGACTGCTCTTGGTTCTCTGATCAGTTTGTCTTTTTCTTTGTGTTGAGATGTACTTTCAACTGTTACTGGTTCAGTAGGGGATTTTTTTATAATGATCAGCATTCGGGTTTGGGGCTTCAGTTCTGAATTTGACTCTAGTATCATGCTCAATAGCCATGACATACTCCATCATTCTCCTTAGCTAACCAACTGATCATTCTTTTAGTTCATCGCTTTTGTAGTTGTGACCCTATAACCAATATATCATATTGTATTTTAAGAGCTTAGTTGTATCACAGTGAACTAGATCTTTCTTGATTTTCTGAATGGCTTGAAAAGTTGTGAATGCTTCATAGTCACAATTTGGAATTATGAATCTTGCTTGCTCAAACTCTTTTAGTATGTTCTTCATCTCAGTCAGATTCATCCTTTCAACCATGTCATAAGGAAACCCATGGTTAATAAGGGTCATAAACATTTTTGATTCAGGCCTTTCTTCCATTATGTCTTTTGTTGTCAGAAGATCATCAGCCTTTAATTCTTCTTGTTCTTTGTTAGACACCTCTTCAGTCAGTTCATTCCATTCAACATCACTCTCAATTTCATCAGCAGTGACTGGCTTTGATGTTGAAACCTTTACTGAATCAGTTTGTTCTGAAGGTATATGCCTTGGTCTTTTAGGTGAATCATCAACATTGATTACTTGTTTCTTTGTAGAGCCCAAGTATTTTCTCTTCCTAGAATATAAAATAAGTTGCTTAGATGATGCTACAGGTTCTTTAGTTGTACTGAAGTAGTGGCAGACTTAGACTCCAAGGCACTTATTTTCAACTTCAGCTTCTCAACCTCTTCATTCTTTCTTTCTACCTCAGCATGTTCTTTTTCCACAGACTTGTTGGCTTGGTTGCTCTCTATCACAAGTTTTTCTATTTCAGACTTTTGATTAGCAATAGATTCCATTTTTTCTTCAACAACATTCAGCAAAGTATCGATGACTTCATTGTTGCATTAAGCATCTTCCCTTAATCTTGTGATGATTGCTTTTTGCTGCATCAGCTCAACATCCTTTTCTTTTACAATCCCTTTCAACTCTTGAATTCCTTTCTTTCTGCAGTTAGACTTCACTACAAGCTTGTTGTATTCAGCCACTAGATAGCTTTAGCTTACTGGGATGTCATTATCACTTAGATCATGTTCATAGTAAGCAATTACTTCCTCATATTTTTCTCTTCTCCCCTTTCTTCTTGCTAGTAAGAAATCTCATCTTTATGATCTTCAGTATGAGCGAAACTTGCTGAACTAGAGCATTCATCTTTTGCTTGAACATGCTTATCATGATGAGGTTGTGATTCAAGATTCATGCTCTGCACTAAAGGTTTTGTTTGATTGCATGAAACTAGTTTTTCAAAGTTGGGAGAGTGATAGAGGGATGGTGCTTGCTTGAGAGATCAACACAGTCTCACTAGTGTGAACTGAGTTTAGAGGCTGAGTAACAGAGATGGGTCCAATATGCACACTCTCAGATGATTGATGAATAAGTGGAGGGATTGGCTGAGTGACTTGGCTTGGTGATGGAGACTGTTGAGACTGAATAGAGTGAATGGGTGAAATGGGCAGAGTGTTTTGGCTTGATGGTGAGGGATGTTGTTGAGATTGATGTTGTTGGCGAATGGGTGATAGATCTGGTGAGTGAGTGGCTTGCACAGAGTTGGTTGGTGAATCCTCCTGTTGATCTTCCCACACAAACTCTTGGGGAATGTTTGCATTAGCATCTACCACATGAGCAAACATGGGCATGTCTCCTTTTTCATACATCCCGGATATTTTATTCAGTACAGATCTACCTAGGTTAGCTTGAACAAACACATCACCATCTACAGTAGTTCCAGGCAGATCAACATTGATGATCTGTTGCAGAAACCTTGGAAACAAATACATATTGTCAGCCTTCTTCACTTTGATGTGATCACATAAGCAGTTGAAGATGTACTTTAAGTAATTGTAGGTTCTTCCCTTAAAGACACCAATAATGCCTGAAGAGATATGCCTTGAAAACTTGTCAAGTCCAGATTTCCTGTTTGAGATGCACTTAAGATAAGTGTGGCAGAGAAATCTATATGGCTTGCAAAGTCTTCCTTTCTTTATTTTGAGATTTTGAGATTGCTTCTGCATGATTGATAGCTTTGGCTTTTGAGCTTTTGGTGCTATTGAACTTCTCATACTCTGTTTCAACCGTAGGATCTAGCAGTTTATTGACCTCTTCTTATTCTGCTTTCATGCCTTCATAGGTCATATTGAATACTTCATGTGCATCATACCCATGATTGATCAAAAACATTGCCTTTATCATAAGGTCATCAGTTTGAGCCTTTAACACCATTTCATCAACGGATTTTTCTTTAACCACAGGACTATCCACATCTACAGCCTTCTCAGCATCATATCCTCCTTCTATTTCCCATTCTTCCAGATCAATAAATGCATCTTGTTTCTTTAATTAAGCCTCAGCCTTTTCATGCTCATCTAGGAATTCAGCTATGGTTGCCAAGCTTCTTGGATCATCCATTTTACTATTCTTCACATGTTCTTCTTCAATTATTGGTATCTTCCCTTTTGCCTTTTGGGATAAGTATTTCCTCTTTCTGGTATAAGTTTGAAGTGGAGGACCAGAAGAGGATTCAACCTTTTTTTATCTCCTCATGCACTTTTTATGCCTCAGTTTCTACTTGATCTAGATTATCAGCTCCTTTTTTTCTTCCTTTTCTTTTTCTTGGTCACAAAACTCTCTGATCATTTCTTTTTGTTCCTCTGATAATGACACAGCACGTACCGTTTGCACACTTAACTCTTTCTCCAAGGGAACTTGAGATTGAGGACTGACCACAATAGGTTCAGTGTTGGTCCTCTGGTCAGCAACAAAATCCCAAAATTTCCCATCTATTATGAATTCTTCAGAAGTAAAGCTATCTAAAACACTAATTAGTTCTTCAAATTCAGCTTTCTCAGTTTGAGTGGCATCTGATTGTCCAGAATAAACCACAATCTCTAGACTTGATTCTTCATTCTTTGTTTTCCCTGCATCATCTTCTTTTTCAACATTTTTAGTAGGGGATCGTTTCTCATCAGTCAATACTCTTCTTCATCCTTTTTACTTTCTTTATCTACAGCATTTCTTTGAATCTCAATTAACATTTCAAGCTAAGAGATTCTTTTATTTTGTCTTTCAATTTGACTTTGGAGATTGGAGTTGATCTCTGCTTGTTCTTCAATAATATCCTCTTGCTCTTCCATAGCTATAGTTTGAATGGCAAGAGTGTCAACATGGCCACTTACTTCTTCCCTACAATGATTGAGAACAACTTTTAAGTTTTAAATCACTTTCTCTTTCTCTTTCTTTTCATCTTCATATCTTTCTTTTATCTCTTTTAACTCATGCTCCTTTTCATCCAGTTCTAGAATCCTTTCATTAATGATTCTAGCTCTCCTACTCAGTATTCTTTCCATCCTTTCAACTTTTTGCAATAGCTCAGAAATTAACTCATCCTTTACATCCGGTCTATTTACATTGGATTCAGCAAAACTTTCTGAGGGAGCAGTCTCATAAGTAACTCTTTTTATAGGCATTTGAGCATGATGATCCTCCTCATCCGAAGATGATTTGGATGCTTTAGATGTGCTTGTTGAGTCTCCAACCTCAGATGGAATATCATGGGTAGACGATGGTTGAGGTGGTGATTTTAGTGAGTGATGAGGTGGTCATATTAGTGAGTGATGAGGTGGAGATATTGGTGAGTGATGAGGTGGAGATGTTATTGGTTGGGCTATTGGTGATGGATGTGGAGATGGTTGTGGAAGAGGCACAAATGGAGATGCATAGTCATGAATTTCAAATTCGGTATGAGGATCACCCCCTGCACCATCATGGGGTGATACTGACCTTTGCCTATTAACACCGTCAACTTGCTCATGAGCAGCTTGTTCTTTAGTGTGATCATGAGCATCTTGTTATTTTCCTTGTTCTTCTGGATTGATCTGTTGAAGCATCCAAGAAGAAGAGGTGAGTGAGCACCACTATAAAAGTTTTTGGGATCCCTCTTCTTAATGTACTTGTATGATTTTCGAATCATAATGAGGAATATCTAGCACTGGTCCCACAGTAGCAAGATTTAGGAATGCTTCATTTATTAGAAACTGAATGAATCTTGGATACGTCAAGAACTTCTATCTTTTTCCATTTTTGTATGTTTGAAACTAGACCATTAAATACATAAGCAGACATGTTGAATGGTCTGTTTGTGCAGAGAGCAGAAATTGCTAATGAAGTGGTGATTTGGAAATCATTCCACCCTGTTTTCTTTTGGATAAGTACTGCTGAATGAGGTGGATTAGAAATCTCCAATGCAAATAAACTTATCCCATTACAATTTGCTTAGCTTCAAATCCCCCTACATACCCAATCTCTGCAAGGAAGGTGGTTATGTCATCCTCATCCAACTCTAGTGGTGCATCAGCATCATCAACAAAATGCAGACTTCTTCTTACAGAATCTTCAGTTATGCTCAGAGTATGATCATTGTCAATTTTTCCAGATAAAGTTCTAACACCATTTGCTTCAATCACTTCAGCTGAATTCTAGAAAGACCTTATGAGGTTCTTATTGATGGTGGGTCTAATAGTGATAGCATAAGCTACCTTTGTTGTAGAGATGAATCTCATAATATCTCAGAGTCCCTCAGCTTCTGGAACATCAGGGTCTAAATAACAGCTGACATTATGGACCTTGCTCCATGAAAGATTAGCCATTTAATCTGCATAAGAGACATATGTGTTAGTTTTGATGAGAAAGCATGTGCATAATTGATAAGTTTGACTTTTAGTGGTCAAAGATGAACGTTTGAAGTCACTGATTTATTATTGTCACATCAAATAGTGAATTTGTTGTAGAACAATCACATTTTCTCTATTTTTTCAAGTTTAAATAAACTATTTATTAGATGCTCCTTTATAATTCGTTGCACATTTTCGTTTTTCATCAGACTCTATTCTTGTGATGAACACAACTATGAAGGTTCATGATGCTTAAACATTCTCTTTGTTTGTATGTTCATTAATGTCGAAAATGTATAACATATCCTTGAATAAATTGCATATTGTGTGTTCTTCCTTAACATTTGGTTCTTCGTTCACATTTGGTTCAACAGTCTGAAAGTTAGGTCATAAAAAATTTATGGAAATTTCACCTTTCTATCAATGCTACTGTTGTTTGCAATCGATTACAATAACATGTTGATTTGAACACAATGAATTATTTGGTTGTTGATGATGAAGATGATCAAAGAAGGTTTACTGTGTTTTTGCGCTCGTCTCACTATGTAGTCTCTCAGATTTGAAAAGTATTAAATGACCCTTTGAAATTCCTTTAAATAATCAAATAATGGCTTTTATAAAAGTCTATAAGTTTGAGAGCAAATGCGGTCACATTTTTAAAACACTGTTGCAAATGTGGAAGGTATATTTGAAGTTTTTGGGTCATCCAGATTAGCTTACTGTTGTAAATACGAAAGTGACAATTCAATAACTTTGCAATCCGTATTTGTTTATTGTTGCAAATGTGGAAGAGTTAACTTGTGATTTTGGCCATCCGCATTTTCATACTGTAGCAAATGCGAAGTTTTGTTACTTCTCTTTTCTTCCATCCGCATTTGTGCACTGTTGCAAATATGGAAGAACTAACTTCAGCATTTGTTCACTGTTCCAAATGCACTTGACAAAACTTGTTCAGCATTCTCAGTGTAGCAAATGCGGTTGAACAACATTTGTCAGCATTGCTCATTGTAGCAAATGCGGAACATCTGACATTGTTAGCATTTGCTCACTATAGCAAATGCGATAGAATAAAATCCATATTTACTTGATCATCAATCATTGACAAGAGTTTATTCACTTAATTATTTCTGCTTGAAAATACATGATCATTGAAGATGTAAAACAAATGCAGAAGTGTAAATTTCATCCGTATTGACAAATGCGGTTGAAGACAAAAAAGTTTATTCGCGTTGACAAATGCAGTTGAACACTTGAAAACTATTTTATCCGCATTGACAAATGCGGTAGAATAATTTTTTATCCGCATAATTTTTAACACTTCAAAATTTCATGCATTTGTAACACACTAATGATTGAAGGTATGTTCTACTAGGTTACTTAAGTTATGAGAACTCATTTTCACTGATCCTCATTTGGATTCTTTTACTTTGATCCTTTATATGATGATCCACATAGGGATTCTTTTCATTTCACTTGGAAGGTGGTCCATGATAGGATTATTTTGTTCATTCACTTGGAATGTATTGCTTTTGTAGATTCATCCAATTTGGATGTGTTCCTCATTGGGAATCTTTTGCATCATTACATCTGCACTATTTGCTTGTTTAAACATGTCTTTGCTCAGCAAAACAAAGATGAAACTTGATGTGGGTGAAGATATTGATGAAGCATCATTACCTAGTGTGCTTAGGTTACTACACACACATGTACTCAGATAGGCCAATACATACCTGTACTTTGTGATGAGTGTTTCACTATTGAATATGATTTTTAATTCATCACTACATGCATCTTCTCTTCTAAGTTGAGCCTACCAACATATCTAGTAAGTCATGAAGTCTTGCAATTTTTGAAATTAAGCACGGTGAATGTTATAACGATTGTAATTGTATCATTTCCCAACATATCTGTAATTCTATTCTTCATAAAATTTACTCTCTTTTATGTGTTTTTCTAGTATTTTTGACTTGTGTTTTTATGTTTTGAATTATTTTTACTCAAGTTTAATCATGCCAATTGGCTGAACCAGAAATTCAAACCTACCAGGTTCAAATGCCTTAGTAAACAAATGAGCTAATTGATTTTCAGTGGGTACTTCAATCAATTTGATTAACCCTTTTTCAGCACAGTCTCTCAAAAAGTGATATCTAATTTCAATATGTTTTGTTTTTGATTGCTGAACTGGATTATTGGTTATGAAAACAACTATAGTGTTGTCAATGTGAATTGGTGTGTGCAAGAAGTTAGAACCATAATCAAGCATCTAGTTTTGAATCCAGAGAACTTGAGAGCAACAGGCTGATTCTGCAATATACTCAGCTTCTGCTATTGATACAGACACGATTGTCTGCTTCATGCATGGCAAGAGATCAGTCTTGGACCAAGAAATTGACAACCGCCAAGGGTGGATTTTCTATTGAACTTGCATCCTCCATAATTACTGTCTGTGAAGGCACAAAGAGTGAAGTCTCCTCCTTTCGATACCATAATCCAAGAGTTGGTTTGCCCTTCAGATATCTGAATATCCTCTTCATTGTATTCACATGTGGTTCTTTTGGATTAGCTTGATATCTGTCACAGACCCAAACACCAAACATAATGTGAGGCCAACTGGCTATTAGATCCATAAGTGAACCGATCATAGATTGATTGTGAGTCTGATCCACTGATTTGCCTTGAGGGTCAGGTCCAGTCTTCCCTTTATTATCCACAGGACTTCTCATAGACTGACAGTTAGCAAAGTGGAATTACTTCAGCATATTTTCAACGTATTTTGATTGATTGTTGAAGATTCCATCTGTTGTCTGTTGGACTTGCACCCTTAGAAGAAAGTGAGTTCCCCTATAGCACTCATTTGGAATTCTGAATGCAAAAGGTCTTCAAATTCTTTGCAAAGCTGCTTGTTTGTTGAGCCAAAAATGATGTCATCCACATAAATTTGGACTAATAGCATATCTTTTCCTCTTCTTCTTCTAAAGAGAGCCTAATAAATCTTTCTTTTTTCGTATCCATGTTCAAGAAGAAAAGATGACAGAGTCTGATACCACTTTCTTGGAGCTTGGTGAAGACCATACAAAGCTTTGTCAAGCTTGAGACTCTATGAGGGAAATTTGGATCTTTAAAACTCGGTAGTTGACACACATAGACCTCTTCAGCAATCTTTCCATTCAAGAAGGCACACTTCACATCCATTTGATAAACAGTGAATTTCATGGATGCCGAATATGCTAGAAATATTCTGATTGCCTCTAATCTAGCAGTAGGTGCAAACACTTTGTCATAGTCGATTCCTTCTTCTTGAGTGTATCCCTGTGCCACTAATCTTGCTTTGTTTCTGATGACGACCCCTCTATCATCGGTCTTGTTTTTATACAGCCATCTGGTACCGATAGGATATTCTCCTTCGGGAAGATCTACCAGTTTCCATACTTCTTGCTTCTTGAATTTGAATAATTCTTCCTGCATTGCTTCAATCCAGCTATAGTCTTGAACATCCTCTTTGATATTTTTGGGTACTGTTTGACAGAGAAAGCATGAGAACAATCAGATGTTTGCAATACCAGACTTGCTTCTTGTCACCATCTCACTAAGATCACCAATAATGGTTTCAACTGGATGATTCTTGTGTATTATGCTGGTTGGAATGGAGTCACCGGCAATAGTTACATCAAGATTGGAGACATTCAGTTCATTATGGTCAGAGGCATGTTCATCTTGTACTATTGTTGAATTATGAAGGTTGTCAGACTCCGTTTCAGTTCCTGCTTCAGCTTCAGCAGTATTGTGATTGCTTTCATCATTTGATATTCTTTGTGTTTCAGATGGAGGAGTGGCTTGTTCCTAATTTTTTATCTCAGTTGAAAGATCATCTGAGTGTGATGGTAACAAGCTTGGACCCCCTTCAGTTAAAACACTATGATATTGGGACGCTTGTCTGATGGGATCAGCTTGGAGTGGAATATCTACATTAAAGTATTCAACAGATGCAGGAGGAATCAATGGAAAGTTATTTCTTCTTTCTACAGCTAAAGAAGTGTCACCTGAATGGCGATTTCCTGCATCAAACAAGTGAAATTGGTCAAATGATTTTATAAAAGAGTCAATATCAAACAACCAGTTGAGACCATTTTTAGATTTGGGAAACGAATGTTCCTTGAATTAAACATTTGTTGATTCATCAATAATGTTTAAACTAGGATTAAACACTCTGTAAGCTTTTGAAACAAAAGAATAACCTACAAAGAATCCTTTATCAGACTTAAATGAAAACTTCCCCAGATCGTCTCGGGTGTTTAATATTGAGATAGGACTACCAAGTGATTTAAGAAATCCAATGAATGGGTTTCCTATGAAAAAGTAGTTCATATGGAGTCATGTTGCTTTCTTTTACAATTAGAGTTCGGTTTTGTACAAAACACGATGTATTGACTGCCTCTACCTAAAAGGTGATTGGCAGCTTAGCATCGGCTAGCATTGTTCTTCTTGTTTCAATCAGTGTTCTATTTCTCATTTCAGCTACCCTATTTTGTTGAGGAGTTTTAGCTGCACTGAATTGATGAGCAATGCCTTTGGTTGTACAAAACGAATTGATGTTTTCATTTTTGAATTCAGTTCCATTATCACTTCTGATTGTTTTGACCTTAGGATCACATTGATTTTCAATTTCTGTGATAAAGTTTGAATTATTTGGGATGCCTCATTTTTATTAAGTAAGAAAAACACCCATGTGAATCGTGAAAAGTCATCAATGATCACTAAACAATACTGTTTCTTTCCAATACTCATGACATGAGTTGGTCTAAGCAGATCCATATGAAGGAACTTCAATGGAGTATTGTTTGTATTCACCAGCTTGGATTTATGTGAAGATGTTGTTTTCCTTTGAGGCACGCTGAATAGTAATAAACAAAGTGAAATTCTTTTTGGGGAAGACCAATGACATGGTACTTTTGACCAATCGGTTCATGTTTTTAAAGTTGGTGTGCCCCAAACGTCTATGCCAAAGCTATGACTCATCAAATGATGCTTTTGACAAGAGACATGTTTTTTCTTTAGGTGATGTCGAACACAGGGTTAAACTATAAGTATTATTCTTCCTTGGGGTCTTTAGGACAACCCATTCTTCAGAGATCTGAAATCTAGGTTTCAAAATGTAGCAATGATTGTTTGTAAAGTGAGTTGATTATTTCTTGTCACAAATCTGAGACACGCTGTGTAGATTGAAGTTTAGTTGTTCACAGTAGTTCACTTTGTCAAAGCTCAGCATCCTATTTGTCATAGATCCTTCACCTTTAATTCTACCACCTTGAATAGTGAAACCTTTGATCTCTGTTCTTTTGAATAAATGTAAATCATTTTTGATTTTCAAAGATCATTTTGGGTTTCGAAAAATAAGGCTTTTGATTTATGAAATGATTGTTTCTTTGACTTTTCCACGTTTTTTTCTTTTACTCATGTCATTTAGTGATCAAGATGTTCTAGATTGATTGTTGTGCAAATGACTCCTGACTTGAGTTTGGCCTGATGATGTTGTTGTGATGGGTTTCTTTTGGGGAGTTCTCAATCCCTTCTGATTGAAGTATCAACCAAATGTATTGTGACTGTTCATATCACAAACTGAAAAATATTTGTTGAAATAACACTTCATATCACAAATAGAGCAGTATTGATTATAAAAGCAATCTTTTGTCTTGTGATTGAACATATGACAAATGTCACAATACATTTGTTTGTTGCTTGAATCATATTTTGGTTTGTGTGTCTCAGCTGATTTTCTCATTTGCTGCCGCGCCACTTTCTTTTTCTTAGGGGATGAATCAAAATCAGCCCTTTAGTAGTTTGCTTCACAACATTACATTTGCTTGATTTTCTGGGCTGTTTTTGTTTCTTCAACCCATTTCTCTCCTCTTTCTCAAATTGGTCAACGTGTTCCTTGTTGCAAATATCAAACCCAACTCCCTGTCTTAATTTTGAAGACTAAGGGTCTGATAGAGTTTTATGAGTTGAACTCATTGATGCTTTTTGTTTCTTTTGAAGTGAAACCTCTTTGGATTAGCTTGAATTGTTTGGAGATATGATCTCATTATCATAACTGCTCTCAACAGTGGGTTTCACTAACTTCACATACTTCTTTTTACATTTTAAAACAAAAGGTATGAATTTTATGAAATGAACAATTGCTTTTACAGGGCTTGAGGGTTTCATGACACTCACTGCCTTGTCTGGGCACTCTTTGATTTTGATTAGGTGACCTAACTTGATTTTATCCTCATCTCTTTCAATATAAACATTAGTTTTGTTTTGTGGATTGTTCACTTGTTTTACTATATATTTTTCTTCCATAGTTTTAGTTTCAATTTCCTCGTTGAGTGAGATAGATTCAGGCATGACAGTGTAGTTGTTACTGTATGGTGGAGGACATGAATTATACCCAATCCCCGACATGTCCTTTGGACCCTTTTGAGAATCAAGCATCCCTTGCAGCTTGACTGAACACATTTGAAACTTTTCAAGCTTCACTTCATTCAGTATATGTTTAGCCTTAGATTGGGCTAATTTTTCAGTAAGTAGCTCATTCTCAGCTGTAAGAGTGTACTTTTCACCATGCAGTTTTACAATGTCATAGATAAAAGATTAATTTTGATTTCAAAGACTTTTATCTCTCTTTTCATCGTCTCTGACTTCACCTTTTGTTCTTTAATTTTATCAGCCAGTTTATGGTTATGCTCTTTATAACCTTGCAATTCAGTATTACATTTTTTACTATAAAGGTAGATTTTACCTCAGTAGGCATTGGAGATGGACCATTGTTGATGTGAGCCATAAGTGCATGATTTTCAAATGATGGCTTGACTTTCTCTGCATACATGCTCCAGTCACATACCCCATTTTGCTTTATCACGAGAGCATTCGCACATGACTAACTGCTTCCATGAGCTTGGTTTGTCAGTTGAGGTGGATTTTGATATGATTGGTGTTGTTGTGGATGATGACACTGCTGCTGTTGATTGTTGGAGTGAAAGCTTCGGTTGGATTGTGAGGATGACTCGCCTTTAGAATTTCTTTAAAAGTTGTTTCCCTTAGGGGCATTGCATTCTCTAGTGAAGTGGCCAGCCATGCCACAGTTGAAGCATTTCACTTTGGACTTATCATATCCAAGTTTTGTATTCTCATTAACACTGAGCTTTCTGCCTTTTCTAAACAATATCTTTGCTTTCATAGCAATCATGGCCATTTGCCATTGCAAATCCATTTCTTCCACATCATCTAGGTCCATTTCCTCCGGATGTTCTTGGATCTGATGAGCAAAAATGAGTCTTCCTCCTAAGTATGCTTCAAAGCTTGCAACAAAGGCATTGTAAGTTGGCTTTTGTTCATCTGATCTTGTGTCTTCAGGAGTGGTTGCAGGAGCAGCAGTGACTCTGGATGCTTGGGATGATGTTGATGGATGATTAGTTGGTGGAGTTGTAATGAACCATGTGTTGTTCAGTTGATCTTTTGATGAGATCAAATCATCCTCCTTAGTGATGAAGGCATTTTCCACAGAATAAAATTCTGATGGAAATTTGTAATCCTCAATCACTCTTGGTCCACCATGATTTCTACTTCTTTCATCAAGTTCCAATGCTTCTATTTTTGCTATCATGATATCCAAAGTAGTACTCTTGAGATCAAGAGTATTTTTCAGCATTGTTACATTATGTTTCGAGCTTTTACAGAGGCTGTGTAGCATTTTCTTGTTTAATTCCTTGATCTTGTAAGTGACTCCCATGATTTCCAAGTCATTTACCAACTATACAAATCTGTGCAGTTAATTGGATATGGACTTCCCCTTGGTGTGATGAAATGTTTCATATTGATTAACAAACTTATCATTGTTAATTTCTGCTACTTCACTGCATCCTTCACACATAATTTTCAGTGCATTCCACACATCTTTTGCAGTACCATAGTTCTCCAATCTTTTCAGCACATCCATCTTGAGTGCTTGAGTTAGGATAGAGTAAGCTTTCAGATCAATCTTTATTTTCTTATAATCTTCATGATCATGAGTTAGATCTTCAATGGGTATCCTTTCAATTTTGTAAATTGCAACTTGATCTGCAGACAGAGTGACAGCAATGTGTGGTCCCTTGCATATTGAGATCCATAAATCAGGATGTACACCTGTGATGTAATTCCTAAACCTGATTTTCCACTGTTTAAACTCAGATTTGTGTTTAAGCATAGGAGGTTTTGGTGTATGACCAAGTTCTGAGAACCTGTTAGAATCCATTTTTACAGGTAGTTTTTGACTCATTTTAATTACCGATTAGATGAATTTTAAGATTGATTAGTCCAACTTGTCCAAATAGTCCAACAGATTTCAAAATCAGATCTGTTACTTTAGTGAGTTTCTTGTTTTTGGTTTCAGGTAAGTTCTTAAGAGAAATCGCTTGAATATAAAAACTTGTTGACATGCGTATTTTTTGTTGTTTACTAATTGGAGATCATGGAATACTCTATTAGCAACTCAATCACCAGATCAATCGAATTCTATTCAGGTCTTGGGTAGATCTAAACAAGAACGAGAGCCAAAGCTCTGATACCAATTAACTGGGTTAGTGAGATAGAGATTATCACTAAGGATCGAATATAGTGACTGAGTTAATGATTGAATGGCAGAATCATACAATCAAGAAACATTCAATGCAGAAGATATTAGGGTTTGTTAGAACAAGATCCATAGTTTAACCATTTAGACTTAGTGAAAATGCAGCGGAAACAAGCTTTTAATACATGGTTTGTAAACTGAAATTTCAGGTTGCATCTAGATTTTATAGTTATAAACAAACCCAAGAACAAAAGATCTTATATATGTGAATAAGACTAGCTATGTCAACACTAACAAGAACATAATGAACAGCCATAAAGAGGCTGTTCTAAGCTACCTTTTCAGTAGCAAAATGTCAAGATTGTTGGACCAAAAGAACCAATGAGCCGGATCAGAAAAAGCTTAAGTCCTACAGATGACACAACAACTGCTGAAGACACAAGTGCTGAAGACAAAGTCTGAAGACAAGTGCTGAAGACAAAGTCTGAAGACACAAGTGCTAAAGACAAAGTCTGAAGACACAAGTACTGAAGACAAAGTCTGAAGACACAAGTGCTGAAGACAAAGTCTGAACACACAAGTGCTGAAGACAAAGTCTGAAGACACAAGTACTGAAGACAAAGTCTGAAGACACAAGTGCTGAAGACAAAGTCTGAAGACACAAATGCTGAAGACAAAGTTTAAAGACAAGTGCTAAAGACAAAGTCTGAAGACAAGTGCTGAAGACAAGTACTGAAGACCAAGTATCAGACGTTGTCACAACAGCTAAAGAGGTCTTCATCAGTAGTTGTGACGGTTTTCTTTCAGTAGTTTTATGTTTTTCTTTTCAGTAGTTTTGTAAAACGAATGAAGAGTTTGTTCTTCTATCGTTGTAGTTTCAGTAGTTTCGTATCAGTAGTTTTATGTTTTATACTTAGCACTCTGATATGTTCTTAGTAGTTGTGAACATTTCAGTAGTTTGTTAAGTTTTAGTTATTTTTGTAATAAATCTGCCAGATGTCATTATCCCGTGATATCAGCAGTGATTGCACTCTATATAAGGAGTGTCAACCTAATTGTAATCGGTGAATGATTGAGCAGAAACATTTGATATTATTGAAACATTCCTTTTCACAGAAATATATTCTCTTGTTACAACCGTATTCGTTCTTAATGCATACGAATATCAAATTCTTGCTATAATTTGTCTAATTCTTGTTCTTATTCCGCTGCGTTACACTCTAATCCATCAAACTTGAGATCACTGATCTTGTCAGAGATTGAGAAGGATATGTTCCAAGAAACAACTAAGGCACCAAAGGAGGTCCCCTCAAGTTTGCATACCCCAAGCTCTATAGCAAATACACCTTTGTTGCTAGGATTCCACACCAAATTACAAGAGTTAAGCTGCTGAAAACACCCTTTTCAGCCTTCTCTTTCTTTCTAAGATGAGAGAAGAAGAAGATCTCTTGCATGTATGAGAGAGAAGAAGAAGATGGGAGTGTGTATCTAGTCATAAGTGATTTTCATTTTCAAAGGCAATAAGGACGTTATTGCCCTTGAGGGCGGCCGAAATTCCCTCTAAAAGAGGTTTCCCCCACATTTTAAAACACCCACTAAATTAGTAACTAGTTACATAATAAGTTGTATAATTAACCTCTTAATTATAAAACATAAACACACTATTATTATTTGATGTTACTTAACCAACATAAATAACATTCTAAATAATATCCATGAACAAAATATCCATATAAGTTGTTCTTTCTCACATACAACTTATTTAGAAAACCCATTATCTAAATTGGTGTAATGATTTAATTGTATGATCATATCATCAATTCAAATACATGTTGGTATTTGCTAAGCTTGTTATTGGGTATGACCCGACTTGGATCATGACGTATTAACCACCTCAATGTTCTATGTGTCTTGGGCACAAAGAAACCAACAATCTCCCACTTGCACAAGATTCATAGAAGATTGATGCAAGCAGTAAATACCGCCTAACAACGGTTTACTACCCTCAATACGCATGACTTATAGCCAACTTGAAATGATTTAGGTGAATCAATCATTTCTCCTTTTGTTACAGATGTCATGTTAAATCCAAGGACATAGAATGATCATTCCTTGTTTATTTAACTTAATCAGGCCTTAGACATCTTGCCCTCAACGAATAAGAGGAACAAATTCCATCTTGAATACATACGTCTCTCACAAACACTTCGTGTCATGTCTGAACATAGCCTTACGTACTGTCCATTATTTCAGGGCAGTGAAGAACTAGCTCAAGGTATAACACTTGGTGAATATCAAAACCCAATATGTATCTCAGGTCTAAGGATACCAAATGATATTCGCCTCTACTCAAGTTTACTTATGATCAATCTGGAAGATTCCATGTAGTAAAATTTGAGATGCGAGTCAGTCCAATATTGGTATCCCACAAATATCTATAAACTTTGGCAGCAACCATTTGCTCTATATTCATTCCTTATGAATATCCACCAATCCAAAATCATAATAATCTTACCATAATTTCCTATGCATATGTCATGCTGAAGCATCATTTCATGCTTTGGAAGACACTTCAGAAGTTTCTTCCGAAAGTAAATTGCTTTTGGAAGAAAATTTGTACTATGACAAGCATTTCTTCCGAAGGTAATCTATTTATAACTAGTTAGAGACACATGCTTTTCTTTGTTTGTTCAAATTGATTAATCTAAGTTAATCATTCCTAGAGACTCAATTAGAAATTTAAATCTAACTGAATCAAAGGCTTTAGTGAATAAATCAGCAAGCTGATTTGTTTTATGCACTTTGACTAACTTAATCAAACCCTTTTCTGAGCAATCTCTCAGATATTGATACCTTATCTCAATATGTTTTGTTTTACTATGTTGCACAGGATTAGCAGTTATAATCATTACAGTAGAATTGTCTATGTAAATTGTAGTTTGAAGGAAATTATAACCATAGTCAAGCAATTGGTTTTGCAACCAAAGGACTTGAGAGCAACCCACTGAAGCAACTACGTACTCAGCCTCGGCTGTGGATACAGATACATTGGTTTGCTTCTTGCACTGCCATGATACTATTCTTGGTCCGGTGAATTAACATCCACCGGTTATGGATTTTCTGTTGCTATTGCATCCACCATAGTCACTATCTGAATATGAGTAGAGTGTAAAGTCACCATATTTTGCATACCAAAGACCAAGTCCTGGTTTTCCTTTGAGATATCTGAAGATCCTATTCATAACATTCAGATGAGATTCTTTTGGATCAGATTGGTACCTAGCACAAACACACACAACAAACATAATGTCATGTCTACCCGTAGTCAAATACATAAGGCATCCTATCATTGATCTATATAATATTTGATCAATAGATTTTCCTGATGGATGAGGTACAATCTTTTCAATTGTTGAGGTTGGTGTTTTGCATGAAGATGCATTAGCAAGATTGTACTTCTTCAATATTTGATGTATGTACTTTTCTTGATTGATGAATATTTCATATGTCTTTTCATGAACTTGAAGACCAAAAAAGAAAGTTATTTCTCCTATTGAGCTATTCTGAAACTCTCATTTTTTCAATTCTTCAAAACTTACACAATCTCTTATTGGTTGATCCAAATATAATGTCATCAACATATATTTGAACAACCAAGAGATCTTTATGTTCTTGTTTGAGGAATAGAGTCTCATCAATGGTTCTCCTTTTGCATCCATGCTTGAGCAGGGAAGATGATATTGTTTCATACCACAATCTTGGTGTTTGGTGTAGACCATACAAGGCTTTATCAAGCTTGTATACCATGTTTAGGTCATGAGGATCTTCAAAACTATGGGTTGTGACACATAAACTTCCTCATTCGTTTTCCCATATAATGCACACTTGACATCCATTTAATACTCATTGAACTTCTTATACGATGCATAAGCTAGGAACACTCTTATGGCTTCAATTCTTGTAACTGGTGCAAAAACTTCATCATAGTCTATTCCCTTTTCTTGTGTGTAAACTTGTGCAATCAACCTTCTTTTATTTCTTACAGTAATCCTTCTATCAACCAGTTTATTTTTGTAGATCCATCTAGTTCTAATAGGATGTTGGCCTTCAGGTAAATTAGCTAAAGACCACACTTTTTGCTTTCTAAATTGTTGAAGCTCTTCTTGCATAGCCTTAATCTAGCTATTGTCCTTTAAAGCAGCAGTGATGTTTGGAGGAACCACTTGTGAAAGAAAACAAACTGAAAAGACAAATGTTGGCAGTACCACTTTGGCTTCTTGTAGTTCTCTTTGTAGCATCTCCAATGATGTTGTTGACTCGATGAGTCTTATGGATTCTTGTTAATGGAGTTAATTCAAATGGAATAGATGATTCCAAGTTAGTCATATACATTCTTGCAGACTGATTCAAACAAGATTGAGAGTTTAGAAAGTAGTCAAACTGTTCAACATCTGGTGTTGAATGATCTTCCATAGCTTGAATATCAGTAGCATGTTGAGTGTCTTCCGTAGGAGCTGTAGGGGCTTCTTCGAAATCATTTTGCTCTTCCGTAGGAGTTACAGGAACTTCTCCGGCTGATAAGTGAGAACTTGAAACATTTCCAATGTTTGTTTTATTCCTTGAGAGCATGGACCGGTTGTAGGGACAACATTCAGATTTCTGGATGCATAGTGTACATCTCCACATGCAGTGTCAGAAGCTGGTGCTAAAGGGTTTCCATCTGAGGATGTGTGTATCCTTGGAGGATCAGAAAATAATGTTACTTCACTCATATTATGTGGAACAAATGGATGACATATATCATCAGATCCTGTATTGTTCAAATAATCATAATTAAATAACTGTGTTAGAGCATCTATGTCAAACAACCATGATGAACCTTTAACTGATTTAGTAAATATAGATGCATCAAAAGATACATTAGGAGTTTCTTCCACAATGTTATGTTGTGGAATACAGATCCTATAAGATTTACGTGTTGAAGAATATCCAACAAAGAAACCATCATATGCTTTTTCTGAAAATTTTCCCAATTAATCTTTTTGTTTAAAACTGATACATGACACCGAAAAACTCTAAGAAATCCTATGTATGATTTTCTTTTAAATAAAAGCTCATAAGGAGTTTTGTTATGTTCTTTGACAATTAATGTTCGGTTTTGAAAGTTGCATGCAATATTCACTACCTCAGCCCAAAAGGTGATAGGCAATTATGAGTCAGCCGGCATTGTTCTAGTTGCTTCAATAAGAGTTCTATTTCTTCGTTCAGTAACTATATTCTGTTGTGGAGTTCTTGGTCCACTGAATTGTCTCGCAATACCTTTGGTCCTACAAAAGGAATCCAAATCAAAATTATCAAATTCAGTATCATTGTCACTCCTAAAAATTTTAACTTTTGCATCAAGTTGATTCTCAATCTTGATCACAAAGTCCATTAATATTTTGATGTTTCACTCTTTTCTTTTAAGAAAATGACCCATATAAGTCTTATGAAATCATCATCTATCACCAAACAATATTGTCATTTTCTAATGCTCATCTCACTGGTAGGACCAAACAGATCCATTTGTAGCAATTTGAGTGGTGTAGTATTAGCATTGATAGTTTTGGATTTATGAGACACTCTATGTTGTTTTCCTTTGTAACAAGAAGAACAATGAGTTGAGCAATAAACTCTTTCTTTGGCCGTCTAATGACAAGCTTTCTATGCCACAATTGAGATTCATCTTCTGATGACGTAGATAGGAGGCTGTTTCGTGTCTTGTGAGTGAGGTGTTGTTCATGTCCAAAACATAACTATTTCCTTTTCTTGATGCTTTTAGAAGCACCCAATCTTCTGGAATAGAAAAACCTAGCTTAAGAATGTAACAGTTAGTGTTATAAAACAATCTGGTATAATTTTGATCACAAATTTAGGACACACTAAGTAAATTATACTTTAAATTTTCACAATAGTATACTTTTTCAAACTTGAGCACACCATTTGTTACCATTCATTCACCAACAATTTTACCTCCCTTCTTATCCCCACCAAATGCCACATAAGAAGAATTTTTATGTTTGAAGTCATGGAGAAGTGAATAGTTTCTTGTTATATGCCTAAATAATGACTATCAACATAACACTTGTTGTCAGCTCTCCAATATTGTTCCTGCATTAAGAAATAAATCAGTTACAATTGGCAACCCAAGCCTTAATGATCTTAGGTTTGTTAGTAGTGTCTGAAATAGTTACTCCTTCATGAATAAGTCTTGAAGTTTTAGTTTTTGTTTTGCTTGATTGACTCTGAGTTGTTTTAGATGAGACTGAATCTGTTGAAGGAGATGTTGATGAAATAGGTACTTATTTCCCAAATTCTTCTGTATTCAACTTATGTTCGTTCATTTGAGGTTTTGGTTTTGATAATGAATCTTGACAATTAAATGTTTCACTATCTTTTTTTTTGAATGAGGTATTTGAATTCCCTTTTCAAAATTATCAAATAATGCATCATCAGTGTTTGTTTCCTTTTCAGTCAAATCCACCCTTTTATGAGGTGTTTTAGATTGCTAGAAAGTTGTCCTTTTCTTTGAATGATGAACATCAGAGGATGTCTTTTTCTTTGAATTTGGCTTTTGTTTTGTTCTGACTTCTTCAGTTTTGAATCTTTTTCACAATCAGTAGATTGAGTGTCCGATTCAGATTTATCTGATTGTTTCTTCTCTATGCCTTTTGTCTTGTTCTTTTTGTTGAAATAACATTCCTTAGTTGAATGGTTATTTTTGTTGCAGATAGCACAGTGTTTGTTGAAGTAGTAGTCAGATATCATGTGATTTTTCATATTGCAACTAGAACAATAACAACTGAAGTAACAATCTTCAATATTATGGTTTTTCATGTCACACCATTTGCAATATATCTCATCTGATTCTTTCTTGGAATCATTTAATTTCTTATGATTTGCCAACTTTTGAGGCTTAGAATCCTTTTTCAGCTTTGAAGTTGATTCTTTCTTTTCCGGTTTATGCAGCTTTTGTTTGTCTGATGCTGAATTCCTCTTTCGTAGATCATCTACTGAATCAGCATTAACTTTTACTCAATGGGTATTCTTTTTCCATACATCCAGTACTGAAGAAAGGTTCTTCTTCCGCTGATGATTAGCGGAAATCCTTTTCTTTTGTTTTTCCACGGATGATTTGCGTCTTTCCTCAGTAGAGACACACTTCTCATTTACTTCATTGGAAGATTTTTGTTGTTGATTTAGTTCTTGAAGTCCTTCATTTAATTGAGCTATTCTCTTACAGATGGTTTTTAGCATGTTTCTTTGTTTAGGAGGGTATGGCAGCTATGTTTCTTGAAGCACTTTTGGAATATTTGTTTCAAAAACAATATTCTTACCCTTGTTTAGAATATCATCATCATATCTTCAGAATTATCCAAGTCATCACACTCATCAAAGTCAAATTCTAAATTCATTTGATTAATCTTGTCTGATTCAGAAGACTTAGTTTCATTCACCTCAGATTTATTATCAATGCTTTGTAGATTAGAACTTGTTTCTATATTGGTGCTAGGCAAAAAATGATTTGACAAGTTATTTGTCATTGAATTAGGCAAAGGAACATAGTTATTGTTAATAGGAAGTGCCGTAACATTATATCCCAACCCAGACCTCTTCGTTGATTCAATATAAGAATTTAATAATTTCTCATACTACTGAGATGAAAGTTGAAACTTCTGAAGTTTTACTTCAGTTGATGCATGATCAACCATGGATTTAGTTAAGAAAGTGATGAGATGCTCAACTTGTGCTTTTAAGCTGTAATATTCAAAAACAATTTTAACTAAATCCTTTTGTAAAGAGTTAATTTTTATTTGATAGAGTTTATATTCTCTAACATCAAATTCATTCAAAATCATTGTTTCTTTAACCTTATCAGCCAATTGTTAAGCATGGACTCTATATCTTTCTATTTCCTCAACACATATTAATGAACATAACCTGTCTCTTACCTCACTTGCCATGGGTGGAACTTTGTTTTCCATGTGAGCCATTAGTGCTTGATTTTCTTCTCGTATGCACTCTAGTCACAGGTTCCATCTTGAAGAATGATCAGCCTAGATTCTTTTGAGTTGCATGTTCCTGCTAGTGTATTAGTGGCTAGTAGGGATGAGTTGCAAGCTGTGGCTGCCTGAATGATCTTTGAGATGATGAAGGTTGTATAAAGTGATGTAGCTGATGTTGTGTTGAGTCAGGATTTTGTTGATTGCATTCTCTAGAGAAGTGTCCATAGAGATTGCACTTGAAGCATCTTGCCTTTGAATTTATCAACACCAATCCATGATGACTTACTTGCAGTAGCCAAATTCTTGTGTCTTCTTAGATATGTTTCGCTCTATAGGCAATCATTGCCATTTGCCATTGTAGATCCATCTCCTCCACTACATCTGGGGGAAGTTCCTCCAACTCTTGTTGGCACATGTTGGCAGAGGTTAATGAGCTTCCTAGGTAAGCTTGAAAGCTTGAACTAAAAGCTGCAAAAGCTGCTTTTTCTTCTTCATAGTCCAGAATTACAGTGATGGACTTTGATTGGTTGTTAATTGAGGGCTTTTCTGATCATGTATCTCTTTGATCATCAGTTCTTTCTTTCTCTTTTCTTGACTTACTTTGAGAAGATTTATTAGGAGGTTTTGAAGCATAGAAACTTACTTCCTCTTCATCTTCACTCAAAGTAAAAGAGTTATCACCATCATTGTTGGATATAAAGGCACTTCCAACACTTCTTGTTTCTTTAAACTGATATGGTGATACATGAGTTCTCACACTCTTGTTTCTTGATTTCTAATCCATTTCAAGAACCTCAAATTTAGCCACTAGAGTATCTAGTCTGATTGCTTTGAGGTCTATGGTGTTCTTGAATATGGATACTATTTGCTTCCAACTTTCTGGTAAAGTATGGAGCATTTTCTTGTTCAATTCCTCATTTGTGTACTTCAACTCCAAAATATTCATTTGTGTAATAAGTTGGACAAACCTATGGAGTTGTTGAGAAATTGATTCACCCTCAATATGTTGAAATGTTTCATATTATGAACGAAGGGTGTCCTTCCTAATGGTTCGGATTTCGTCACTTCCTTCACAGAGTGTATGAAGAATCTTCCACAACGAATTTGTTGTTTTGTAATTTTCACACTAGATTAATATTTTCTCTGATAAAGCCATACTAAGCAAGTTGTATACTTTAATATCAACTTTAACCTTCCTAATATCATCAGGTGACAAATCTTTCGTACTTATGGGTTGATTATTATCATTATAATCCGGCCCAAGGGTGGGTGGAATTTAAGGAACTTTTCTTATTTAAACCCATAACTCAGAATCTGCAAAATTTACATGATTCCTCACCATGATTTTCCAGGATTTAAAATCTGGTTTTCTTTCCAACTTTGGAGGTTGGTAAGATCATCCACCAAAGTTGCTCATGATTAGTTAAGATCTAAGATTTTAACTAATGAATTTGTTCAAAGGATATGAACAAGTTATTGATGTTGATCAATAACTAAGATCTACTATTCAATTGATTTGAATATAGATCCAAGTTAATTTAACTATGTAATGTTTAACGACAAAAGAAATATCACACAAACTCTTTGCGCAAAAAAAACAATAGATCAAATTTGTAAAACTGACAAATGTAAAGAATTTTGAAAACAATTTAACACAAATAACAGTGATTGATCAATGGATCTATATCAATGAGCACTTGGCTCTGATACCACCTGTGAATCCTAGGATTGCAATTAGGAATTATCAGTGTTGGTTGAAGTCAAGTCAACGTTTGTGGAATCAACGTTAACCTGGTTTAAATGTTTGTACTAATTTCAATATCAATGATTCAAGAATAATATGAACACAATGAATGAAACACAATTAATGATGAGAAAAATACTCAATTCAAAGGCATTTCATTAAAAACATGTAAATGATTACAGTTGAATAAACATTGAATGAATGAATGATATTAATTTTCGTGTTTGATGATGTGACAGATGCTAAGGTTTTGATTTGTGTGATTGACGTGAAGTTCGGTTGTAATTGTTTCTTGGATGTTTGTCGTCGAAGCAGTCTTTACCGTCTAACCTGATTCTAAACCTAGGATCCAAATTCATAGGCAATAATGTTTTTGTTAAAGAAACACCGGATCTCTTGGGATTTGGAATTGTTTTTGTAAGGAATCACTGGATTTCTTGGGATTTGCATAACTGCCTTGATGATTTTTTGACTTGTAACACTTGTACTATTTTAATTCAAGTGTTTTGATGCGTAGGAATATTGTCTTCCGTAGATAATTGTTCTTCCTTAGGAATATTGTTCTTTCTAAGCACTTGTTCTTCCAAGGGAATTTTGTTCTTCCAAAGCACTTGTTTTTCTGAGGGAATTCTGTTCTACCGAAGCACTTGTTCCTCAGAGGGAATTTTGTTCTTATGAAGCACTTGTTCCACAGATCTGGTTGTTCATCCATAGAAAATCTTCGGATGTATTCTACTTGTAAGAAACATATCTACGGAAGAACAAAATGTTCATCCGTAGATGTTTCTTACACTAGGTCCATTTCAGAAATTCACCAATATAATGTTTTACCTGCAAACATACATAAATAAACACATATATATGGGTTAACCTATACATTTAATGCATACACAATAATGAATTACAAGCATTCATTAGATATTAATTCAAGTTCTAAGCCTATACAAAATGGACTAGATCTATTGATCCTAGACCTAACAAACATATTGTTCATTTGTGTTAACTTTGACTAGTTTGATTAATCCCTTCTCAAAATTATCTTTAATCAAATGATACCTGATATGGATGTCTTTTGTCCTAGAGTGCTGCACAAGATTCTTTGTGATATAGATAGCACTGTGTTGTCTATGTGGATAGTTTCCTGTTAAAGTTGAACCCATAGTCTAGCATCTGATTTTAAATCCAAAGCACTTAAGCACATCAGCTTGCAATAGCAATGTATTCAGCTTCAATAGTTGATGTAGAGATACAAGATTGCTTCTTGCATTACCATTAGACTATCCTTCCATCAAGGAATTAACATCTCCTTGATGTAGACTTTGTAGTCATATTATATCGACTATAGTCACTATCTAATATATGAATATAGATTGAAGTCAGAATTCTTTGGGTATCAAAGGTCAAATGTTGAGGCACCTTTGAGATATCTGAAAGTTTTCTTGACAATAGTTAGGTGAGACATCTTGGGGTTGGCTTGATATCTTGCACAAATACATGTAGCAAACATGATATCAGGTCTGCTAGCTGTAAGGTACATAAGAGACCCAATCATAGCCTTGTAAAGGTGTTCATCCACACACTGCCCCTCAAGATTAGGCCCAAAGGAGGGGCTTCTTGCAATGGGTGTCTTAGCAACTTTACAATCAGTCATGTTGATTCTCTTAAGTATGTCCTGAATATACTTTGACTGACTTATGAAAATGTCATCTTCAACCTGCTTCACTTGAATTCCAAGAAAAAATTGAGTTCTCCATACCACTCATTTTAATCTACCTTTCATCAACTTCTCAAAGTCTTTGAAGAGCTTTGTATTAGTTACCCAAAGATGATGTCATCTGCATATACTTGAACTAACATTAAGTCATTTCCTTGTCCTTTGATGAAGAGAGTTTCATCTATAGTACCCCTTCTGTGTCCATGTTTGTAAAGATAACGAGCTAGAGTCTCATACCACTTTCTTGGTGCTTAGGTAGCCCATAAAGAGCATTATCAAGCTTGCAAACATAATTACGATTATCAAGATCTGCAAACCCAGGTGGTTGTTTGACATGTACCTTTTGATTAATCACTCCATAAAGAAAAGCACACTTAACATCAAGTTGGTAGACCATGAAGTTCGTGGATGCAAGAAAAGCCATAAATATCCTAACAGTTTCCAGTCTTGCAACAGAAGCAAAGACATCTATGTAGTCAATTCCTTCTTCTAATGTGTACCCTTAAACAAGTAGTCCACCCTTGTTTTTAATGACAATTCTGCTATCATCCTTCTTATTCCTAAAAAGCCATTTGGTTGCTATAGTAGTCTTCCCATTAGGAAGAGGACATAGGTTCCAAACATTTTCGTTCCTATAGTAGTTTTCCCATGAGAAAGAGGACATAGGTTCCAAACCTTCTACCTTTTGAATTGAAGCAGCTCCTCTTGCATAGCTTCAACCTAACTTCCATCCTTCAGAGCCTCATCAATCTTCTTAGGCTCTATCCGAGATAAGAAATAAGAGTAAAGACAAACATTTGCATCCTGGGTTTGTCCTCTAATTGTTGCCCCTGAATCAACATTCTAATGATGTTTGAGGTGGGATGAGGCTAGTGGTTCCTTAGCTGAGGGATCACAACGAGTTGTTAAGGCATATCCAAATTAGATAAATTTAGATATGGCATTGAGGTTTCTCCCACCACATCAGCATGCTTATCAAGTGAGACTTGAGCCAATAAGTGTGTGACATCATTGATGTTGTCTTCAATGGGTGTCAGGACCGTGTACGTACGGAATACTAACAAATTCTACGTTTATACCGAATCAAATAGTTCGAAATCCTATTTGATTGGCCATCCAATCAGTGAGAACAGTTACCTGATCGATATTGAATTGAAACTAAGGTTATGAACAAGTAGAGATCGATCATAATTGATCTATGAAGTTGGATAGGCTTCCTTGGATGTTTTAGACGGCTAGGGTTCGTAAGAGTATCAAGTGTTTGTCCAGTGTTACAATTGTTACATTTTTTCCACGAATTAAGTTGTATCTATAGGTTATGGGTTTCCAATTGTACGACTAAACCATTAGCATGGTTCGGTCGTGCGACTGAATCGTGCGATTGATCCAGAAGCACGACCGAAGGTTCAGTCGTGTGATTGAGTCAATCTTATGTCTCAATCGTGCGACTAATCTAGTCCCCTGGTTCAATCACGCGACTAGTCCACTAGCATGATGTATTCATGCGTCTGGTCCATAAGCATGGTCCATTCGCATGAAGACTCATACAACTAAGTTTGAACACATTTCTCAATCGTTATTTACTAGAAACTATGCACAATAACCTCAAACCTATAGAGTAAGTTCATTATACTTTAACACACAATAATACTATGAAATATTAAACATTATAACCATCAACCACATATTATATTTCATTTAACCCAATCATTACATATGTGTAAGACATGAAAGACTTTTACATTAAGCACATAAACTAGGGACATATGTATCAACAAACTCCCTCTTGCACCTAGTTTACTCTAATGTTTGACATCCTTCATATGCTCTTCAAACTTCATGTACTTCTCCTCTCTTGTGACTCATGTGTGTATTCAAAACGCAAAATATCTTGCGTGTCATGGAACAGTGGCCAATTGTATAGAGTATAGACATCTTCAGCTGACAAGTTACCTAGCCAGATTGGGTCAAATACCCTAATAGTTTCCAGTTTGCCCTCTTTGTTGAGAACTATGACCACTTCACCTGTCCTCCAGTCATAATATCACCATTTGAAGTGTGGAGTGAAGTCTTGAGGCATTTCACGTAAGGGAATCTTTGACATCGTGCTCGAGGGACTCCATTTCAGCACTACTTTCGGCTTCCCAAATATAGGATCCACTTTAGACCTACAGATGTACCTTTTCGGCTGTTAAGGTTTTAAGTTTACCCACTTGGTGTGGAATTATTTCTTCAATGCAGCTTCAAACCAACCTGACATATTCCTTGGATTAGCATACAACAGATCCAAGCATGCTAGTCGGTTGAGCTCAAAACCAGGAAGAGTCTTCACATCATGTGGATATTAGAATACTCAATGAATTTCTCTCTCTTTATAGCATATATGTTTAACTCCTCAAAATAGGCCCACGCAATGATTTTGCCTGACAACTTCGGATGTTTCTTGAGTTTGTAGAGTTTAGTGTAGGCATTTTTCTTTGGAGTCATGCGCTGGGCTCTAATTTCAGCAATACAAGCTATCCATTCAGCCTTCTTGATATCAACATTTGCATTCGAGGCTTGGGCTTGGTTTTCATCCTTTTCCTTTTCCTTCTCCATTTCATCCAGCTTTTAAATTGAAGCACTGTCGAAAGTATCACCCAAGTTGGGTATCACATTTCCCTCGTAGTTAGTATAGTCTAGATAATGTTCTACTGTAACATCCTCAATCTCAATATCATCAACATCCTGCAGCTCCTCATCACTTAAAACATTAACTACTGTAGCATGTTTAATAGTCCGGATTGAGTCGTAACATTTAAGCTAGCTGCTCATCAGTCAGATCATGTATAATTTCTCCTTCTTCGGGAGTGTAGCTCACTGACCTTCTGACGATCCCTTGCAAATCAAGAATCATAGTGAATTGAGACTTGATTTGCTGAAGGGGAGCAATGTCGTATTCATCCTGCTGTGGAGTTTTATCTGCTTGATTAGAAATTAAGCACAACACACATGAGTCATCATATAGAGCATTTAAACATAAACAACCATAGATGATGCTTAATTACATTAATGTAATATGTTTCAAATAAAAAAGTTTCTAAATACTAAACATCTAGTCATTACTTTTATCTTGACTCGTAGGTTCCACAGCAGGAGGAGCGGAGGAGGAGGCTCCTTGATCCTGATTCTTTTAGTTTGCTTATCTTGAGCCTGTGGATTAGATGCTGATGCATCACCTTCATGTTCATCATTCTCATCATGATCTTTTTTGGCTTGTTCCTCCCTCCTTAAGATCTTCTTCACTATCATCTTCCTCCTCGTCATCATTATCATCATCTCCATCATCACCATACTGTCCTTGATCTTCTGAGGCTCACTCTTTGACCCTTTCAGCTTTAGCATAATCTTCTTATTTTTCTTTTGCAGCTCTTCAATCTTCTGAACCAAATGGACATTCTACTCATGGAGTTGTGTAATCTGCTCAGCCTGAGAAACATTAAGCTTCATCTACTGGTTGAGCTATGAAACTCTTTGCTCATCAGTAGCCAGTAGCTTTAGAACAATACAGTTTAAGTTGGCTAGCTACTCCTCTAACACAATGTGGGGTAGGGAGGGTCCAGCGGTGACTGGAGTGTGAGGGGACAGAGCGGCTTGGTGAGTGGTGGTGGTAGTAGTGGATATGGTGAATATGGGAGGTGGAATATGTGTGGGCTGTGGTGGAGTGGCTATGGTAGTGGTGGTGGGATCAGAGATAGTAGTAATGGGAGGATTGGTGGTGGTTATGGTGGTAGGAGGTGTAGTCGTGGGTGGAGTGGTCTTGTAGTTGTAGCTATGGGGGTGGAGATAGGAGGTGTGGTTATGGTGGTAGCTGTGGTAGTGGTGGTGGGAATCGTGATTACGGTGATCATCTGCCTCTTGTTCTTCTTCCAGTAGGGTTAGGCCATCCTTTTCTTCCTTGAGCACTTGGAGACAGAGTCTCCCCTTGAGCCGAGTGGCTGGTCTGGGGTGTAGGTAGGATGAGTGTAATCTGTAGCACCACCCTTTGACCCAGCCTAGCGTCCACCAACCGCCTCTATACCTCTCTTAGTGGCCACAACCCTACTGCCAACTGTCCTCATGACAGTCTCCTCATCTAACTCATCATCTTCATCTACCTGAAAATCGGGGTGGCTTAGAGCCTGCTCGGATCCACCGGGAGCCTCACCGCCTTGACTATCACCCTGGTCGTCATCATCGTCATCTGTATCATCAGTGGGTAGTTCAATTGGCTTAACATCTTAGTCACTCTCATCGAGAAGCCACTTCATTTGAGAAGGCGCCACATAATCAGCACTTGCCAAGTGCCCGAACAGCCTCCTAAGAGGGGGCTTCACCTGCTTCCCCTGTATACGTTCATCCTACCCAAGGTGGTATCATCCATCACCTTGAGTATCATTGCATCATCCTTCTCCTTAGGCAGCAGAGGAAGCTTCTCATCTATGATCATTTTCAAGAACCTTGGATACATGCAGACGCCTTCATTGCCTTTGGCCTCAAGGTTCCTATCAAGTAAGAGAATATCATGTTGGAGAAGCTGAAAGGATGGTTCGGCACCAGTGCAATGTATGCATTCTAGATATGGTCAGATAGATCATCAAATCCTCCCCTCCTTGATGTTATGCACTTCAGAATGCATGGGCCAGGTACTTGAACTGGGGACACAAGTTGCTTTTGTTGAGCACACTAAGTTGATGTCCCTAGTGTACTTCATCCCTAGAAGACAGCCACTTACTATCAGAGGATGTAACTTGGTTGGGTGGGCAACATCATCACCCAGATGTAGTGACTCGGTAGCGGTATATAGTAAGGCTCAGCAGATCTATCAACTAAAGCACCTTCCCAGACGACATGTTGTAGAGACCAGTAGGGTGTGTAAGGAGTAGAGATAACTTTGTAGATCCTCAACCTCCTAAGAAATCCAATAATCCCAGCAAACTCGGTTGCGTTCCGAGTGGTCATATCCAAGTAAGCACAGATGTTGTGCTTGGTGTTTATAGTCCACGTATCAGCCATGTTTCTGTAACACAAGACACATATACGTTACATTTGTACATAACAGAAGACAGTTGAAATTAACCTATTTTGAGATCAGTCTGGTTCAATCGTGTGATTGAACCATACGACTGAGTTCAGTCGTACGATTGAGCATGCGGCTAAGTTTAGTCATGTGGTTGAGCTTGCGACTGAACTTAATCGTGTGTTAGGCCATGCGGTTAAGTCAATCGTGCGACTGAACTCATACACCTTGTTCATTCGTGCGATTGAGTCATACGCCTAGCTCAATCGTGTGATTAAAATTCATTAGCACATCCAACTGTATACTCTCTGTTTGACAACTTAGCTTCAAATCATGGTCAAAACTTGATGATAAACGTTGTGCGTTGGCTCAATAGACTCGCAATCACTCAAACTAACACCTAATGTTATTTAAATCAACAATTATGCCCATTTAAGTAGTTTATTTGAAGGGTTTTACTGATTTCTTGATTTTAACCAATTTGATCAGTTAAGGTTTGATTTCACCGAACATTTTGTTCGATTTCAATTACTAAATACCTGTAGATGAACAATGGATTAGTTGGTAACATAATCGGCAAGAAATCAATGCGAGAAGAAATTTTGGCAGAGTGTCTGCGTATGAGTTGTGTTTGAATGATTTAGGGGGTGGTGAGAAATACGACCCACTCACCCCTCCTTTTATATTATCTAAATGTTCAATTGTACGACTGGACCCATACACCTGCTCCAGTCGTGCGACTGAGCCCATACTCATGCTTCAATCATGCGACTGGGCTTCAGTCGCGCGACTAGCTCATACGGCATCATCCATTCGTGCGATTGGTTTATTCTGGAGATCTAATCTCATGGATTGCTCCATGCTTATGATCCAATTGTGCGAATGGTCCATTGTTATGGTTCAATCGTGTTAGGATTAGCGATCTACGTTTGATTGATTAGAGAGTATAGCAGCGGAAATCAAACAACGAATTAGCTAATTCACAAGAACACAAATGATATTCAAGATAAGAACAAACGGTTATAGACAGAAAGAATTTTGCAAATATATTTCATTCAATATTCGCTTTCGTGGTAACAGAATGTCACACATACAATTAGGTCAACACCTCTTATATAGGAGATGTGACGTCTGCTGATGTCACTTGATAGTGACATCTAACAGAATTTATACAAACTATTGATAGTTAACACAACTACTGAAGATGTCAAACAGCTGACATCTTCTTACAAAAATGCTAAGTGTTAACTATCACTACAAGTACTGAAAAGAAACTACTGAAACTACAACGACTGAAGAACATGCTCTTCAGTCGTTTTACAAATACTGAAACAAAAAGAAAACTACTGAAAGGAAACCATCACAACAACTAGAGAATGCTTTTTCAGCTGTTGTAACAAACCCTGAAGGCTTCAGTACTTGTACTTGAACTTCAGCTGTTGTCATCAGCTAATGTCTTCAGTCTTTGTACTTCAGCTGTTGATCTTTAGTACTTTGTTCTTCAACTGTTGATCTTCAGACTTTGGTCAGCTATTGAAGTCTTCGGTACTTTAGTCTTCAGCTGTTGAAGTCTTCAGTACTTTAGTCTTCAGCTTTTGAAGTCTTCAGTACTTGAGTCTTCAGCCGTTGAAGTCTTCAGTACTTTAGTCTTCAGCTGTGGATCTTCAGACTTTGGTCTTCAGCTTTTGAAGTCTTTAGTACTTTAGTCTTCAGCTGTTGAAATCTTTAGACTTTGTCAAACAGCTGATCAAGTCTTCAGCAGTTGTTGTGATGTCTGTGGGACTTAGAGGTTTTTCTAATCAGGCTCATTGGTTCTTTTGGTCCAACAAACTCCCCTCAACCAATGCAGCCAAAACCTCTAAACTTATTGAAGATGTCCCATTTATTATGGCGGAAGGATTGGTCTTTTTGTTTTCTAGATTAGCTCAGAAGTGACCCTTTTAAGCACAGGCCTGGGAAGAAGTCTCAATGATCTGTTTGGCAAAGTATGAATGGGAACTCTGTCTTGGGGAACTAGACAAAGAGTGTTACCCCATCCATGAGATCTACTTCCCCACTATGAGTCTGTATGACTCTCTTGTGTAGGCCTCAAGGAAGGTAATTTGTTCCTCCATGGTCAGCTCTTCAGCACCTCCTTCAAATAACGATTCAGGCCCATAGTACTCAGATAGGTATTTGACCTGTTTCCCATTCTTTAGCTCCACAGTTGTTATTATTCTATAAGCAAATTCATCAGGGTGATTACCCTCTAGAAACAACTGGAGCTCATTCTTTCTAACTTCTTCAAGCCTCTTATAAACTAACCCCTTTTTCACCATTTTATTTTCAAGCATCTTCTGTGGGGTTTGGTTAGCTTTATAAGCTTTCTTGAAGTCTTCTAGGATTTCCCAGGGTGATACTACAAAGACCAGGGAGATCACTTCATCTACAATCTTTTTCACCTGGCTAATGTATCTCTGTGGAATGTTTTTCTTGTGAATCATGTGAGACACCCTGGGATCAGGCCAAATCCTTACTCTCTCCTTTTGATATCGAAATGTATGCTTAAGAGTGTATAATCTGAGAGCATGCTTCTTCATGTTGATAATAGAAGATGTGACTTCATATGCTTTGTCAACCCTCCTCAACAATTCCTCATCGTCTTGTTTGTGAAGTTCTTCTTCTTCTAGCTTCACTTTCACAATTTGTCTTTGAGTTTCAGGAGTAATTGTTGGAGAGTGACTTGTGGCCTTCGGCAACTGTATAACAGTTGAGAGTGGCAGCCTATCTTCATCTTCATCATCATCTTCTTCATCATCTTCTAGCCTCAATACCCTTCTCTTCTTCTTCTGGGGTACATCATCGGCTATTGGTTTTGAGGGAAAGGGAGTTGGTTTGGTGGGTTGTTGTTTTGGTGGTTTAGGTGTGGGAATGTTGACAGGCTGTTCTAGCATTTTGGAAGTGAGTGGGGCTTTAGATTGCTTGGCTAGTTCAGTCCTGCTCCCAGCACCAGCTTCATTCAAAGCTTCAATAACTAATCCTTTAGTGTATACTTCAGACGAACAGATCTTGGTGGTTATTGCCAAGATGCTTTCCCTGGACCAAGCCTTGATTTCGATCATTGATCTTCCAAGATATTTTGGTATAAATCTAATCGTGATCTCCAGCCTTTCTCTTTCTAACACATCATAACTTGCCCATCTGTTTTGGATTTCTTCAATCTCTAATCTTCTGATCTCAGAGTCAAGTTTGTCAGTGTCATGGCATTGCCTAAACAACTGATCAATGATGTTATCCATTGATCTGCTGTGTTCGGCATCAGCCTCTTTTACCATCAGCTCAAGGCAATCTCCTTCTCATTCTTTCTTTTCTTTGATTTCTCCATGTCAGCTTCCTTCCCCTTCTCTTTTTCAATCTCAACAGCCATCTCCTTCTCTTTTTCCACTTCTGTCACTTCTGTTTCTTTCTTTTTCACTTTCCTCTCTGCACTCCTATTTCTTTTTGCTTTCACTGACTGAATCTCCCCCTTTTTGGTTGCATTGGTTGCAAGGGTTTGATTGTCAGAAAGCTTTTTGCCCACAACTTCCTCTATTAAGGGTTGTATTACTGAGGAAAGCCTCTCATCACTAACTGTCCTCAACACTTACTCACCAGCCTTTTAGCTGTTTTCAGTTGTTTCATAGGACATGAGTACTTATCTGTTTTTACTAACATCAGTAGTTATAACTACATCAGTAGTTGTAACTTTATCAGTTGTTTTAACAGAAACAATACTATATGTGATATGGTACTAATGATCATCAGTACTTATATACTGAGATCATCAGTAGTTATCACTTATTCTAGCTGCAGCATACCAAGCCTTAACACTAGGTTTTGGAAAGTTGAACTATCCAAAGGCTTAGTAAAAATGTCTGCAAGCTCATCAGCACTAGGCACAAACTTAGGATCAATCAGACCTTTTTCAAAAACAATCCCTAATAAAATGATGTCTGATCTCTATATGTTTGGTCCTAGAGTGCTGGACTGGATTTTTGACAATGCACAGAGCTGAAGCACTATCCATTAATAATGGAGTCTTAGTCTCTGTAATGCCATAATCCAAAAGTTGGTTCTGAAGCCAGAGTACTTGAGAAGTACAACTTGTAGCTGCAATGTACTCTGCTTCAGCAGTGGATGTAGCAACAGATGTTTGTTTGTTTCTTACTCTGCAAGAAATCAAACAGTTGCCTAGGAATTGACACCCACCAGAAGTTGACTCTCTAGTTAACTTGCACCCTGCATAGTCACTATCTGAAAAAGCAACTAATTTGCAAGAGTGTCCTGTGGAATACCATAAACCTAGAGATTGTGTACCTTGAAAATATCTTAAGATCCTCTTGACTGCAATCAAATGAGACTCTTTAGGAGCAGCCTGAAATCTAGCATAGACACAAGTAGCAAACATGATATCTGGTCTAGAAGCTGTTAAGTACATCAAGGACCCAATCATACATATGTAAAGTGTTTCATCAACAGCTTTACCTTTCTGATCCGCATCCAGTTGTGTGGTGTTGCACATGGGAGTAGAACAGGGCTTACAATTTTGTAAATCAAACTTATTCCAAAGATCTTTTGTATATTTGGACCGATGAATAAAGGTTCCATCAGCCTTTTGTTTGATCTGCAAACCTAGAAAGAACTGTAATTCTCCCATTGCACTCATTTCAAACCTCTTTTCATTAATTTGGTAAAATCATCACACAACTGCATGGCTTCAACCCATCCATTGTCTCTTAAAGCAATATGATAGTTCTTTGGCTCTAGCTGACTAATGAAGAGAGCATAGAAGCAGAAGTTAGACAATTGACTTCTTGTTGAAACACCAGCATTGATATCACCAATGATTTGAGACATTGGGTGATTCTTCAGCTCTTGATAAACAATGATATCTGTGCAAGTGTTTGTAGAAACTTCAGCAGCAGCAGATGTTGATGCAGACTCTTGAAACCAAGAATTTGATGGTAACTCAAAAGATGTAGAGGAATCAGAAATCTCATCAGCATTTGTTGTGGATGGAACTGCTGAAGCTACAGGAACATCAAGTTTAGCAGACTCAGGCAATTGGTCACTAAACTTGAATAGGTGAGTATTGATATTATCCTCATCATCATCAATACCACCAGGTGGAAGACATGCTGCAGAAGATGATTTATCCACATGGTCTGCAACAACTGGAGGTTGATAAGGAACATATAGTAGTATGTCCAAATCAAACAACTCCATAGGGTTTTATGGAATCTTGTCCATTGGAGATTCATTAAACTTCACCTGCAAAGTCTCTTCAACTATCTTTGTTCTGCAGTTGAAGACTCTGTATGCTTTGCATGTAGATGAATAACCAACAAAATACCCTGCATCCACCTTAGGATCAAATTTTTGGAGTTGATCCTTTGTGTTGAGAATAAAACAGGGACACACAAATGCTCTGAAAAATTAAATGAGAGGATACAAGTGATGTAGAACTTCATATGGAGTCTTCATCAAACTCTGATTTACTAAGGCTCTATTCTGCACATAGCAAGCTGTGTTAACAGCTTCAGCCCAAAAGGTCAGTGGCAAACCAGAGTCAGCCAACATAGACCTTGCAGCTTCAATTAGGGTCCTGTTCTTTCTCTCCACTACTCCATTTTGTTCTGGAGTCCTTGGGATGTTAAATTGCCTTTTGATTCCCTTTGAAAGATAAAATTCATCAAGTGTATGGTTTCTGAATTCAGTTCCATTGTCACTCCTTATACACTTGACTGAAAGGGAATACTGCTTCTCAACATGCAACACAAAGTTGATAATCTTCTGAGCAACCTCATCCTTTGAATGTAGAAAGAAAGTCCATACAAATCTGGAGTAATCATCCACAATTACCAGACAGTACTTCTTCTTTTCCATGCTCATCACTCTCACAGGACCAAATAGATCCAAATGCAGTAATTGCAAGCAGGCAGTGGACTTAGGCTTTTCAATAGGAGGGAATGAGACTTTGTGTTGTTTTCCTTTTAAGCAAGTAGTGCAGGCTTCATCACAGTGGAATTCCTTTATTGGTAAGCCTCTCACTAAACTATTGTGGATCAGCTGATTCATGTTTTTGAAATTAACATGACCCAGCCTTTTGTGCCACAGTTTAGATTCCTGAGGAGACGCTTTGGAAAATAGGCAAGGATGGCCTCTGATATTTATTTTCTTGGAAAGATCTAAGGCATACACTCTTCTTGTCCTATTGGCCCTCAGGAGAGTGTGATCATCCAACACCTTATCAATCAAATTCAGAACTTTGGATGGCACAATCCTACAGTTCTGACTGGTGAAAAGAGCAACATGGCCTTTATCACACATTTGACTAACACTCAAGAGATTGTACTTGAGATTTTCCACATGATTAACATCATCAAACTTTATTTCTCCATTGGAGACAAAGCCTTTTCCAATGATGTAACCCCTAGCATCATTGCCAAAAGAAACAAACCCCTTCTTTCCTTGAGAGTAGTCATGAAGAAGAGAGTTGTTCCCTATTATATGCATAGATCCCCCACTGTCTACATACCAGATGCTACTTTGGCATGATGAAGAACCCTGCAATCATAAACAATTAGTTAGTTTTTGAGACCCAAACCTTTTTGTTTTTGGGTCTATTCACATCAACAGATGGTAAACTAACAGACTTGCTATGAATAACAGCCTGAGGGGATGGAGATGGTGAAGAAGAAGATTCCTTTGGCATGGATTTTCTTCTCTGTGGTTTCAACACAAGAGCATCTAATTGGTTGACTCTCCCCAATAGATGTTGAACCATCATAACAAGTTGTGTCTGATCTTGTGATAAAGCCTTCAGCTCATCAGACACATTAGTGCTTGAGTTGGATGGGTTCCTGTGTTGTACCATCTCTCTTTGAGCAACCTCAGCTGTTGCCTGTTTAACCCCTTTCTTTGTGGATTTCTTTTTGGATTTTGGGGTTACAGGTTTTGAGGTTGCTGGTACAAATTTGATTTTAAACTCAGTTTTCATTTTATCCATTTTCTCTTTAATGTTTTCATTATGTTTGAGTTTGAAGCCCTTTTTATACCATCAATCATGAGTAAGATGATTGAATAAGCCACATATTTCACATGGATTTTTCTTCATCTTATGTTGATCATCTGCTGAAGAAGATGAAACTACTGAAGACTTGTTCCCCAGCAGTTTGCTATCAGTACTAGCAGTTTTCTTTGCTTTAGTACCTGCTTTTTTGATATCTTCTTTAGTAGTTTTCTCACCCTTTCTACTTGCAGTTTTCTTTCCATTAGTACATGTAGTAGTTTGGGCTTGTTCTCCAGGTGTTATGACATTCTTTTTAGTACTTTCAGTACTTTGTGAAATATCACCTGGAGTGATCAACTTTGTGATCATGTGAGTGTCAGCATTTGAACCATCAACATCAGCTGATAGTTTCTGAGAGGAATTAATGCTGACTTCTACTTCTGATGGTGCTGTATCAGATAGTAGATCACATGATTAAAAGGATTGGTTATTTCTTTCACCATCAGATTCTACTTCTGCTCTGGGAGTAAAGTCTGTAGGAGGAGCAGTGTGATTATAACCAATGCCAAACTTCACATTGGAAGCAGATTGCTTACTAAGAAGCATTTCAAAACCTTTGCAAGAATTTACCCATTGATCACACTCTACCTGGGTAGTTGCAAGTGTTTCTTTGAGGTCTCTGTACTTCTCTAGAAGTATCTCTTCCCTAGCCTTATCATCAGTGATTTGGCATTTAAGTTTGTAAATCTCATCATTCTTATCACTAATCACATACTCAAATTTAGCTTTGCTTTTGGAAATTGTTTGTTCTAGCTCAATGTTCTTGTTAATTAAAGCTACATTTGCTTCTCTAATAGATGCAAATGCGGCTATGCATGTTTCAGAACATAGTTTGGCTTTTGCCTCACAGATACCTTGATACCTGTGGTGTAGAGGCATTAGAGGATGAAGTATCAGTAGACTCCAAAGCCATAAGAGCTAGATTTCCAAAAGGACGGTCACCACCATGTTGACCAGCACCAGAGAACAGTTGTTCATGCCCAGATAAATCATCTGGTAAACTGCTCCAGCCAACATTTGCTTCTCTAATAAATCATCCATGATGAAGCATAGATTGTCACTATTACTACCAGAATGACTATCAATACCAACAAATGCATGATTAGAACTGTTTGAAGAGAAATCAATATGCTCATCATAATTGTTTCAGATGTAGCATATTCTGACTCATGACCAACCAAGGCAGTGTTCCCTGGTACAAAGTCATCAGTGAGCTTTCCTGATGATGACAATTTCCTTTCTACTCTATCTCTCTTTCGAATGTAAGCAGTTTCCCATGAAGTTGGGTGAGAGACAGGCTATCCAGATTTGCACTAGAGCGTAGGACAATAGTGTATGTGTCCCATCTCTCAGGCAGTGATCTAAGGAATCTATTATTCATCTGGCTGTTGGTGTATTCCTGTTTCACCATTTTCAGCTCAGAGATCAAACAGGAAAAACGCTCAAACTGTTGAGTCAGTGTCTCACCCTTTCTACGAGAAAATGTCTCATATTGTTGGGCGAGGATTTCTCTGTTGTTTGCTAAGACCTCATCAGTTCCATCAAATTGTTCCTTCAGTGCATTCCAGAGGTCATGAGCAGTTTCATGATGCATAAGCCGTGAATAGATTTCATTAGGCAGTGCCATGGCCAGAATTCCATGGGCTTTAGCATCAATCTCAAATAGTTTCCGATCTTCATCTGAGTATTGTTCCTTCTTCTTCAGAACCATTTGATTGGTTTCCGGATTGTTCACCATAGGCTTATGTGGTCCATGTACCACAGATGTCCAACAACCTGAACTATTAACAAACAGGTGATGAAGCATCCTGCATTGCCATATGTTATACTTAGTCCTAACCAGCATCGGAGGCTTGGTTGAGGAACCGGTATTGTGAGGGTCATTAGAAGGAGTAGTCATCTCAAATTCAACCAAATTCAATTAAGCTATAACAGATTTAGAACAAAACCCAACGAACCAAATTGAACCAAGAGAGATCTCAAAATGAATAAGCGAAAGCGGCAGAAATTCAATAATCTATAACTAGTTCTTGCAAATAAGCTAATTCAATCAAACATAGATATCAAATAGCAGTTTCAATGATCAACTGTTAGATCGATCAATGATTAACCAGCTCTGATACCATTTGTTAGGATCAGCGATCTACGTTTGATTGATTAGAGAGTATAGCAGCGGAAATCAAACAATGAATTAGCTAATTCATAAGAACACAAAAGATATTCAAGATAAGAACAAACGGTTATAGACAGAAAGAATTTTGCAAATATATTTCATTCAATATTCGCTTTCGTGGTAACAGAATGTCACACATACAATTAGGTCAACACCTCTTATATAGGAGATGTGACGTCTGCTGATGTCACTTGATAGTGACATCTAACAGAATTTATTCAAACTATTGATAGTTAACACAACTACGGAAGATGTCAAACAGCTGACATCTTCTTAGAAAAGTGCTAAGTGTTAACTATCACTACAAGTACTGAAAAGAAACTACTGAAACTACAACAACTGAAGAACATGCTCTTCAGTCGTTTTACAAATACTCAAACAAAAAGAAAACTACTGAAAGGAAACCCTCACAACAACTGAAGAATGCTTCTTCAGCTATTGTAACAAACCTGAAGGCTTCAGTACTTGTACTTGAACTTCAGCTGTTGTCATCAGCTAATGTCTTCAGTCTTTGTACTTCAGCTGTTGATCTTCAGTACTTTGTTCTTCAGCTGTTGATCTTCAGACTTTGGTCTTCAGCTGTTGAAGTCTTCAGACTTTGGTCTTCAGCTGTTGAAGTCTTCAGTACTTTAGTCTTCAGCTGTTGAAGTCTTCAGTACTTGAGTCTTCAGCTTTTGAAGTCTTCAGTACTTGAGTCTTCAGCTGTTGAAGTCTTCAGTACTTTAGTCTTCAGCTGTTGATCTTCAGACTTCGGTCTTCAGCTTTTGAAGTCTTTAGTACTTTAGTCTTCAGCTGTTGAAATCTTCAGTACTTTAGTCTTCAGCTGTTGAAATCTTCAGACTTTGTCAAACAGCTGATCAAGTCTTCAGCAGTTTTGTGATGTTTGTGGGACTTAGAGGTTTTTCCTGATCAGGCTCATTGGTTCTTTTGGTCCAACAAATCGTACGTCTGGCTCATACTTATGGGTTTAATCTCTTTCACATTCAAACATACACATTTAACTATCGATAAGATGTTATGTCCGATGATCATCTCAGACATGACCTTTTTAATTTGGAAAATTATTTGATCACCTCAGACGTGATCCTTTTAATTTCAAAAACCCGATTGGTCACCTCAGACATGACCACTTTTAGTGAGTGATTCACAAATTGAATCCAGATGTATAGTCCGACTTTTACCTAACAATAACTAAAAGTTAAATAAACAACTTGAAATTTAAAATGAAACAAGATATATTTTGTATTTTTGATTGGAGATGGATTTAAACCTATTAGACTACTTCTAACTGATTTTACTTACTGGACAACAAAGTTTCAAGTCTATTTTCTCATTTCTGGTACGATTCATTATGGAATTATACGGGTATATCAAAATCATTTGGGACATTTTAATAAACCATTTTGATGCTAGATTCTTGTTTGAACCGAGAGTCAATAGCAATCTAAGGAAATCATACTAGAGCTATAAGATGCACACAATGATTTTGACTTTCAAGAACTGCAGTTCATAATGATTGTCAGCATACTTGTCCTCTTAAATCCATATATAGATTTTTGACACATATTGAAGATGAGTTACAATTTAATTATTTCAACGAGCATTTGTGGATCCCATACTTATATGGTAATCAACATTCCTCAGGAGATTTTTGAGCAGTCTACGGGTATATTTCAAGAAGAGACTATTCTAAGAGCTTTCAAAAAGATGCCAAGCCTCAGGTTAGTGCCATCGCACAGTAGAGAGGCGCAAACTCTAATGAATTCTAGAATATTTAGGTTATGCTTATCCTCAGGTCAGTGCCACTGCATAGTAGAGAGGCACACATCCTATCTTCTTGTTAGAGCATTTATTTTTCTTTTTGCACATAGCGCACCAACAACATAAGTTATTAGCTTGATTGCATTTTGCATTTTTCCATATGCTTTGCTCATTTTTATGGTCATCCGCACATATTTGTGGCGTTTATTTTGCTCTTCACCCCTTATTGGAACTACGTTGATTGTGTTATCCAGAGATAAGATGGGAACCCACAGCAAGTTGAATAGTTTAGTTTGAATTTTAACCACCAATGAGGTCTACTCATCTATTGTGTTGAATCTATCGACATATTATATAATGAACTAGCAACCTCTAGGTCTACTTTCTCTATGTTACCTCAATAGCATACTTGTTTTCCTATCATTTTTCCTTTTATTTTGCTCAGACTTCTCAAACTTATACTTTGAATTTGGCATCTTAATCAATTAAAATGTTTTAAAGTCGCAGACAATTTGTTCCCTCTGTATCATCATTTTCCATAAATGTTGAATTAGAATCATAGATTTGATTTCATTTTTTTAGCTAAGCTGTCCTCCTCCCTCAATTTTTTATGTTATTAAATACTGACGAATTTAATACTAATGAATTTAACATATTCTCCCCTAAAATTCTAAAACCAAAATTATTTTTGTGTTTTTGGATTTTTAATAGACAAAAAAATAAGTAAAATAAAATAAAAAAATGAACTACATAAGTTGGACTATGGACTCTCGTCTTCTGGAATCACTTCACATTTCTTTTTCATGCCATTGACCTCTAACAATATAAAAACCTCGGTTTATCAAATGCTTTAGTGTAGAGGTCGGCGCGTTGAAAATCCATATTTATTTAAACCCTATCGATTAAGTGCTTTTCAAAGCAGTCTTGTATAAATTGATACTTAATTTTGATTTGTTTAGTTTTAGGGTGTTGGACTAGATTTTTTGTTACGGCTATAGCAGCAGAATTCTCAACAAAAACAGGAGTGTTAGAAAATTGCCAACCGTAGTCACGCATTTGCTATTAAATCCAGATGATTTGTGAACAACAACTTGCAGCAGCAACGTATTGAGGTTCACATGTTGACATAGCAACGGAGGTTTGCTTCTTACACTGCCAGGTGATTAACCGTCTACCAAAGAACAAACATCTTGCTGATGTTGACTTGTATTCCATTTTGCAACCGCCAAAATCCGAGTCACTATACGCTGTAAGCTCAAAGTCATCATCATGAGAACACCACAACCCGAGTGTTGGAGTACCCTTCACATAATGAAAAATCCTTTTAACGCCTATGAGATGGTTGACTTTTGGTTTCACCTAATATCTGGAACAAAGACACGTTGCGTACATGATATCAAGTCATGAGGTTGTGAGGTACATGAGAGATCCGACCGTTCCTCTATGCATAGTGGCATCAACCAGATCACCATTTTCATGGTGTGCCATGGCATGGTTTGTAGCAAGTGGAGTTCCAGCTACAGAAGCATTGTCCATATCGAACCAACTCAGGATATCGCCTACATATTTGGTCTGATGTAGAAATATTCCATTTGGTGTCTGATCCACCTATAACCCGAGAAAGAACTTAATCTGTCCCATGGCACTCATCTCAATTTTTTCTTTCATTTCACATTCAAATTATTTACATAACTCTTCATTTTTGGAACCGAAGATTATGTCATCTACATAAATCTGTACCAGCAGTAAGTTCTTTGATGAACAGTGTACAGCCAATAACTCAACTGCGAAAACCGTGTTTCACTAGATGAGTTGAGAGTTTCTCATCCCATGCTCTAGGGGCCTGATGGAGCTTGTAGGGAGCCTTATCCAGCTTGTAAACTCCGTCCCGATGATAAGGATCCTCAAATCCTTTGGGTTGACTGGCATACACTATCTCACAGATTTCACCATGAAGGAACGCACTCTCGACATCTAGTTGATAGACTTTGATCTTCACGTAGGATGCATAAGCTAGAAATATGTGTATTGCATCCATCCTTGCCACTGGTGCAAACACTTCATTGTAATCTATGCCTTCGACTTGTCGAAATCCTTGAACTACAAGTCGGACCTTATTTCTGATTATTATCCCTTGGTCATCTTTCTTGCATTTCAGTACCCATTTAGTTCCAATCACCTTACCACCTTTGGTTTGTCCACAAGGGTCCACACTCCTAATTTCTTGAACTGTAGGAGTTCTTCTTGCATTGCACTGACCCATGCCTCATCGTGTAACGCTTCACTAACATATTTTGGCTCAAACTTAGACACAAAACATCGGTATGCTCCATCGTGAAGGTATCCCTTTCCATTACCGAGGCATAATCAGCTGTGTATAGGTGATTTCTGGTGTGTACTCCCGATCTGACATCCCTAATGATGTTGTCCATTCGATGATAAAAATTTAACCATGATCCATGAGTTGTTGGAATACCCACCTCATTATCTAGATTGTTAAAGTCAGGTTCAGGATCTATAGCTATTGGAGTGTGAGGTTCTAAAATGTCAGAGGCGTTAGGATTTGATGCTTGTGTACTTTCATTTGTAGGAATCTGTTCCTCCTAGTCTACCTTTTCAGTCTCCACTTCTTCATCATCAGAGGAGGAATCGCTTACATCAAGTTCTCCTCCTAAAGGATTAGAAGATTCACGTTGTGGAGTTGATGTTGTCAAGTCTAGTGGCGGTGTGTCTAGGACATCGGACATCATTCTGGTCATTAAGTCATCATTAGGAAGGGAGATAGGTATGTTGAAGGACTTAAAGAATCCATCATTGTCGAAGAAGAATGAAGGACCCTTTCCCTAAGGGGGGTGGTGTATCTCTGAACATCAACATTGCACCACACTTCTACCTGACCTGTTGAGTTGTTATAAACTCTCTTGAACAGTATATTGTATCAGAGACAGATCCCTTCTTCAGCCTTCTCACTGAATTTCCCATACTGAGTTTTCTTCAGCAGTGTACATGGTGCACCAAACGGTTCGAGATACTCCAGGTTAGGTTACATCGCTGGAGTAACCAAAACATGTATTACCATGACGTTTGACCACCAACACCCGATTAAGGTTGTAACATGCATTGGCCACTACCTCGTTCCAAATTTGGATAGGCAGTTTGGAGTCGGCTAGCATCGTTCATGCTGTCTCTATCATGCTCCGATTCTTTCGCTCAGCAACTCCATACATTTGTGGGGTGTAGGCATATGTAAATTGATGTACAATCCCTTTTTCTTTTCAAAACACCTCCGACCACTGGTTCTTGAACTCTGTGCCATTGTCTAACAAAATCTGTCTAACCTTCAGCTTGTAGAGTGATTCTAAATTAGTTACCAGTTGTTTCAATGATTCAAATGTCTCTGATTTGGATTTCAGAAACATCAGCCAAGAAAATCTTGAGTAATCATCTGTAACTACATAGCAATACAAATCACCAGCAACACTTTTAGTGCTAACGGGACAAAACAGATCCATGTGTAGAAGCTCGAGAGGCAGGTCAATGGAACTATCTTTCTTTGCCTTGTGTGACTTCTTGGGTTGTTTGCCTTTCTTACACGCTATGCAAAATTCCGGAAGCTGGAAGTTCTTGACATTCACTCCATTCATTAGATCATTCTGTATCAAGTGATCATCTTCCATGGATTTATGTGTCTCATTCTCCTATGCTAGGAGATTGAGTCCCTCTCTGTTGCCTTTGACAAGTTGCATTGAACTTTCTGATCAATTGTGGAGGCTTTTGATAGATCCAAGACATATAAATCATTATATCTTGAAGATGACATTAAGACTTTGTCCTTTGGGATAACATAATCCTTTTACAGCACGTAGCACTTCTTGTTGTCAAACACAACTTTGAAGCCTTTGTCACAGATCTGGGAGACTGAAAGCATGTTGTTATGTAGTTGTTGAACGTAGTCGCCTTATCAAACTTGACTTTCTGGTTTCCCACTTCATTCTAAGTAGTGATATATCCTCCTTTATTCCCAGCAAATGATACATGTCCTCTTTTAATTTGTTTGTCATTGCAAAAGAGAGAGAAGTTCCGGGTCATGTGCCTAGAGGCCCCACTATCAATAGTCCAGGTATTTGTGATAGCACTATAGCGGACACCTTGACCATTCAAAGGAAATGATCAGTTTAGGTTTGGGACCCAAGCCTTCACTGGCTTGGGTGATCCAGAGGAATCACACATCATAAACTCAACCCACTATCCACTTGAGTATGAGGGCATATCGTTCTTCTTATTGTTCACAATATCAGACAATTTAATTAACTTTTCTTTCCATAAGCCAGTTTTGTGTAAGGCCTGTTTGTGATAAACAAACGACTGGCTTATAGTTTGAACATTAGGTTCATTACTTCTCTTAGGAGGAGTAATAGAACTCCTTTTAGAAGAACTTTGTTTTGAATCATAATGTTCAATTTTCTTTCTAGGAGTCTAATGATAAGAACAATTAGATGAAATATGTCCTATCTTTCCACAACTGTAGCATTATCTCCCTTCTACATGTTGAGAAATCTGTTTATGTGGGGTTGAGTGTGATACAGTTGTGACACGAGTATGGTTGGGTTTAGTCACTTCTTGTTTATATGTTTCTACTTCTTTAACAAAATTAATTGTTTGAACATTTTAACATCTTTAGCCTTTAGTTTATTTGGACTTTGACGTGTAACACGGTTTGGTTAATCGGTTTAGTCATTTTGGGTTCAGAGGAAGACATGTGTGCACCTGACCTTACATTAACCTTTTGAAATTTATTATCCAAATTAACAATATGCATCTTTCCTTTTGAGTCCAAGGTAGACTCCTTCTGTTTAGTGCTTTCCGTCATAGGTAGACTCCACTGTTATATTACCAAGATTCTCGGTCTTCAACTTCGTAGTATTTGCCTCAGGCACTATATATTGAGTCGATGATGACCCAAACGTTTCTGGTCCTGAAGCAGTGGATTAGGAGGGAGTCGCGGAACTGGACACAAATGATTTTTGTAGTGGTGCTCCACAACTGGTTGGAGTGGGGAATGAGTTGTAAAGTGAAGGATTCTGATCGTAGCATCCTTTCCGTGACCTGTACTTCATTCTTAATTCCTCTTCTCTTAATTTTAGGATGAAGTCATGTATGTCTAACTTTGCATGAATATCATTCTATCTAAGATTAGACACAAACGAATCCCATTTCTCCAACAAACCGTCTGCAAAACTTGACACTTTATCTTCCATTGACGTTGTTACACCATGAGTGTGTAGCTCACTCATCAGATAGTAGAACATGTCAATAATGTCATCCAGGCTCTCTTCCCTATCGAAGAGAAGTTATCAAACTCTTTTTTGAGAGCCTTAGCCTTCAGAGCCTTTAACGTTGCATTCCCATCATATCTCTTTTCCAATGCTTCCTATAACTTTTTCGCCTGTTTGTTTTTAGAGAACTGATGAAAGGTGTATTTCGGTATCGACTGAGCCAACAGGGCATACACTTTCTTGTCAGCATTGTACTTAACCTTTAGCTAGCATTCATTCCTCCCAAGGTCAGCTTAACTCCATCAGCATCGACTAGCATCGTGTAACCTGTCTCAATGGATGCTCAAAGATTGGGATCAAATCCATTTAGATAGATCTCAAACCTCTACTTCCATTATGGATAATCATCTAACATTGTAAGCTTTGGTGGTTTATTATGATTCCCAATTTCATTTTCCCGAAGCAGAAGGTTCTAGATGCGAGAGTCCGTTCCGGCAGTAAAGGTAGTGAATTGATCTTCCATTTCTATAAACTTTGAGCTTTAGAACAAGACTCGTTCACTTGTGCGATTGGACAAATGCGAATGAGTAAATCATGCTATTGGACAAATGCGCATGAGTCAATCGTGCGATTGGACAAATGCAGATGAGTCAATCGTGTGATTGGACGAATGCGGATGAGTCAATCGTGCGATTGGAAAAATGCCTATGAGCAAATGCGGATGACTCAATCGTGCTATTGGACAATATCGATGACCAATGCGGATGGCTCAGTCGTGCGAATGGACAATGCGGATGACTAATGCAGATGGCTCAGTCGTACGAAGGCTGCTGTGTTTGAAAATTTTTTAATTTTGACACTTTACCACAAAACACAATTTACCCAGAAACCCAAATATGCCATATGACGAAAACCATCAACTTGAATGCTAGTAAACGTCAAAAAAAACCAGTGGACCCAAAGATGACACTTTTGAGTTAAAACATGAGGTTTTACACAATTCTAGTTAAATCAAAAACAAAATCAAGAGCCAAAGCTCTGATACCACTTGTTAGTACCGTGTACGTACGGAATACTAATAGATTCTGTGTTTATATCGAATCAAATAGTGCGGAATCCTATTTGATTGGCGATTCAATTAGTGATAACAATTACCTGGTTGATATTAAATTGAAACTAAACATTATGAATGAGTAGAGATCGATCAGAATTGATCTATGAAGTTGGACAGGCTTCCTTGGACGTTCAAGACGGCTAGAGTTCATAAGAGTATCAAGTGTTTCTTCGGTGTTTCAATTGTTATGCTCTTCCATGAATTAAGTGGTTTTTATAGGTTATGGGTTTCAATCGTACGACTGAACCATTAGCATGGTTTCGTCGTGCGACTGAATCATGCGATTGATCCATACGCACGACTGATGGTTTAGTCGTGCGACTGTGTCAATCTTATGTCTCAATCGTGCGACTGATCTAGTCTCCTGGTTCAGTCATACGACTGGTCCATCTGTATGATGTATTCGTGCGTAGTGTCCATAAGCATGGTCCATTCACATGAAGAGTCATACGACTAAGTTTAAACATATTTCTCAATCACTATTTACTACGAACTATGCACAACAACCTCAAATCAATATAGTAAGTTCATTATACTTTAACACACAGTAATATTATGTAATATTAAACATTATAAACATCAACCACATATTATATTTCATTTAACCCATTCATTACATATGTATAAGACATGAAAGACTTTTACATTAAGCACATAAACTAGGGACATATGTATCAACACTAGGATGGTTATTAGCATCTAAAAATTCTTGATCACCGTCACCATTACCATTCTTTTCTACATTTGAGGATCCTACATGTGAGTTTTGTGCCTCTAAGCTGGAATTTGAAGGCATTTCAGATGTATCAGTTTATTAGTCATTGTACTGTTGATAGGTTCTCCCTTTGCAGGGTTAGTTACAACTAAAGCTGAACTACTGGAGCTTGATGGTCTTCTCAGCTCAAAGCTTAGATCAGGATCGCCTATGGGTCGTATATCTATGGATCCTAGAACATTCTCTCAATTTTTGTTTAAATAGTTGATAACATATTTAAGATCAAATAGCTAATCAGGACTAGAACCATTTACACTGGGTGTGTGTTCATTAAAAGTCATATTGGCTGACTTTTCAACTAGTCTGGTTTTGAGAGTGTACACTGTATAAGCCTTGGCTTGAGAAGATTATCCAATGTGTTGATAGATATATGTACCTAGATCCTGATCTGAATGTAATATGTTTTACACGTGTGTAATTGTAAGTGTACGGGTACTTAATGAAATACAAATGTTTGGTTGTGTTTATAATGTTTAATATTCCTTAATGAGTTGTTTAACGCATATTGACTCGATTATAGATTTATGATTGTTTGAAGTGTTATGCATAATGTTATAATATTGAATATACCCAAACTTGGTGAAGTGAAGTTCTCATGCGTCCGACTGGACCATGCGCCCCAACAGTGGTCATGCCTCCTAATGGACCAAGCGCCCCAAGAGTGGTCATGCGTCCGAATGGCCATGCAACTGAGTGTCCATGTGCCTAAATAGTTCATACGCCAGAACAACTTCATGTGTCTAACTCAGTCACACGACTGAACACTCAGCCGTGCGAATGGATAACCGCATGTCTCAATCGCACGAATGAAGCATGCCAATGCTTCAGTCGCCCGAATGAGCAACCCTAGCCTATAAATACCACCTAATTCGTGGAAAAACGTAAGCATTAAATTCACTTTGACTCCAGACGTACCCTAGCCGTCTAGAAGCCTCTAACTTCGTACTCCAAGTTCATAGAATGCTGCAGACCGATTCCTAATCGATTCTTGACATTAGATTCAATTCGTTATTGTTTCTACGTGCGTTATCACTGATTGGATCACCAATCAAATAGGATTCAGCACTATTTGGTTTGGTTTAACACGTTAATCAGTTGGTGTTTGGTCAAATACCAGATCCTAACAAGTGGTATCAGAGCTATAGGCTCTTGATTACATGTTGATTTAATCGTTTTGATACAAAATTGTGTTTTTGCATCAAAAACGCAATCTTTTTGTGTCTAACGGAGTCTTCGAAGTTTCATGATCAAAAAGTGTAGTTTTTCCAGCATACGGCTATTAGGGTTTGATAAAATTCGACTTTTTACAGCCAAAACAAGTTAACCTACGAATTATCAAACTTCGGCAGGTTCAGTCGCACGATTGGCTCAATCGCACGACTGAGTTCATACGCATCCTTCAGCCGCACGATTGAACTCATTCGTACCCTCATTCGTACGACTGAGATCTTCATTCGGACCGCTCAACCGCATTAGTTTATTCAGACGACAGACTCATCTACATTTCTTAGTCGCACGATTAACCCATCCGCACTGGTTCAATAGCCCGAATAAGCCCAATCTCATACCTTCATTCGCACCCATCAGCAGCTTGTCAAATAGTAAAGTCAAGTGTAATGGAGGATCAATTTTTAGCATACACAACAAGTAGAGATACATGTATTCAGAATGTACTGCTATTGGAGAACGAAGTGGGGATTCACAATAAACCCCCAAAACTTATTACGTTAGACGACTACCCATAATGGAAGCAACATTTCGAAATCTACTTGAATGGAGTGGATACAAATTTCTGGGAGGCAATAGAGTCGGGGTACAACATGCCAGTTGGAGCTGACGGAGTAAAACTTACTCTAAGTGGCTTGTCAGATGCACAGAAGATAAAACACAACGCTGAGAAGAAAGTCTACGCCTTGCTTACTCAGTCTATTTCGAAGGATATTTTCCATCAGTATTCGAAGTATACTCAAGCTAAGAAACTTTGGGATGCGTTGGAGAAGAGGTATGACGGGAATGCCTCTCTAAAGGCTATCAAGGCAAAAGCTTTGAAGAAGGAGTTTGAAAACTTCTCTTCAATGGGAAAAGAAGGCCTTGATGATGTGATCGATAGATTCTACCACTTGATGAGTGAGATGCACACTCATGGAGTGGTTACCTCGATGGAAGAAAAGGTATCCAACTTTGCTCATGGATTACCAGAAAAACGGGTTCATTTGTTTCTAATCTCAGACAGAATGAAATGCTCTTGAAGTTAGACATAAATGACTTCATTCCGAAACTGAGAGAAGAGGAGCTGAGAATGAAGTATCGAGCCCAAAAGGCCAACTACGATCAGAATCCTGCCCTCTACAATGCTACTCCTTCAGTCATGACATCTGGAGCACCACTGCAAACCGCCTACACCTCAAGCACAGGAGTTCCAGCACAACCCTCAACTTCAGGATGAGAAATGTCAGGGTCGTCCAGCACCTAATATATAATACCTGAAGCTAATACAGCAAAGCTGAAAACCAACAACCTCGGGAATGTAACTGTGGAGGTGGCCAGAGAACATATGGACCTTTTAGTTATAGTGGTTCAATCCTATGATCGATTAATTGCTGGAAAGATAGGTAACTGGAACCTAGCAGATGAGGATTATGAGTAGGTGGATGAAATGGAGTTGAAACGAATGGACATAATGTGGGCTCTGGCAAGTGTTGTTCGATGAGCTAAAAAGTTTGTCAAAAAGACCGGACAGAACCTGGTTGCAACAAAAGACACAACCTTTGGGTTTGATAAGCCAAAGGTTACATGTTTCAACTGCGGTGAGAAGGGACACTTCAAGAGGGAGTGTATAAATCCAAGAAGACAGGAAATGGAAATCCCTTCTCGTCATTTAACCGTCAAGATAAGTCCACAGCTAGTAATGCTGACTCATCAAGTAAGGATCCAAAAGCTTTGACTGCTAATGAAGATGAAGGACAGGGCTGGAGGTTTCAGTTCGTCTCACCAGGAGAGTCAAATATAGCTAGTGTGGAGGATATTGATGATGATTCTGCAAGTGAAGGAGATATAGCAGTAGAGATCGTAATGTCAAACTCTGAAGATACTACAAATGTGGTCAACTAGCTTCCTAAAGAAGAAAAATCTGCATCATCATGTGAATCACCAGAACCAGAGACAACCGAGCCAACACTCATGGCTGATTCTTCTCAACATCCCAGGTAAGTACTACTGACCAACTGTTTAATAATCATGCTTGCTTAGAATGTAATAAATTTACACAAGTTATAGACTTAAAATTTGCAAGGCTATTAGATCATAATGATAGCTTAGTGAAGGATCTGGAAGTTTGCACAGAAGCAAATAGAGTATTGAAACAAAACGAGCACCATTACAAGGAAAAGATAGACCTATTAAATAAACAGCTTAGGGAAACTGAGGTAGTTGCCTTTAACCAAGCAAATGACATTAGGTACTATCTGAACTCTCTTGAGGACACTAAGAAGCAAAAAGCAGTTGTAGAAGTAGAAGTCAATTCATTAAAATAAAAACTGCATAGTTGGACAAGCTCATCACATATTGTCCAACACTTAGTTAGAGAGTTAAATAATGGGGAGGGACTGGGATACAAAGTGGTTCCACCACCACCTGAGACCTTGATGAACACCAAAAGTAAACCAATTAACAATAACCCCATCAAGGATCACGTGGTGTATACTCCTCTTGTTAGCAATCCGGATTCCGTAAGTAAATCAAGTGAATCTGACCTAAACAAAAGGAGGCCACTTCAAAGGCAATAGGAAAGATGCCTTGTGTTAACCTGGAAAAAGAATTTAAAAGGGTGAGTTAAAGTCAAGGTCAAAAAAAGTCAATCAAGAACCTAAAAAGACTATAAAATCTACTCAATCATATGCATCATGTAACAGTCTAGGGAAACAAGAGATTAAAGATGTAAAACCAGGTAAAATAATTAATTTTGTAAAACCAACTCATACATCTAACAAAGTAGTGCCTCGGTCCAAACACACTAAGATTGACCGTGTGACAAGTATATCTCCACCAAAACAAATAAACCGTAAAGTTGAAATGAGATCCTGCTAAAATTATGGAGAGTATGGTCACATAGCGTCTCACTATCCTTATTATCAGACACCGAGGAAGGAAGTTGAACTTTCTGCATCTACATCTAGATCTTTTAAGAGGAACTCAGTGACGCCCCCTAAAAGGGATTGTGAACCCAAAGTTCAATCCATCAGCCAGTCGTCTGTTTATCACAAATAGGCCTTACACAAATCTGGATTTTGGAAAGAGAAAACCTCCTCAGTGCCTGAAAAAAAGAACACACAGAATTCTGATCAATCCTTAACCTCAAAGGGTCAGTGGGTTGAGTTTGTGATATGTGATGCCTCAGGGAAACTAAGCCAGTTAAGGCTTGGGTCCTAACATGAACTAATGTTTTCATTAAATGTGCAGGGTGTTCGCTATAGTTCTAAAACTAACACGTGATTGTTGATAGCGGAGCATCCAGGCACATGATAGGGAACAGAGCTCTCTTATTAAATGTCAGAAAAATTAAAGGAGGGCATGTTTCATTTGCTGGAAACAAAGGTGGGTATATCACAGCCCAAGGAGAAGTGGGAAATGAGAAAGTTAAGTTTGATAAGGTAAACTATGTCCAACAATTACAAAATAACTTACTTTTAGTTTCTCAAATCTGTGATAAAGGATTCAAGGTAGTTTTTGACAACAAGAAGTGTTACGTTCTAAAGAAGGACTACGTGATTCCGGAGGATGAGATGTTAATGTCAGCTTCAAGATATAATGATCTTTATGTCTTGGATCTTTCAAAGGCATCCACAACGGATAGTGAAGTCCGATGTTTCTTGTCCAAGCTACTGAGAAGGAATCCATCTCCTCGCATAGGAGAGTGGGACACATAAATCCGAGGAAAATGAATCACTTGATCCACAATGACCTTGTGAGAGGAGTAAATGTCAAAAACTTTCAACTCCCGGATTTTTGTGTTGCGTGCAGAAAGGGCAAACAGACGAAGAAATCGCATAAGGAAAACAAAGTTCATTCTACAGAATTTCCACTTGAGCTTCTTCACATGGATCTGTTTGGTCCAGTTAGTACAAGAAGCATCGTAGGCGACTTGTATTGCTATGTAGTTACTGATGACTACTCAAGGTTCTCTTGGGTAATGTTTCTGAAATCTAAATCAGAAACATTTGAATCCTTCAAGAATTGGTAACTACACTGGAATCCCTATACAAGCTGAAGGTAAGACAGGTGCGCTAAGACAACAGAACCAAGTTCAAGAATCAGAGGATGGAGGATTATTGCAAGGAAAAGATAATTGTGCATCAATTTACCTCGGCTTATACCCCTCAGATGAATGGCATTGCTGAACGGAAGAACTGCAGCTTGATACAGATGGCACACACAATGCTTGTAGACTCGAAACTGCCTATACAATTTTGGAATGAAGCAGTGGCAAATGCATGTTATAATCTCAATCGAGTTCTGGTAGTAAAGCGCCATGGAAAAACATGCTACGAGTTATTACAGCGACGTAAACCTAACTTTGAATATCTCGAGCCGTTTGGCGCTCCGTGCACCTTGCTGAAAAAGACTCAGGAGGGAAAATTCAGTGAGAAGGTTGATGAAGGGATCTTCTTAGGATACAACATACCAAACAAGAGAGTTTACAACAACTCAACGGGTCAAGTAGAGGTGTGGTGTAATGTTGATGTTCAGAGATATATCACACCGCGTGCTGGAAAAGGGCCTGCTTACTTCTTCGACTATGATGGATTCTTCAAGTCCTTCACATATCTCTTTCTTCTTCAGAATATGAGTTGGCAAACAATGATGCACGATGTCTTGACCACACCGTTTCAGGATTCAACAAGTCAAGATCCTACCAACTCAGGGGGAGCAGTTGATATAAGTGACTCGTCCTCTGATGAAGAACATGAAGAAAATGATCAGATCAACCAAGACGTACAGGTTCTAACTACCAAAAATTCACAAGCATTGGCTAGTGATGCTTCTGAACTTTCTCAACCTTAGACTCCTATCGCCTTAGATCCAGAACCAAATGGTCATAATCTTGACTCTGAGGTGGTTGTTCCGATGACCCCAGGCTCACGTCTGAACGTCTATCATCCTTTTGATAACATTATAGGAGATGTGAGATCAGGGGTTCAGACTAGAAATCAGCTGTACTCCGCTGGTTATGCCTCGGTGATGGGAAAAGGATACCTTCGACAGTGCATACCACTGCTTTATGTCTCAGTTTGAGCCAAAGTATGTTAGTGAAGCACTAAATGATGAGGCTTGGGTTAGTGCCATGCAGGAAGAACTTCTTCATTTTAAGAAGTTAGGTGTATGGACACTCGTGGATAGACCTAAAGGTGCTAATGTCATTGGTACCAAATGGGTCTTGAAATGTAAGAAAGATGATCAGGGAGTGATCATTAGAAACAAGGCTCGGCTTGTTGTTCAGGGTTTTCGACAAGTTGAAGGGATCAACTACAATGAAGTATTTGCACCAATGGCAAGGATGCAAGCCATCCGCATCTTCCTTGCCTATGCATCTTATTTGAAAATCAAAGTATATCAGTTAGATGTTAATAGTGCATTCCTTCACGGTGAAATTAGAGAAACAATGTATGTTAGTCAACCTGGATTTGAAGATCCATATCATGGGGATAGAGTTTACAAACTCGACAAGGCTCTATACGGGCTTCATCAAGCTCTACGGGCTTGGTATGAGAAACTCTCGACTCATCTTGTGAAACACGGATTTTGCATGCGAGTCATTGACTGCGCACTATTTATCAAAGACAAAGATGGAGACTTACTGCTAGTACAGATCTGTAGATGACATAATTTTCGGTTCAAAGAACAAAGAATTATGCAAAGAATTCAAAGAAGTAATGAAGGCTGAGTTTGAGATGAGGGCCTTGGGGGAGATGAAGATCTTTCTCGGGTTACTAGTAGATCAGACACCAAATGGAATCTTCTTACGTCAGACCAAGTATGTAGGAGATATTCTCAGTCAGTTTGACATGGAGAATGCTTCCATAGCTAGCACTCCACCGGCTACAAACCATGATGTAGCACCCAATGAGAACGGTGATCTGTAGATGCCACTATGTACTACGGAATGATTGGATCTCTCATGTATCTCACTGCCTCGAGACCAGATATCATGTACGCGACATGTTTATGCTCGTGATATTAGGCAAAGCCTAAGTTGAACCATCTAATTATGGTCAAAAGGATATTTCGATATCTGAAGTGCACACCCACACACTGGGTTGTGGTATCCTCATGATGATGACTTTGAACTTACAATGTATAGTGACTCGGATTACGGCGGCTGCAAGATGAACTACATGTCTACATCAGTAGGGTGTCAGTTCTTTGGGAGAAGATTAGTAACCTGGCAGTGTTAGAAGTAGACCTCCGTTGCCTTGTCAACATATGAAGCAGAATACATTGCTGCTGCAAGCTGCTGTTCCTAAATCATATGGATTCAACAGCAAATGCGGGATTACGGTTTGCATTTCACTTCCACTCTATATTTGTTGATAACTCTGCTGCGATTGCAGTCACTAGAACCCGGTCCAACATCCTAAGACCAACACATCAGAATGAAATATCACTTCATACGTGACTGTTTTGAAAAGAACTTAATCGATGTGATAAAAATAAACACTGATTTTCAATGTGCTGACCTCTATACAAAGGCTTTTGATAAACCACGTTTTCTATATCTGTTAGAGGTAATGTGTTTTAAAAAGATAGTGAGGTCATTCCTGAAGATGACCATGTATAGTCCGATGCGTCGCGTCTAGTTTCTCTTAAAATTTCTTAAATTATAGTGTTCTTACATTTAATTCTCTTGTTTGTTTAATGTTATTCGTTATTACACTTAATGTCGGTTCTTGCTCATTAAAATCCTAAAACGTAAATCCTTAATGTTTTTAGTATTTTAGGAATAGGTATGAGAAAAAACGAGGGAAAAGGAGAGGCAAGCCGATAATAAATAAGATCGTACGGGTGATACCGATTTAACGTGTGAATATGATAGTACACAGGTACAAACCATTTGGGACTTTAAAAATCAAATTGAAAAAGATGCAAAGTTCAAAGTCTGAGTAGTCTGAGCAATAAAAAGGAAATATGATAGTTAAGCTAGCTACTACTAAGGTAACACAAAAAAGTAGACCTAGAGGTTGCTAGACCACAGCTGATATGTTGGTAGATTCAACACAATAGATAACTAGATCGTTTGATGATCTCAAGATTAAACTAAATGTTTGACTAGCTGTGGAAACACCTTATCCCTGGTTAACACAATCAACAAGATTCCAATAATGGGTGACGAGCAAAATAAATGCCACAAAAGTGTGCGTAAGACCAAAGCATGAGCTAAAGCACATGAGTGCTAAAGAAGAAAAAATTGCTCAAACAAGAAGATAGATTATGTGCCTCTCTACTGTGCGGTGGCACTAACCTGAGGATAAGCATAACCTATATATTCTAGAACTCATTGTTGTTTGCCGCCTCTCTATTGTGCGATGGCACTAACCTGAGGATTGGCTTCTCTTTGAAAGTTCTAAGAATAGTCTCTTCTTGAATTCTACCCTAAGACCGCTCAAAAATCTCTTAAGGAATGTTGATTACCATAAGTGTGGGATTCACAAATGCTTGTTGAAATAAACAAACCGTAAAATGATCACCGAACTGTGTTGAAAGTCTGTGTATGGATTTAAGAGGACAAGTATACTGACAATCACTGTGGCAACAATTCTTGAAATTTCAAATTAGTGTGGGGACCTAACAGTACTAGTAGATTTCCTAAACTTGCTAAATGACTCTAGATAAAAAAACAATAATTGAGCATCAAAGGTTTTAGATAACTAGTCTCAAATGATTTGAATATCCTGTATGATTCCAGCTTGAATTGGTCCATGTATGGTTTGAAAGATTGAGGCTGCCCTCTTAGAAGAATTATTCCCTAGAGTTACATCTTTGGATTAACCCTCACAAAAACACGAAAACATATATTATGTAAGTACAAAGTTTGTCTAATTCAGTTTTGTGTGGTATCGGACCATGTCATGGAAGTTGATAAGGACCTTAGCATCGAAAGGATCACGTCTGAGGTGACCACACGTGCTTTCGAATAAATAGGTCACGTCTGAGGTAACAAAAGGTTTTAAAAAAGATCACGTCTGAGGTGATCTAAAGGTTTTAAGTCTAAAATGATCAGGTTTGAGATGATCAAATGTTCATAATGTTAAATTAACAGGTTTAAAGGGTTTAAATGTCAAATGGTCATAAACTAAGGAAAATGTCAAGTGTATGACCCATTCGCATGACTGGACCTTGAGTATGGACCAATCATGCGAATGGACCGTACTCATGCATTAAACAGCCGAATAGACATGAATATGGACCATTCAACCGAATGACTTATACAAATGAGCCATTCGGCCGATTAAGAGTGGGCGAATGAACAAGTCGCGCAGCTGAACTCTAGTCGGACGACTAAAGGTGAGTGACTGATCCAATCGCATGACTGAGGTCCATTCGCCCGAATGAAATGAGCGAATGAGTCCAGTCATACGATTGAGTTCAAATTTAGTATTATAGAGGGGGAGTCAGTCGCAGAGACTCATCACTCCCAAATTAACCCTAATTCGCACGACTATCGTTAATCTGCCAAATTTTCATTAGATCTTCTATACCACTAATTCTTGTGCACTAACAATTTCCACTGACTATACAGGTACAATGCGGTTCAATCCAACCATCTCTCATTCAATTGGACTGCAAAATCAACAGGTTCGGTCCAAACAAAGAACCAAGACTTGTTTGACCAAAATAACCCAATTAATTCAGCAATCAACTGAAATTAATGTTGTTATGTGTTAAGTATAATGATTGCGAGTCCAATGAACCAAAACATGACATCTAATCATAAGAATTGTCAAAATTTGAATTTGAATTGAACAACAGTCTGTCATGCGACGGACAGGTTGATGAACTTTAGTCACACGACTGTAGTGCGAATGGCTAACCGCACGACACTAAACCACGCTTATGAGTTCAGTCGCATGACTGATATACAAGAATGAGTGTACATACGTATGAGCTCAGTTGCATGACAAGTCGTACGTATGAGGTAAGACGCACGACTGGATTTCAGTCGCACTACTCATTCGCACGACTAGATCTCAGTCGCATAGTCTCATTCGCACGACAGATCAAAAGAAATATTTACAAGTCCAAGTGATTCAAGATATTCTTATTCAACGGATACTAACGTTTTCTTTTGTAAAAGATGACGAGTCGGTGGACAATGAGCACCAAGCACAACATCTGTGCTTATCTGGATCAGTCATCCAGACATGCACCTGACTTGGTTGGAATCATCTCCTTTCTTAGATGCTCAAGGATCTCTCACGCATTCTCAAGTCCATGCACACTATACGATCTATTCAGCAGGCCTTGGGAAGGGTGCTATAGTTGATAGAACATCAGAGCCTCATAGATCCGTAGTTCAATATGGAGAGGCCATTGAGGTCTCTGAGGAAGATCTCAGGATAGTGCTATAGCTTGGGGACGATGCTGAATGTCCCACATGACTACACCCCCTGACTTTTAGAGGCTGTTTCCTGCGGGCCAAGTACATTAGGGGCATCAATGTAGGGGTGCTCAACAAGAGCAACCTGTGTCCCCAGTTCAAGTACCTTGCACGTCATTCTTCTTATGTGCTTAGCGTCTCGGAAGGAGGTTTTGGAGTGTGTTGTGCATCGTGATCCATGGATACAGGCATATGCTGCACTGGTGCAAACCATCCGTTCAGCTTCTCCAAGATGATCTTCACCTACTTGGTGGAGAACATGAGGGGAAAGGGAAGGAGGCTTCTGCATGTACCTCGCTTTATGAAGATGATTATAGACCAGAAGCTCCCTTCCTTGCGGAAGGAGAAGAAAGACACGGTGGTACTCGAGGTAATGGACGATACCACTTTGGCAGGATGAAGGTTTACAGTGGAAGTAGGTAAAGCCCCCTGTGAGGAGATTATTTGGGCATCTGCCTGGGAAGACTATGGCGCCGCTAGGCGTAAATGGCGTCACGTTGATAGTGACTCTGAAGAAGAGCAGATACAGCTCCCTAATGATGACTCCGATGATGATAGCGGAGATGCTGGAGATGAAGGACCCACTCAAAAAAGGGTCCCACTACTGATATTCCATCTCCAGCATCTGCCCCCACTGGAGACGGAGCGAAGGCTACTGACTCTGACTGTGGGAAGTACTGTGTTCGCACAGAACGAGGGCTCCGGGCGGTTGGTGAACGCCCAGGCAGATTGGGACAGACCACTGATGATCCTACTTATACTCCCGATCTGCCAGGCCGTGCTCTAGGGGGAGCATCCTCCTCGAATGGATCGAGGAGAAGAGGATGGCTCAGCCCCATGGCTTGAAAAGAAAGAAACGCAGAATCACCTTCATCACCACCACAGCCACCACCACAGTCACTACCACAGCTACCACCATTCCACCTACCACCACTACCACCATTCCTCCTACCACCCCAGCCACCACCACAACCACAACCACAACTCCACCATTCCACCTACCACCACTACCACCCTTCCATCCACCACCACATCATTCACACCTACATCACCACCACCATCATCTATACCACCTCCAATCTTCACCACAGTCACCACCCACTAGCCATCCTACAACGCCATCTTCTTTCTCTCAATATCCATCAGGATTGCCTCTACATCCCAGTGGGGTAGAGGAATAGCTCTCACACTTAATCGAATGTGCTGAGACTGTTAGCAGCAGATGAAGAGAAGACCAATCAGATAAGACAGCTGGTAGACCTGACCACTGTCCAATCTCAGCAACTCACTAATCAGGCTCGATTGATCGATGAGCCGGCACATCTGATGTCTCAGCGCCAGGAGCAACACGCCAAAAGGATTGAGGAGCTCGAGGCTGCAAACAAATCTCTGCAGCTAAAACTCAAAGAGTCCAAAGAAGAGCCCTTAAAGATAGGAGAAGGTGATGGAGATGATGATCTTGATGATGATAGTGATGATGATGATGATGATGGTGATGATCATGATGGTCATACTGATGTTAGTGATGATGATGATGACTCTTCAGCTGTAGGTGCCACCTCAGCGAGCGAAAGGAGGACAAAACGAACTCAAGATCCGAGTGCCTCCTCATCCAACCCTGCAGCAGAAGAGCTGATGATCCAGGACAATAATAATGCTTAGTTGGTTTATTGTTATTTAATCTTTTGTATTCGGATTATGTATGATATTAACAAATACATGTTTATATGTAATGTAAATAGTTATGTTTTCGATTATTATGGTTCTGTCTTGATTGTTAACTAATGATTGATATATTGAATGTTTAAATCAAGTAGATCCAAATTATCAAAGGGATAACACGATATTTCTCCCTTCAACACATCAAGACTCAACTAACCATGATTCTTGATCTGCAAGGGATTGTTAGAAGACCAGTGAGTTACACCCCTGAAGAAGGGGAAATAATTCATGATCTTACTGATGAGCAACTGGTAGAAATGTTCAAGCTCAATCCTTATGAGATTGTAAAAGATGCTCCAACTGTGCAAACAGAGAGTGACGATGAGCTTCAGGATGTTGATGAGATTGAAATAGAAGATGTCACTGCTCAACACTATCCTGAGTACACTGACAAGGAGGGAACTGCCATTCCCAATCTGGGAGACACTCTTATCAGTGACACTTTTGAGACTCTGGACAGGATGGAGAAAGAGTCAGAAAAGGATAAAGAGAAGGCCCAAGCCTTAGACGCTGAAGCCAAAATCCAAAAGGCTGAATGGGCAACATGTTTTGAAGAAATCAAAGCCCAACATAGAGCAACTACATCAACTAACTACCCCAACTGTATAAGGTCAAGAAACATCAAAAGGTGGCAGGCAGGATCATAGCGTGGGCACATTTTGCAGACCTTAACGTTTACGCGGTTAAACGTGAAAAGGGAATAGAGTACTTCAGATTTCCACATGATCTGAAGACTCTTCCAGTTTTAAGCTCAACCAGTTAGCAAAGTTAAAATTGTTATATGCTGACCCTCGTAAGATGTCACGCTAGTTTGAAGCCTCTCTAAAGACGGAGTACTATACCAGATGGGTCAACTTCAAACCTCAACAACCAATGAGGTACATCAGAAGATCTGAAGTTGATACCATAACTGGTAAACCTAGAGTAGTGTTGAAGTGGAGTCCACCACATACAATGTCTAAGATCCCACTACGTGAGATGCCACAGGACTTCACTCCACACTTTAAATGGTGGTACTATGATTGGAATACGGGAGATGCCGTAATAGTCTTGAACATGAATGGCTCAATGGAAACCATAAAGGTGCTTGACTGGATGTGGCTCACCAACTCGTCAGCACAAGATGTTTATACTTTATACAAGTGGCCACTGTTCTACGACACACAGGATATTGTACAAGCTTTACAATTCCAGAAAGTGATAAGACTCTGTTTTGCTTTTGAGATAAACACAGGAGTCACCAAAGAAGCTAAGTACAAAAATTTTGTGGAAATCATGAAAGATGTTAGACAATAGATAGATCTAGGTCCAAGGGGGAGTTTGTTAATACATATATGTACCTAGATCCTGATCTGAACGTAATATGTCTTACACGTGTGTAATTGTAAGTGTACGGGTACTTAATGAAATACAAATGTTTGGTTGTGTTTATAATGTTTAATATTTCATTAATGAGTTGTTTAACGCATATTGACTTGATTATATAGATTTGTGATTGTTTGAAGTGTTATGCATAATGTTATAATATTGAATACACTCAAACATTGTGAAGTGAAGTTCTCATGCGTCCGACTGGACCATGCGCCCTAAGAGTGATCATGCGTCCGAATGGACCATTGTTGGACCAAAAGAACCAATGAGCCTAATCAGAAAAACCTCTAAGTCCCACAGACATTGCAACTGCTGAAGAAGATCACAACAGCTGAAGATATCAGCTGATTACAAGGTCTGAAGACAATATCGGAAGACTTCTACTGAAGACAAAGTTTGAAAGCAAAGACTGAAGACAAAGTCTAAAAGAAAAGTACTAAAGACAATGTATGAAAGAAAAGTACTAAAGACAAAGTCTGAAGCTATCATCTGAAGACAAAGTCTGAAAGTAAAAGTCTGAAGAGCACAGACTGAAGACAAAGACTGAAGACCAAAGTGATCAGTAGTTGTCACAAGAGCTGAACTTATTAACTTCCTTAGTTGTGATGGTTTCCTTTCAGTACTTGTAATTTACTTTTCAGTAGTTATAGTTTTAGTAATGTAGTTCAGTAGTTTTATGTTTTTGTACTTAGCATTCTCTGAGATGTAATGAGTAGTTGAGAACATTCTCAGTAGTTTGCATAGTTTCAGTAGTTTGTATAATTATGTTAGATGTCACTATCAAGTGACATTAGCAGACGTCACATTCCCTATATAAGGAATGTTGACCTAGTTGTAACATGTGACATTCAGCCACCACAAAAGCATATGAATGAAATATTCCTTTGCAGAATTCTCTCTCTATAACCGTTTACTTTTCATTGAATATCATTTGTGTTCTTGCGAATTGTCTAATTCACTGTTCAAATTCGCTGCAATCTATTCAAATTAATCAAACATAGATCACTGATCCTAACAATTGGTATCAGAGTAGGTTAATCATTGATCGATCTAACAGTTGATCATTGAAACTGCTATTTCAATATCTATGTTTGATTAAATTAGCATATTGGCAAGAATTGGTTATAGATCATTGCATTTCTGCTGCTTTCGGTTATTTGCTTTGAGTTTCTCTTGGTTCATATTGAGTTTGTTGTGTTTCGCACTAAATCAGTTAAAACATAATTGAATTTGGTTGAATCTGAGAATGACTACTCCTTCTAATGATCCTCACAATACCGGTTCCTCAACCAAGCCTCCGATGTTGGCTAGGACTGAGTATAACATATCACAACGAAGAATGCTTCATCACCTGTCTGTTAACAGTTCAGGTTGTTGGACATCCGTGGTACATGGTCCACACAAGCCTATGGTGAACAATCCGGAAACCAACCAAATGGTTCCGAAGAAGAAGGAACAATACTCAGATGAGGATCGAAAACTGTTTGAGATTGATGCTAAAGCGGATGGTATTCTGGCCATGGATATGCCTAATGAAATCTATTCTGGGCTTATGCATCATGAAACTGCTCATGACCTCTGGAATGCATTGAAGGAACAATTTGGTGGAACAGATGAGGTCTTGGAAAACAACAGAGAAATCCTTGCCTAACAATATGAGACATTCTCTCATAGGAAGGGTGAGTCACTGACTCAACAGTTTGAGCATTTTTCCTGTTTGATCTCTGAGCTGAGAATGGTCAAACATGAATACACTAATAGCCAGATGAACAACAAATTCCTCAGATCACTGAACAAAGTTGGTTTTGACAAGAGTAAGTTGAGGTGTCACAAATGCCACAAGCTTGGACACTTTGCAAGAAAGTGTAGATCAACTGGATCTAACTCCTTTGCACCTTTGTGACTTTTCCAAGCAATAGTCCACAAAACAGAGGGCAACATCCTGCTTGTTCTGGTCATCATGCACAACCTATATCTCCTGCATATTTTGTCCCTCAGGGTCCAATGTCATATCCATATCCATGCTATTACATGCCACAGCCAATCCAGTTCAAGTTCCTATTGCACAACAATTTCAAGCCTTACCTGAGCCTCTACCATCTCAATCATCTCAATCACAACCTCATCACAGCTTCTTCACCCCTGGTGTTGTTGACTTGATAGTTACCAAATGATCTCTCTGGCAATGAGCATTTATTTGCTAGTGATGGTCAACATGGTGGTGAACATCCTTTTGGGACTCTTGCTCTCATGGCCCTGGAGTCTACTAAGAGTTCATGCTCCAATGCATCTTTATCACAAGTAACCCATGTATCCTCTGAAGCTATGGCCAAGCTATGTTCTAAATCTTGCATAGCTGTATTTATCTCTATTAGAGAGGCAAATGTCGCTTTAATAAATCAAAATCTTGAGCTTGAGCAAATCCTTTCCAAAAGAAAAGCTGAGTATGAGTCTGTTCTTAATGATAAAGATGATGAGATTTATAAGCTTAAATGCCAATTAAATGATGAAAAGGCTAAGCTAGAGGTCATTCTTGAGAACCACAAGAACTCAAAGAAAAACTTGCAGCTACCCAAGTTGAGTGTGACCGCTGGGTATCATCCTGCAAGGGATTTGAAATGCTGCTTAGCAAGCAATCTGCTTCGAATGTGAAGTTTGGAATAGGTTACAATCACATTGCATGACCTACAGATTTTACTCCAAAATCAATGGTAAAAACCTGAAGGTGAAATAAATTTCTAACAACATCATCATGTGCATCATCCTCAAGTGATCACCAAAATCACAAGATGAAATCAGTGCTGATACCTCAGCAAAACAATTGCCTGATAGGTTAACTACTAATAAGCACATGAAGCTGAGTTCTTCAGATGTTGTCCCTCAAAGTACCTCAAGTACTTAAGGGCAAGTCACAACATCTGAAATGCATTTCAAATCAGCTGAAATAAAAGGATTAACAACTGTTGATGAATCTATCATACAGTCTTTCAGGACGGATAGAGAATAGCTGAAGAACAAGTCTTCAGTTGTTACAGATCCTTCAGTACTAAACACAAGTATTGAAAGGAGGAAAAGTACTGAAGAGCACACCTTCAGTAGTTTCCACATCAGCAGTTGATCAATCCAAGATGAAGAATAAGCCTTGTGAAATATGTGGTAAATTCAATCATCTTTTTGATGAATGTTGGTACAGAAAGGGTTCCAACTCAACAGAGATAAGCTCATTAAAATCCAGATGGATGAAATGAAAAATGAGTTTGAGACCAAGTTTGTACCACAGTCATCCAATGTAATAAACTCAAGCCTTCATCCAAATCTAAAAAGAAGGATAAGGTTTATCATGGAACAACTAATAGTGCTCCTCATGACAAACATCATACTAAGTTTTTGAATTTCACGGAGGAAATGGTGGGTTATAGGAAATCATCAAAAACAAGTACTGATTTTCCCAAGAGCTGAAAGCTTTAGCTACAAATCAGACACAACTTGTTATGATGGTTCAGCATTTGTTGGGGAGAGTTAACCAACTAGATGCACTGTGATCAACACAAAGTATACAAGTTCAACCTTTTAAACTTTCTGAGAAACGCAGCGGAAGTAAAGCATTATAACATGTTTATAATCTGAAAATTTCATGTTCTTAATGATGTTTTAAGATGGAAAAACAAACCCAAATCAAAAGGATCTTAAATATGTGAATGAACAAGCTATGAACACAAGTTAAGCAACATAAAATCACAGCTTCAATGAGCTGTGATTACTACCTTATTCCAGCCAAAATTGTCGACCAAGAAAGGGTTAAAATGCTTGTGAATCGGCCAAGACTCCAAGGAAGAAGCCCTCAAGCTTGTATACCCCAAGCCCTTGAAGTAAACACCACTCTTGCTAGGGAGAGCACACCAAACAACTCCAAAAAACCCGAAAATTGCTCCTACTTTCTGCTGCCTTTTAAGAGGTGTAGAGAGAGAGAGAAAAGGGTTGTGTGTGTTGCTTGCATATGAGATAGATCAGATTTCTTGAAGAGTGAAAGACTAGTTGAGTGTGTCTTTAGTTTTCAAAGAAAAAGTCCAATGAAAATACACATGGGGGGCGGCCGAAATTTCAACTTAAAAGGGGTTTTCCCTCTTTAATCAAACACACAAACACACTCACTATAATTAGCCTTTTTTGTCACACATTAAATAAGTCATCTGCTAGACATATTTAAATGTGACATGTCTTCTCTAATTAAACAATTTAATTAAAGTATACTCTCATGTTATTTGTGTTATTTAAACCCTTTAAATAACAAAATAATAATAAACCCATCAACAAATTATCCTCATAATTTGTTCCATTTCAAATGCAACTTATTTAGAAAACCCATTTTCTAAATTGTGTAAATATTTAATTGCATGATCATATCATCAATTAAATATTAATTGGTGTTTGCTAAGCTTGTTATTTGGTATAACCCGACTTGGATCATAACGTACTAACCGCATCAATATTCTACGTGTCTTGGGCACATAGAGTCCAACAATCTCCCACTTGCCCAAGATTCATAGAAGATTGACGCAAGCAGTAAATACCGCCTAACAACGGTTTATTACCCTTAATACGCATGACTTATAGCCATTCAATAACATCATCCCTTTCAAGTACCCAACTTGAAATGATTTAGGTGAATCAATCATCTATCCTTTTGTTTCAGATGTCATGTTAAATCCAAGGACACAGAATGATCATTCCTGTTGATTTAACTTGATCAGGCCTTAGACATCTAACTCTCAACGAATAAGAGGAACAAATTCCATCTTGACCATATACGTTTCTCACAAACACCTCGTATCATACCTGAACATACCCTTATGTACTGTCCATTATTTCAGGGCAGTGAAGAATCAGCTCAAGGCATAATACTTGGTGAATATCAAAACCCAATATGTATCTCAGGTCGGAGGATACCAAATGATATTCGCCTTTACTCAAAATTACCTATGATCAATCAGTAAGATTCCATGTAGTAAACTTTGAGTTGCGGGTTAGTCCAATATTTGTATCCCATAAATATCTATGAACCTTGGTAGCAACCTATTGCTCTATATTCATTCTTATGAATATCAACCAATCCAAGTTCATAATAATCTTACCCTCACACTTGTTCCCACAAGTATGAACGACTACGGACATTTAGAGTAAACAATTTACTCATGGATTAAACATGCTAAATTGGAACATTAATTGAAACATTATAACCAAATAATTTTATTCAAATAATAAAGAGTTCCACATATCCAAATACAAAATTCACAGATCAAATCCAATCACTAGAATATCAAAGTCCCATGGCACAAGTATGACCTTCATGCTTTGCCTTTTCAAGGAGCTTCGTGAGAGGATCCACAATGTTCTGATCCGTATGAACTTTGCGAATACATATCTTTCCATTTTCAACTTCATCTCGTATGTAGTTGAATCTCCGCTCAATGTGCCTTGTCTTTTGATGAGCACGAGGTTCCTTGATTTGAGCAATCGCACCCTCGTTATCACAAAAGATCTCTAGGGGGTCCTGAATGGAAGGGACAACCCCTAGATTGGCAATGAATTTCTTCAACCATGCAGCTTCTTGAGCTGCCAATGAGGCGGCAACGTATTCTGATTCTGTAGTTGATAGAGCCACCACATCCTGTTTGGAGCTTTTCCAAGAGACCGCTCCTCCATTCAGAATGAAAATATATTCCGATTGTGACCGAGAATCATCACGATCGGTTTGGAAACTCGCATCCGTGTAACCTTTTACAACGAGTTCCTCATCACCAGTTCCATAGATTAGGAACATATCTCTTGTCCTCCTTAGGTATTTAAGTATGTTCTTAACAGCCATCCAATGACTGTTTCCAGGATTTTGCTGGTAACAACTTGTCATGCTTAAGGCGCATGACACGTCCGGTCGAGTGCATATCATTGCATACATGATGGATCCAATAGCAGATGCGTATGGGATGCCTTCATTTTGTCTTGCTCATCCTTTGAGTTAGGACATTGAGTCGTACTCAATATATATCGTTCCTCTTTGAATAGGTACGGTACCTTTTTTAGAGTTCTCCATCTTGAACCTTTTCAAGATTTTATCAAATACGCACTTTGATTCAAACCAATTAGCCTTTTCAAGAGTTCTCCATCTTGAACCATTTGATCATCTTCAACATCCTCATGTTGAGTGCTAGTTTCAACCAAACATGCATCGGGTTGTGGTTCTTGATCCTCCTCAAGATCCACTGTTCTACTGCTAGTTCCTTCCATAAGGAACTTTGCTTCTAAGAACTCACCCTTTCTGGCAACAAACAGCTTTTGTTCCAGTGGATCATAGAAATAATATCCCATAGAATCTCTAGGATATCCAATAAAGATACACTTGGTGGATCGGACTTCCAATTTTTTTGGGGTGGGAGTTTTAACATAAGCCTCACAACCCCAGACCCTTAAGTATGATAGGGATGGAACTCTTCCATGCCATATCTCAAAAGGTGTCCTTTCCACCTTTTTGTTTGGGGCCATATTAAAATACGGGCCGCGGAGAGCAAAGCAAAACCCCAAAATGATAAAGGTAATGTGCTTCTAGCCATCATAGATCGGACCATATCCAATAAGGTTCGATTCCTCCTCTCAGACACACCATTGTGTTGTGGTGTTCCAGGTGGAGTGAGTTGTGAGACAATCCCACAACTCCTAAGATGATCTTGGAAAGCATCACTTAGGTATTCACCTCCTCTATCAGTGCGGAGAACTTTAATTGACTTGTTGAGTTGATTTTCCACCTTATTCTTGAAGATTTTGAACATTTCAAAAGCTTCATCTTTGTGCCTTAATAAGTACACATACCCATAGCGACTATAATTGTCGGTAAAGGTAATGATGTATCTTTCACCATTCCTAGTCATTGGCTTAAAAGGACCACATACATCCGAATGTATGATTCCTAATAAATCTTTTGCCCTTTCATTAGTTCCACTAAAGGGTGACTTAGTCATTTTACCTTGTAAACAAGATTCACATACATCAAATGAATCATATTCATCTGTTTTTAAAAGACCATTCTTTTGAAGTGTTTGTATATGTTTCTTGTTTATATGACCAAGACGACAATGCCAAAGATAGGTATCACTCAAATCTAACTTGAGTCTTTTGGTGGTTGCTTGGTATATTGAGCTATCATATTGTACGTTTTCATGAACCAATTCATAAATACCATTACAAGGTATAGCCTTAAAATAAAATACATGATTTAAAGAAACATGAATATCATTGTCAACAAACTTGAAATCATAATCATATTGTCTTAAACGGGAAACATAAATTATGTTCTAGTCAAACTAGGAGCATATAATACATTGTTTAAAATAACTTCCAAGCCACTTGGAAGCTTCAAAATGTAGTCTCCTTGGGCTTCAACGTGAACCTTTGCACCATTGCCCATGAAGAGACTTATTTCCCCTTTTGCATAGTGCTCATTTCTTTTGAACCCCTGCAATAAATTGCAAATGTGAGTTCCACATCCGGTATCTAATACCCATGTGTTAGAAGAAATAACATTTAGCTCAACATGTATCATGTAAATTATACCTGAGGTTTGCCCGGCATCCCTCTTTTCTCTCAACTCTTTGAGATAGACTGGACAATTTCTCATCCAATGCCCTATCTCACCACATTTAAAGCATGGGTCGTTACAACACTTTTGCTTCTTCTCCTTGGGCTTCGGAGGTTCCGCCCTAACAACCATCTTCCCTTTCCCTTTGAGTGCCCCTTTCCTTTGGCAACAGTTGCCTTAGGAGGGGTAGAGACCTTCTCCTTCTCCCACCTTCATTAATGCTGAGAACGGGTAAAACCCTTTTACCCATTCCCGCCTCAGCTGATTTGAGCATCGAATGAAGTTCATTTATGGTCTTGTCCCATCCATTCATGTTGTAATTCATTACGAATGCCTCAAATTTAGTTAGGCCATTAAGGATCAAATCTGTGGCCAACTCCTTTGAGACAGGACAATTTAGCCTTTGAAGGCGGTCGATGTGGCTTTTCATCTTAAGAACATAAGATGAAACTGTTTGGGATTCTTCCATCCGACATGCATGAAGCGCTCGAACCGTTTCGAAGCGCTCCACTCTAGCTTGTTGCTGGAACGTTTCCCGCAACTGAGTGATCATGTCATAGGCTCCATGGAGCTCATACTCCTTTTGGAGTTCGGGTGTCATACTTGCTAACATTAAGCAAGAGACTTGGACGGAGTCTTCCACATATTTAACCCAATCATTATAGGCCTCCACATCCTCCTCGTTAGGTTCATCGGGAATGGGATCATCAAGAATGTAGGCCCGCCTTTCTTGCTTGAGAACAATTCTCAAGTTGCGGTACCAATCCATGAAGTTGTTAGGTGTTAGACGATCCCTTTGAAGGATCGCCCTAAGGGATTGGTTGTTTTGGTTAGGAACATCATTATTAGCGTTGTTGTGGTCGGCCATCTACAAGATTTTACAAAGTCCATTTTAGTAATCGTTGATATAATTGTATATCTCAGTTATTAATACCCTTTATGTCTCATAGACTATTAATAAATAAAATTTTAGAATCCAACATATATTTAAATATTGGTTAGGTGACCTTTATCCCATTATTTAAATAAACAAGGTAGTCATAAATGACAATTGCAACCTATTGCAACTTCTACTGGTATGGGATCGTTTGAACATCTTATGTTTATAACGGAATGTATCCCATCTACACCTTTTATAAAACACATTTTAGGTGATCCATTCAATATATTTTATAACTCAAGTCGTCCTACTTACACACACGTATGAGTTTACTACATAAGTGGTTAGGTGACCTTTATGCCACAAACATGGTATTCTCACCACAAGTTACAAGTTCCCTCAAAGTGGTTAGGTGACCTTTATCCCACCAAGAGTTTGCAAGTGACCTAAGTGTTGTGTAAAAGGATGTGTTTAACTTGTTTTCAAAAGGGATTTATAATTTCACAATTCTTGTTTTAGAAAAGACCATGTACCATATGATTGTATGCATTCAACCATATGGTACCCATTTGGTTCTTTTAAATAAAACCCATTTTATTTTGCAAACCATTAACTCCTTTTATAGAACCATTCAATTTTGCTTACTGATTTGTGAACGAATTTCTTGTTATAGCTTGTTCTAGTTGATGGTTTGTTAATCACATCCAAATATTCAAAACAAAACAACATCATAAGGATTCAACCAAGCAAACCAAAACAATGCATATATGCATAACAAAGCATACTAAGTTGAGCACACTTGTTTAGCCAAAACAAGTGTGTCAAAAGGTCCTGTCCTAAGGGTTAAGAACATGACACATGGTTGACAAAAGGAACTCCCACTTGAAATCACATCTTCAAGCATTCTCTTTGTCCATCTTTTCTTCAAGTCTTGTTCTTGAGCATCCTTACAAAATATGTATCCTAATACATTTTTCTAGTAAAGATAAACTCCTATTCTATTTATTACAAACCATATGAATGAATAGATTACAAAACAAGACTTGAAACAAACAAAAAAAAATGCCCAAATGAATATAACATGACAACCAATCATTCAATCCAAATGGTCTAGGCTTTGTTATGCATAATCAACAACAACATGTTCAAACATACACAAGATAATCGATTTTGGCAGCCCCTTAGAGCCCATGTTCTTGGCCAACATAAACCAAGAACAAATGGGTTTAGAACATATAAACAAACATCTAATAATCTAGAGTTTTAAATATACTTATATGCATAAAGTAGCATCTTTAAAACACCCAAAAAAGGGGGCAAAATCCAGCCCTCTAACTCACGGATTTTGGGTGTCTAGCACCACAAAACCGTGAACTAGTAAGAGAGAAAACATGTATGCATATGTATAAGTGGCTCTTGATGCCATTGTAGGGGATTAACATGTTTATCAAAGTTCATATTCTCTTGTGTTATATGAAAAACGCAGCGGATTTATATTTTAAGACATGTTAATAAGATGATTATTAAACCCATTTAATAAAGAACCCCAGCCATGGATCATTATACAAATGCATATAACAAAGGACATAAGATACTTAGAAGAATATACAACCTTGTAGCTTCCTAAAACCCAAAGATGAGAGCTGTGAAAGATGACTTTGTGGCTGAGTTTTCAACCAAGAAAACCTCAAGGAGTGATACCCCAAGCTTGTACAAACACCTTCCTTTGCTAGGGCTTGCAACACCAACTTGAAGAGCTCTCCTCTTGTTGAATCTTTTCAGCCAAGAACACTTCTTTGCTGAGCTGAAAATTCCGGATTCCTTTGCTCAAAACCGAGATTTTTGAGTAAGAAAAGACAGAGAACTTATCTTTTGTGTGTGTGTAAGAATGAAGAGTATGCAAGAGAGTTCATGAGTGGAGTTATTGCATGGCCTTGGAACCAAAAAAAGGGGGATATCCAAGACCAAAGGGGCGGCCGATTTTGGCTCCCTTTGGACTCCATCAGTTTCAAAATTTTAAAAAAATACATACTCTTGCATCCTTAAAATGTAAACTTAAACCATTTTAATTTTATATGACTAACACACACACTATTATTTGTCATTGTTTAACTAATTTAAAAAATGAACAAATAATCCCATATGAAAAAATATATATATATATATATATTATATATATATATCTATATATATAATATATATATATATATAAACTTATTCATTTGCAAAAGCAATAATTTAGAAAACCCGGTTTCTAAATTGGTGTTTATATTTATTTGTTTTGATCTAATCAACAAAAAAATATTTGTCGGTGTTTGTTTGGCTTGTTATTGGGTATGACCCGACTTGGATCATATCACACTAGCCACATCAATTTAATATGTATCTTGGGCAGATCAATTCTTTCATGTTGTATATTTTCTTCAAGTTCTTTTACAAGTGTAAAAAGCATAAGGAAAGATACAAGGAGATGAGATACTTTATACTACATCCTATAGCTGGCCATACTCAGAAAGCCAGCTTGATACATTTGAACTAGACAACAAAATCAAATGTAGAGTCAAAATGCACATTGCCTTTTGACTAGTGACTATGACATGCCATAGGTCACATCATAATATATTAAAAAAGGATAAAAGTACATAAAGTGGAAAGCACAGACTCAAGACCTCAATGTGTAGTTATCAAAAGCATGGACCTTTTCACCAACATATGTAAGTAGTGACTGAACAGAGTTGTAGTGCAAAGAGTTCAACTTTATGGTAAAGTAGATAAGATAAAGCATGTATTCAAAAGTCTTCAGAATATAATACGTCTTCAATTCTTGGCTTGAGAAGACTTTGTCTTTGAAGCTTCGAAAGACTTCACTTTGGCCTTCGGAAAAGTTTTGGTCTGGCTTCAGAACGTTTTAGACTTAGAATATTTCTAGTGCATGGTGTAAAACTTCCAAAGCATCTCTACTTTTGTACTTCAATGCATGCATGCATGCAAGAAAGACTTTGAATGTTTTAGGTGCATCAACCTTAAATAAAACCTTACAAACTCCTCCTAGGCTGATGCTACCAAAACATTTGAAAATCTTAGATGTTGACTGTCCTCATAATGATGATGATCATACCATTCTTGGTTAAATGGTCACGAGAACTCAGACTCTCATAGTATCTTCCCATCTGAAAGAGATCATATAGAGGTAGATTGAACATTTCCTACCATGGGTAGACATCATTAATACCTTGATCTCTAATTATATTCCACCTTTCTGGATTAGTAGAGTAAGTCCAGGACAAGATGGGTCTTCTTGATGCAAGAGGAGCTGCTTGAATGGGAGTTATTTGAGCTTCCTCTTGACGCACTTCCTCAGAATGTTTTGACTAATCCTGAGGTCTGGAGGTGGATGACCTTGTGTACTCTATATCTTTGACTTGGGCTTAGAGGTCATCTTTTTTTCCTCTTTGAACTCCTTAGCTAAGAAGACTGGCCTGCATCACCTTGTTGTTCTGTTTTGTCTTTCTTAGTTGGATCTACCTTCCACACAGGTTCAGAAGGAAAGGGAGTTTGACCCTACCATGGACCTGGAGATGAAGTTTGCTCAGATTCAGCAGGAGGTCTAGGTTGTGTTGTCTCAAAAGGTTCAACCTTAACATCCACTTCTTGAGGGGCTTGACTTGGTGGGGAGTGAAAGCTCTCCTCTTTTAATTTTTCTTGATCACCCTTATGTGCTCGTCCATGATGGATAGAGACATAGGGCCAAGTCTCCTTCAAGAGAATCCATACAGCTTCAAGAAGCTCGTTATCCTCTTCCGTTCAGCTGATTTCTTTTAATTCTTCTAGATGATGGCTCTTGTTTGGGATGTTTCTTCCCTCATTTCCTCTTTGTAGCCTTCTACTCTTTGGGTACTTGAAGTTCAAGTTGTTTGAGGTACTCAAACTTAATATACTCAAAAGGCAAGGGAAGAAGTACATCTGCGGGGTAGAGACCTCTGGCACTCAGGTACTTCATCATGTTTTGCCTGTCAATTTCTTTATCTACCTAAGGTTCTTATGGTGCCATAGTCTCTTGCATAGAGCTTTCTTGAAATAGTGAGAGAGTAGGAACATGTTTATAGAGTCTTTTGGTCTTTTTTCTTCCTTAATTTAATAGACCAACCTTGCATCCTCTGCTTCCTTTCACTCTCTTGACATTTCCATATCTACTAGTTCAATTAATCATCTAAGGTAAGAGAGATGATCTGATCAATATCACAGTTTCTAGTCTGTAAGTTAGAGATCTTGGCTGCCCTTAACTCATCATTTTGAGAATCAGGTCTACGGGTAGCCCTGATTACAACTTGCCTAAAGCCTAAAGACCCAATGAAACTATCTCCCCTTAGTTCCTCTTCTTCTCAATCTCTCTCTCCTCCTCAATATACTAAGGAGTCATTTTCCTATTCCCTTTGTTACTCACAGACCTTTGTGACTCAAGGTGGAGAAAACTTTGGCCTTTATTGCTTAGAGTAGCAACCATGCTCTAGGAAAAGAGAGGCTGTGATACACCTTCACCAGCAGGTGTTTCACTGAGGGAGTAAATTGCTAAAGTAGTTATAGGTGTGACAGGGCTCTCAGGACCTATCACTGGGCCTTCAGTCAAGGCTTTCCCTTTGACGCTAATCTCACGGTCTGCCTCAATATCCAATTGACAAATGAATTACCTAATTGTCTTTGTATTTTTCTTTGGCTAACTACTTCACTAATCCTATCTTTAATCCTTTGAGCCAGCCTACCAGCTTGCCTAAACTTGCTTTGAATGGTAAGTGGCATGCTGATGAGGTCAAGACATTCATAGTAGTTCAAGGTTGGAAAATTTAAGACTTCTTGCTGCCTTTGAACTCTTTGAAGTGTGAGGGCCCTTCTATCAGCATCATATCTCCACGTAATTATGTAGTTTGAAATTCCTTGCGGTGGGAATGAAAAAGCCCTTAGAATACCTTTCTCAAAAAGACACAGAATAAGAGAGTCTTAGGAGTCCACATCAATGTGAACTTGAGGAAGTTGCTAATTACGAACAACTGAATGTAAGGATGGTGAGTCCTTAATGTACATACTTTGTGAAATACTCCCAGGTTCTCTGATCGTTATGACTTTCTCCCCTTTTTTGGTAGCATCACCAACTTGCATAGGTGAGATAGGAGTTAGGTCAAACATATCCATAGGTTCTTGAGTTCCTGGATGAGCTCTCCTCAAAGGTCATACAGCTAGTTTTTCCTTGAGATAAGACATATAAAGTTGCTGATCATTGACCCTGTTGTGTAAGGTAGTCACCTGATTCCAAGTAACTAACCTTAAAGACTAGGTAGGTGCATGTTTGAGATAGTTTTTGCAACTTTAGTCTCAAGTTCCCTTATCTTCATTAGAAGAATCATTGACGAATGAGAGAGTTGGACCAAAGTCCTCTCTCTCACCACCAGCATCCGGTTCTTGGCTATTGGTTTTGCTCTACTCACTTACAGCTTCAAGAGAGGTGTCAATAGAATGAGTTGCCATGGTTGAGGTTAGTATGATATATCATTTGCAGAAGTGAGAGCCTCTTCAATAGGAACTCCTGAACAGGTTCAGGGAGATCCACCTTAGTACTGGGTCAAAGATATGGGCTATAGATAAGGGATAGGTAGGAGCACTCATATCTTTTAGGGGAAAAGTAGAGAGACTCATGATATTTACTGAATCCCATGTCTTCATCATTATATTATTCAAGGTTAGGGATAGGTTGGTTGAAATCTAGAGGCTGGGGATGGTAACTTGCCCCTGAAGTTGTTTATATAAGTGTTGAGACTCAAAGTGAAGGCTTAAGGCTAATGGGCTAATGAGCTCATCAGGTTGAGCATGAGCAACCTTAGCATAGATTCTTGATAAGGTAGGAGTGGGTGGTTCCTCTGGTGAAGTGGGAGCTCAATGGAGACATCTTCCTCGTGTATGGGTGAGGATATGGGGGCTTGCACCGGCTGAATAGGTAGTGCAGGGGTTCGTTTGGATTTTCTATTGTAGGTGAGGAGTGATTTAGGTTCTTTTTGTGGTTTAGTGGTTGAAGGTGTGGGTTTAACAGTAGCTTGTGTTGCTAGGTTGTCACCTTGAGCAATGAGCTCGAAAATTTTGAGAATAAGGGTTCTTTCTACCATAGAGAAGCCAATAATTGGCTTCTTCATGATTTTAAAGGTACGAGCTTTCATCTCTCCCAATTTAAGAATATTAACTTTTTCACTTAGTATGAGCCCAGTTACCAGTTATGAATGTATTGAACATATCTAGGAAACATGTAATACTCTAAAGAGTCCAAGTTTGCAAGCAGATTTGTGGAGAGAAATTGTGAGTATTTGAACCTGACCCCTTGAACCATTACATGCATTATAAAGGAGAGATCTTAAAGAATCTGGTCCCACCCACCATGCTGATATGAATAACCACATGAAGCAAATACTTCGACTGGGATGAGACCTTCCCTTTCTTTATTGTTTTTACCGAGAAATCTTCTTTGTAGCCCATCTACTAAAAGGAGTGGTTAACAACTTCTTTTGGGAAGGAGAATTCACCTTCCTCATCATCCAGCTGAAAATGAGTGTTGATGATGGCTGGAGTGATGAAGATTGTCCTATCTTGCATTGTAGCAGACAATGACTTCTCCCTGTCCATAATGACATCTTGATAGGTCTTCAAGAACTCAAGCTGATGATCCTCATAGAGAGTATGATCAATGGTTAGAGATGTGAACTAGTTTGACAGATCCAGAAAACGACAAACCTCTGAGAAACTATAATCTTTCTCATGTCAAAAGAGAAACCTTGTTAGAGCTCTTTGAAAATTAGCATTAGTCTTTATGTTTCAGTTTTTTTCATAGTGTAAGGACTTATTTTTTAAATATATGTTCATTTTGTTTATTTATTAGTATAAATAGAATTATATGTATTTTGTGCAGGGACACGCATAGTTTTAGACTTTGAGAACTCTGTGTGCATATTGTAATCCTTTGCTAATATCAATGAAACTTCTATGATTTTTCTCATAATGGCATTTATTGATTATATTGTTCATATAATTTTTAATTGCATCTTATCTTGCACACAAGTCGATCCATTTGAACCTATCAAATGGTATCAGAGCATTCGGTTCAGTGATTTGGAGCTTAAAACGAACTTTAAGCCCTTATGAATCACTTGAGTCTATATTTTTTATAGCAATTGTTCAAATAATTGTTGAATTCAGTTATGTTTAATCACTAGAAACATGATTTGAATAAAATTGAGTGAATTGACATCTTCAAATCTAAATTTTTGTCAGATTTGAGTTTAAATAGTTCTTCAAAAGTCGAACACAAAATTTCAGCAAAATTGTGATAAGTTGTTGTTAATTGAAGGAAAATGATGTTAAAGGATTGTTAATCGCTACATTTTACACTTGATTGAAGAGTTTTAGATCTATTAATTAGGTTTTGAAAAGTTTGTTAAGTCAGGTTGTAGAAGTGGATGAATTAGGCGTTTGGTGTGTTGAAATCATCTGAAAAATTACCTAAGTGTTTAGGCGTATAAACATTGTTTAGATGCTTAACATTGTTTAGGCATTTTCAAAGTGGATATTTTCACACTATTTGTCGGCGTATTAGCACTTTTTGGATGTTTTTCCAAAACCAAGTCTTAAGCGCTTTAGAACTATTTATGTGCTTTGGAACTGTTGAGGCGCTTCATCACTGTTTGGGTTCTTTGGACTATTTGGGCATTTTGTAATTGTTCATGCATTTCTAGTTTGGGTGTTTTAGAGATTTACTAAGGTGTTCCGTAAGAAGTTTCTAAGACAAAGTGGGCGCTTCACTACTGTTCATGCGCATCAGATTTAGACTTTTCATTTAACACTTAGAATTTTTTTCAAAATCTAAACTCCAAAAATATTTCCATTTCTTTATTTCATTTTCAATCTAAAAACAACAAAAATAATATATTTTCTTAATCTCAAAACTTAAACGTGTTTAAGTCTGAATATTTTGAGAATAGAGTACCAAATTTGGAGAACAAAGCTGAGTTCAAGAACTGGTCATTGAGGCTGAAACATCATTTGAATTCTATTGATACTGATTTTGGAAATCAACAGAAAAAGGACCTCACATTCCAGTCATTTTTGATGGTCTTGATAGAGGGTTTGTGTACACAAAAGATTCACAAGAGCCTTGCCCTGAAGATGGTTTACACGGGGATGATCTAAAGAAGGTGAAGAAGGATTTAAAGCATATTCTCTCACGTTTGAAGGATTACCTTTGGAGGTACTATCAAGGCTTGAGAATTACCCGTAAGGCCCCATTCCCGGGATGCTTAAGCTGGCCAATCATCGTTCATAAAACGTATAATGACATTAAATTGAAATAAACGTTGCAGCGGAAACATTGAAAACAACATTTTCATTAAAACTGTTTTTGCAAAATAATACAACATCACTATACAGGGCATCATCATACAATCATAACATGCATCGTACATACCATCATGCATAACATCATACAATCATGCATCATCATCATCATCTATGACCTCAAAAGTCAACTTACTATGCCCCCGGGAACGTCCCAAGTCAAAGCCCACATCTGCACTTTTTCCCCGAAAAGTCTTAAAAATATTCTAAGTATTCATTCGCATTTCTTATTGTTCATCCATATTTCTTTTTTTTCATATGCATTTCTTCTACTCATCAGCATTTCTTTGCTCATCCGCATTTCCTTTACAAATCCGCATTTCCTTCACTCATCCGCATGAACTTATTCATTCGCATTTGTTCATCCGCATGAACTTATTCATTCGCATTTGTTCATCCGCATGAACTTATTCATCCGAATTGTTCATCTGCATGAACTTGTTCATCCATATTTGACTCATACTCATAAACATTGTCTTATACTCATCCACATTAACTTATACTCATCTGCATTGACTTATACTTATCCGCATTGACTTATAATCATCAGCATTGACTTATACTCATCCGCATTGATTCATAGTCATCCGCATTGACTTATACTCATCCACATTCACATGTTCATCTGCATTTCCTCCAGCAGACTTCATCCGCATAAGGAACACTTGGGCAGTTATTTATGGCTGGGCGTATGAGCTACTTTTTAGGCACACGAGCACCCTAGATCACACTTAAACTCATAATTCGGTCCCCGAACATGATCGATCATGTTCTAAGCTTAAATCGTACATTCTAAGCCATAGAAAAACAACCATAACATCATCAAACATAAACATTGCCCAAAATCAACCCCATCCCTAGCGTAGACACATAAACATATACGGTGAAAAACCCATTTCTATAAAAACGTGAATACATGCATTTGCAGCCCCAAAACAGTTTAGGATGTAAAAAGGGGGTTCTAGAAGTCACCTTTGTAGCTCTTTGGGTAACACTTCTTCAAAACCATTCGCAAATTGAGCTCAAACACCTAAAACCCACCAAAAACAGACAACCAAACACACACAACATACATAAGCACACAATGGAGGATGTAACTAGTTAAGAACATCTTAAACACATGAATTCTTACCTTGAATTCGATCTTTTCAGCTCTTGATCTTCAAAATCCGAGAATTTCAGCTTCTTGTTACTCTCTCTCTCTAAAATTCAAATGTTGAGTGTGAAAAGATGGTGATGGGCGGCCATCACCTTTTACACCCACTTTTCAAACATTTTGTCCCTTTGGACACTTTTAACCCTTCAACTTGGGTTAAATAGTGTTAGGATCTGCTATTTGAACAAAACACCAACCGATTACGTGTTAAACCAAACCAAATAATGCGGAATCCTATTTGATTGGCGATCCAATCAGTGAGAATGCATGTAGAGACAATAATGTATTGAATCTAACGTCAAGAATCAATTACGAATTGATCTACAACATTCTATGAACTTGGAGTACGAACTTAGAGGCTTTTGGACAGCTAGGGTACGTGTGGAGTCGAATTGTATTCAATGTTTTTTTCTTCACGAATTAAGTAGTATTTATAAGTTAGGGTTGCTCATTCGGGCAACTGATAGCATGGTTCATTCATGCGATTGAGCCATGCAGTTGATCCATTCGCACGACTGAGTGTTCAGTCGTGCGACTGAGTCAATCGCATGAAGTTGTTCAAGCGTATGGACTATTTAGGCACATGGACACTCAGTCACATGGCCATTCGGACGCATGATCACTGTAGGGGCACTTGGTCTAGTCGGACGCTTGAGAACTTCACTTAACCAAGTTTGAAGGTATTCATTATTATAACATTATGCATATCAATTCAAACAATCACAAACCTATATAATCAAGTCAATATGCGTTAAACAACTCATTAATGAAATATTAAACAAGACAAATCACAAACAAATATTCTCATTTCATTAAGTACCCAATATTACATAAGTGCCGACATTCAAGACATATTACATTAAAATCAGGATGTAGGTACATATATGTATCAACAAACTCCCCCTTGGACCTAGATCTATCTATTGTCTTACATCTTTCATAATTTCCACAAAGTTCCTGTACTTAGCTTCTTTGGTGACTCCTGTATTTATCTTGAATGCAAAACAGAGTCGTATTACATTCTGAAATTGCAAAGCTTGTACTATATCTCGTGAGTCATAGAATAGTGGCCACTTGTATAATGTATAACATCATTGCTGACAAGTTGGTGAGCCACATTGGGTCAAACACCCTTATGGTTTCAATTGTACCATTTCTGTTCAAGACTATCATGGCCTCGCTCGTTCTCCAATCGTAGTACCACCATTTGAAGTGTGGAGTGAAGTCCTGTGGCATCTCATGTAGTGGGATCTTTAACATTGTATGTGGTGGACTCTACTTCAACACTACTTTTAGTTTGCCGGTTATGGCGTCAACCTCAGATCGTCTGATGTACCTCGTTGGTTGTTGAGGTTTGAAATTGACCCATCTGGTGTAGTACTCCCTCTTTAGAGCTGCTTCAACCAGCCTAACATCTTACGAGTGTCAATGAATAGCAATTTTAACTTTGCTAACTAGTTAAGCTCAAAACCTGGAAGAATCTTCAAATCATGTGGGAATCTGAAGTACTCAATTCCCTTCTCACGTTTAATAGCGTAAATGTTGAGGTCTTCAAAATGTGCCCATGCTATGATCCTGCCTGCCACCTTTTGACATTTATTGACTTTATACAGCTTGGTGTAGACAGTTGACTTTGTAGCATTGTGTTGGGCTCTTAGGTCGTCAAAACAAGCAGCCCACTCAGCCTTTCTAGTAATGACTTTAGCATCTGTGGCTTGGGCTGTATCTTCTTTCTTGTCTGATGCTTCTTCCATTTTATCCAGAGTCTCGAAGGTTTCACTGACAAGGTTGTCACCCAGATTGGCTACCACATTGCCTTCCATGTCAATGTACTCTGGATAATGTTGATTAGTGACATCTTCTATCTCGATCTCATCAATATCATTAAGTTCGTCATCACTATCACCTTGGGCTATTGTAGCGTTTTCCACGATCTCGTCGGCATTTAGTTTGAACATTTCGGCCAAATGCTCTTCAGTAAAATCGTGAATTATCTCCCCCACTTCTGAGGTGTAACTCACAGATCTCCTTACGATCCCTTGCAGATCAAGAATCATGGTTAGTTGAGTCTTGACCTGCTGAAGGGGATCTACATCATATTCATCCCTCTGAAAATTTGGATTTGTTTGATTTACACATTCAACACAACAATCATTAGTTCTTATCAAAACAGAAACACTCACATTAAATGTAAACCTCAATTACATTAGCTTGATACATGATTCAAATACATATGATTTAACTAACAAAAATAGCTAAGTATTACTCTTGTCCTGGATCATGTCCACTTCTGCTGATGGGGCGGATGTGGAGGCACCTTGATCTTGTGCTCTTTTAGTCCTCCTTTCACTGGTAGGTATGGCACCCGCAACAGATGAGTCATCATCATCATCATCAAACTCATCATTTCCAGCATCACGAGCAACATCAGTATCATCATCACCATCCTCATCCTCATCATCACTGTCATCATCACTGTCAACTCCATTCCCTTCCTTGATCTTCACAGGCTCTTCCTTGGAACCCTTGAGATGCAACGTGATGGTCTTGTTAGTGGTCTCCAACTCCTCAATCCTCTTTGCTGATTGGACATGCTGCTCCCGGAGTTGGGACATCTCTACACACTGAGCATCCATCTGTTGGGCCTGCTAAGATATCTGCAGAGCTTAGGCAGCAGTAAGGTCTACTAGCTGTCGTAACTGAGAAGTCTTCTCTTCGTTTGCAGCCAACAGCCTCAGCACCATACGGTTAGGTGCTGAGAGCAATTCTTCTACCGCACTTGGAGGTAGAGGTGATGCTGATAAGTAGGAGGGGTATGATGGTGGTACAACATGGTGGCTAGTGGTGGTGGTGGTGGCTGTGGTGTAGATTGGGGGTGGTATCACTGGTGGAGGTATGGCTGTAGTAGTGGAGGGTGGGGGTCTGGTAGTGATGGTGGGTGGTATGGTAATGGTGGTAGAGGGTGTCGTAGAAATGGTGGTAGCTGTAGTGGTGGCTGAGGTGGTAGGTGGAGTGCTGGCGGTAGGTGTAGTGGTGGTGGTGGTAGTGTTGAAAGTGAGTCGTCTCTTCTTCTTCTTCATACCATGGGGCTGAGCCATCCTTTTCTTCCTCGATCCTGTCGAGGAGGATGCTCCCCCTAGAACATGGATTGGCTGATCGAGAGCATATGTTTGATCAATGTCAGCCTCTCCCGACCCGCCAGGGTGTTCACCAACCGTATGGAGCCCTCGTTCTGTGGCAACGACTTTACTACCCACAGTCTGAGTCAACGGCTCCTCATCTGACTCCTCCTCCTCACCAGGTATGAAATCCTGGTGGAATCCAACAGTCTTAGCTCCATCTACAGTGGATGCACATGTTGGAGATGCTATATCAGCAATGGGACCCCTTGGTTGAGTGGGCCCTGCATCTCCAGCATCCCCGCTATCATCGTCATCGGAGTTGTTCTCCGGGAGCTGTAAGTGCTCATCATCTGAGTCATTGTCTATGTGACGCCACTTATGCCTGTCTTGCTCCATGTAGTTCTCCTTGGCCAGATGGCCTATAAGTCTCTATACCGGGGGCTTGACCTGCTTTCCACGGTAAACTCTCATACGACCTAATGTCGTATCATCCATAATATCTAAAGCCACCGCCTCGTGGCTTTCCTTTGGAAGCGAGGGCAGCTTCTCGTCAAAAATCACCGGTAAGAACCTAGGGTACATGCAGAAACCCTCTTTGCCTTCGTCTCCAGGTTCTCTACGAGGTAGGAGAAGATCATGCTCGAAAAGCTGAAGGGGTGTTCAGCACCAGTGCCACGTAGGCATTTTGGATCTGGTCTGAGAGGTCGTCGAACCCACCCCTTCTGGAAGCTATGCACTTTAGGATGACGTGTGCCAAGTACTTATACTAGGGGCACATGTTACTCTTGTTGAGCACACCTGAGTTTATGTCCGCAAAGTACTTAATCCTCAAAAAACAACCTCTCAATGTCAGTAGCTGAAGCTTGGTGGGGTGGCCAGCATCATCTCCCAACCCAAGTACACGCTGAATGTTTTCAGCTTTAATCTCTATGTCCATACCAAAGATGGAGCTCCGAATGTTTTATGGCTCTCATGATCTATCAACAGATGCATTCTCCCGGAAGGCCTGTTGTATAGACTTGTAGGGAGTGCATGGAGTAGAAATAGCCTTGTGGATCCTTGATCGCTTGAGAAAAGCGATGATCTCGGCAAACTCGGCATCATTCCGAGTTTTGTTGTCTAATGAGCATAGATATTATGCTTGGGGTTGATGGACCATCTATCAGCCATCGATCTGCAATACAAGACATAGGCATTAGAAAATCACACAAGACAAGTCAGTCTTAATTAACTTGGTTTAATTCAGCCTGGTTCATTCATGCGATTGAACTATGCGACTGTGTTCAGTCGATTGTCTTATCATGCGACTGGACTCATGTGGGTGAACGAACAAGCGACTGAGTTCAATCGCTTTGCTGAGCCTGTGATTGGTTTAGTCGGCCGACTGAGCTTATTTGTATGATACATTCGACCAATTGAGCTATTCGGCCAGCTCAATCGTGCGATTGGAGGTCATCCCGACCAGTCGCATGACACACTATTCAGTCGGCTTAGGTTTGGATCTAGACCAATTCGTGAACTTAAACATTGTATAATAGCTCTGAAGACTCACAATCACATATCTAATAACCTCAAAGCTTCAATTTTAACATTTTACTTGGTTTAAGTAGGTCATTATCCCATTTAGTGGTTCCGTTCTTGTTTCACTCGAGCATCACAAATTAGAGCACCATTTCTCCTGATTTCTGTGAGATTTCATTGTATTATACTTGTATAATCACAAACAGTTGTCAAAAAGTCAATAGAAGTATAAAATCTTGGCCTCATGAAAATTTTGACAGAGTAACGGTAGGCTATGTGAAATAAGAGCGATTAGGGGGTGATGAGTTGAATGCGATCGACTGGGGCCTATTTATACTGAATCTGAGTTCAATCGGCCGACTAGACTCATTCGCTCAGTTCATTCGGGCGAATGGACCTTAGTCGGCGATTGGCTCAGTCGATCACTTTCAGTCGGCCGACTGGAGTGCAGTCAGGCGACTAACTTATTCGCATACTCTTATTCAGTCGAATGGACCATTCTGATAAGCCATTCGGGTGAATAGCTCATACTCATGTCCATTCATGCAAATGGGTCAGACTCATGAAATTGACTTTAAAATCATTTCACTTTTTCTCTGTTTAACTTTTGAATAAACATTATGAGCATTTGATCATCTCAAACATGATCATTTTACTTCGAAAAACCTTTAATCACTTCGGATGTGATCCTTTTAAAGCATTTTGTCACCTCAGACGTGACCTTTTAGATGATAAGGTTCCTTATCAACTTCCATGACATAGTCCGATACTAAGATACTGAATTTGACAAACTTTGTACTGAAATAAAAGAAATGAAACTTAAAACTTAAAACTAAGACATGTTTTTGTGAGGGTTGACTCCTAGGTCTACTTTCTTTTTGTTACCTTAGTAGAAGCTAGATTATCTATCATATTTCCTTTTATATTGCTCAAACTACACAGACTTATAGTTGAGCTTTGCATCGTTTTCAATTTTGATTTTTAAAGTCCCAAAATGGTTTGTTCATGTGTACTATCATATTCCAAAGATTGAATCAGTATCACACATACGATCTTATTTTTATCAGCTTGCCTCTCGTTCTCCCTCGTTTTTTTTGTTATTACTGCCTAATTCTATTCTCCCCCTAAAATTATAAAACCATAACATATTTTCATTTTTAGGATTTTAATAGGCAAGGAAATAAGCCAATTGTAATTAAAGTACTTCACATTAAGCAAATATAATAAAATAACAGAAAATAGAAAAAAATAATGGAACTAGACACGACGCATTGGACTATACATGGTCATCTTCAGGATTGACCTCACTTTTCTTTTTAACTCTGTTGACCTCTAACATATATAAAAACCGTGGTCTGTCAAATGCCTTTGTATAGAGGTCAGCGCGTTAAAAATCTGTATTTGATTTTACCACATAGATTAAGTTCTTTTCAAAGCAATCACGTATAAAGTGATATTTAATACCGATATGTTTGGTCTTAGGATGTTGGACCGGGTTTTTAGTGACAGCAATTGCAGCAGAGTTATCAACAAAGATAGGAGTAGAAGAGAAATTCAAACCGTAATCCCGCATTTGCTGTTGAATCCATATGATTTGAGAACAGCAGCTTGCAGTAGCAACGTATTTGGCTTCACAGGTTGACAATGCAACCGAGGTCTGCTTCTTACACTGCCAAGTTACTAATCTTCTCCCAAAGAATTGAAACCCGACAGATGTAGACTTGTAGTTCATCTTGCAGCCGCCATAATCCAAGTCGCTACACGCAGTAAGCTCAAAGTCATCATCATGCAGATACCACAATCCAAGTGTGGGTGTACCCTTCAGATAACGAAATATCCGTTTGACCCCAATCAGATGGTTCACTTTACGCTTTGCCTGATATCGTGAACATAGACATGTAGCATACATGATACAGGTCGAGAGGCAGTGAGATACATGAGAGATCCAATCATCCCACGGTACAAAGTAGCATCTACCAGATCACCATTCTCATCGGGTGCTACATCATGGTTTGTAGCAAGTGGAGTTCCGGCTATAGAAGCATTTTCCATGTCAAACCGACTGAGAATATCACCTACATAGTTGGTCTGTTGTAGGAAAATCCCATTTGGTATCTGATCCACCTGTAAACCGAGAAAGAGTTTTATTTCTCCCATTGCACTCATCTCAAATTCCGCCTTTAACTTTGCTTCGAACTCTTTACATAATTCTTCGTTCTTGGAACCAAAAATTATATCATCGACATAGATTTGTACCAGCACTAAGTCTCCATCCTTTTCTTTGATAAACAATGTACAGTTAATTACTCCCCTGTGAAAACCGTGTTTCACAAGATGAGTCGAGAGTTTCTCGTACCAGGCCCTCAGAGCTTGATGAAGCCCATATAACGCCTTGTCAAGTTTGTAAACTCTATCCTGATTATATGGATCCTCAAATCCCTCGGTTGACTCACGTATACTCTCTCTGATCTCACCATGAAGGAACACACACTTCATATCTAGTTGATAAACTTTGATTTTCATAAAAGATGCATCGGAAAGGAAGATGCGGATGGCTTCCATCCTTGCCATGGGTACAAACACTTCATTGTACTCAATACCCTCAACTTGTCAAAAACCCTGAACAACAAGCCAAGCCTTATTTCTGATGATCACTCCCTGATCATCTTTCTTGCATTTCAAGACCTATTTGGTGCCAATGACCTTAGCACCTTTAGGTCTATCCACTAGAGTCCATACACCCACTTCTTAAATTGAAGAAGTTCTTCTTGCATGGCACTCACCCAAGCCTCATCATTTAGTGCTTCACTAACATACATGGACTCAAACTGAAACACAAAGCAGCGGTAGGCACCATCGTGAAGGTATCCGTTTTCCATCACAGAGGCATAATCAGCTGAGTACAACTGATTCCTAGTCTGAACCCCTAATCTCACATCTCCTATAACATTATCCAAAGGATGATAGATATTTAGACATGAGCCGGGAGTTGTTGGAACAACTACCTCAGAATCAAGATTGTGAATAGTTGGTTTTGGATCTGAGGCAATAGGAGTCTAAGGTTCTGAAGGCTCAGAAGCATCACTATCAGATGCTTGTGGACTTGTGGTAGGCGGAACCTGTACATCTTGGTTGTTCTGATCATTTTCCATAATTTCTTCATCAAAAGAAGAGTCAATCACATCAAGTGCTCCGCCTGAGTTGGTAGATGATTGACTTTGAGAACTGGATGGTGTTGAATCTTGAGATGGTGTGTTCAAGATATCATACGTCATCTTTTTGTCAACTCGTCTTCTGAAGCAGAAAGAGGTATGTTAAAGGACTTGAAGAATCCATCATAGTCGAAGAAGTAAGCAGGTCCTTTTCCAGCAGGTGGTGTGATGTATCTCTTCACATTAACGTTACACCACACCTCTACTTGGCTTGTTGAGTTGTTGTAAACTCTCTTGTTTGGTATGTTGTACCCTAGAAAAATCCCTTCATCAACCTTCTCATTGCATTTTCCCTCCTGAGTCTTCTTCAGCAGGATGCACGGAGCGCCAAATGGCTCCAGATACTCTAAGTTAGGTTTACATCGTTGTAATAACTCGTAGCATGTTTTTCCATGGCGTTTAACTACCAGGACTCAATAAAGCGTATAACATGCATTTGCCACTACTTCATTCCAGGATTGAATAGGCAGTTTCGAGTCTGGCAGCATAATCCATGCTGTCTCTATCAAGCTGCGATTCTTCCGTTCAGCAACCCTGTTCATCTGAGGAGTGTAGGCAGAGGTGAATTGATGCACAATTCCCTTTTCTTCGCAATAGGCCTCCATCCACTGATTGTTGAACACGGTTCTGTTGTCTGAGCGTACCTGTCGTACCTTCAGCTTGTATAGGGATTCCAGTGTAGTTACCAATTCCTTGAAGGATTCAAATGTTTCTGATTTGGATTTCAAAACATTACCCAAGAGAATTTTGAGTAGTCATCACTAACTACATAGCATACAAGTCGCCTGTGATGCTTCTTGTACCGACTGGACCAAACAGATCCATGTGAAGGAGTTCAAGAGGAGGTTCTATAGAATGTGTCCTATTTGCCCTTTTTGCACGCAACATAAAAATCCGGGAGTTGGAAGTTTTTGACATTTACTCCTCACACTAGATCATTATGAATCAAGTGATTCATTTTCCTCGGATTTATGTGTCCTATTCTCGTATGCCTGCAGATGGAGTCCTTTTCAGTAGCTTTGGACAAGAAGCATTGGACTTCACGATCCGTTGTGAGGCCTTTGAATCCTTTCTCACATATTTGAGAAACTGAAAGTAAGTTATTTTGTAATTGTTGGACATAGTTTACCTTATCAAACTTAACTTTCTCATTTCCCACTTCTCCTTGGGCTGTGATTTACCCGCCTTTGTTTCTAGCAATGAAACATGCCCTCCCTTGATTTGTCTGACGTTTGATAAGAGAGCTCTGTTCCCTGTCATGTGCGTGGATGCTCCGCTATCTACAATCCACGTGTTAGTCTCAGCACTATAGCGAACACCCTGCACATTCAATGAAAACATTAGTTTATGTTAGGAACCCAATTGGCTTGGGTTTCCTCGAGGAATCACACATCATAAACTCAACCCATTGACCATTTGATGTTGAGGGAAGCTCAGATTTCTGTTTGTTCTTATTTTCACACGCTGAGGCGGATTTTTCTTTCCATAGACCAGCTTTGTGTAAGGCCTGTTTGTGGTAAACAGACGACTGACTAATAGGTTGAACTTTGGATTCACTATCCCTTTTAGGAGGCGTCACGGAGTTCCTCTTCAAAGATCTAGTTTTAGGTGCCGAAAGATCAACTTTCCTCCTCGGTGTCTGATAATAAGTACAATGAGACGCAATGTGACCTTACTCTCCATATTATAGCAGGACCTGCTTTCAAGTTTATAGTTTATATGTTTTGGTGGATATGTAGGTGTCACACGGTTGACTTTATTATGTTTGGATTGAGACACTTCTTCGTTAGATGAATGAGTTGGTTTTACAAACTTAATTGCTTTACTTGGTTTTACATCTTGTGTTTCTTGTTTACCCAGACTTTAACATGACACTCGTGATTGACTAGGTTTTATAGTCTTTTTGGGTTATGATTTGACTTTGTTTGACCCTGACTTTAAATTAACCTTTTCAAACTCAATTTCTAAGTTAACACAAGGCATCTTTCCTTTTGCCTTTGACGTGGCCTCCTTTTGTTTAGCGTCAGATTCATTGGATTTACTTACGGAATCTGGATCACTAACAAGAGGAGTTGACGCCACATGATCCTTGATGGGGTTATTGTTAATCGGTTTACTTTTGGTGTTCATCAAGGTCTCAGGTAGTGGTGGAACTACTTTGTATCCCAATCCTTCAACATTGTTTCTCTCTCTCACTAAGTGTTGGACAATATGAGATGAGCTTGTCCAACTTTGCAGTTTTTGTTTTAAGGAGTTGACTTCTACTTCTAAAACTGCTTTCTGTTTCTTAGTGCCCTCTAGAGAGTTCAGATAATACGTAATGTCATTTGATTGTTTAAAGGCAACTACCTCTGTTTCCCTAACTAGTCTATTCAACAGGTCTATCTTTTCCTTATAACTGTGCTCGTTTTGTTTTAATACTCTATTAGCCTCAGTGCACAGATCTAGATCCTTTACAAAGCAATCATTATGATCTAATAACCTAGAAAATTTCAAATCTATACTTTCTCTAACTTTATTGCAATCTACACAAGAATGATTATTAAACAACTGGTGAGTAGTACTTACCGGAGATGTTGAAGAGGAATCAGCCATGAGCGTAGAATCTGTTCTTTCTGGTTCTGGTCATTCTAACGTTGATGCAGATTTTCCTTCTTCAGGTTGGTGGTTGACCACATGTGCAGTGTCTTCAGAATTTGACATCGCGAGCTCTACTGCTATATCTCCCTACTGGCAGAATCGTCATCAATATCCTCCACACTACCTATGTTGGACTCTCCCGGTGAGACGAACCGGAAGCTCCAGTCCTGTCCTTCATCCTTATTAGCAGTCAAGGCTTTGGGGTCCTTTCTTGATGAAGTAGGACTGCTAGATGTGGCCTTGTCATGACGATTAAAGGACGAGAAGGGATTGCCATTCCCAGTCTTCTTTGGCTTCACACACTCCCACTTGAAGTGTCCCTTCTCACCACAGTTGAAACAAGTTACCTTTGACTTGTCGAAGCCAAAGGTTGTATCTTTGGTAGCAACCAAGTTCTGTCTGGTCTTTTTGACAAACTTTTTAGCTCGTCGGACAGCACTTGCCAAAGCCCACATTATGTCCATTCGTTCCAACTCCATTTTGTTCACCTGTTCATAATACTCATCTTCCAGGTGACAGTTTACTATCTTTCTAGCAACTAGTCCATCATAGGAGTGGACTACTGCAGCTAAGAGATCCATGTGTTCTTTGGCCACCTCAATAGTCACATTACTGAAGTTATCGGTTTTCAGTTTTGCTGCATTAGCTTCAGGTATATTATACTAGGTGCCAGACGATCCTGACGTTTCGGACTCTGAAGTTGACGGTTGTGTTGGAATTGTTGCGCTTGAGATGAAGGCAGTCTGTAGTGGTGCTCCGGATGTCTTGACCAGAGGAGTTGCATTGTAGAGTGCAGATTCCGATCGATGTTGGCCTTTTAGGCTCTATATTTCATCCTAAGTTCCTCTTCCCTCAGTTTCAGAATAAAGTCATTTATATCTAACTTTGAGAGCATCCCATTCTGTATGAGATTTGTAACGAAAGAAACTCATTTTTCCGGTAGTCCATGAGCAAAGTTTGATACCTTATCCTCCATCGACGTAGTTACTCCATGAGTGTGCATCTCACTCCTCAAGTGGTAGAATCTGTTGATCACATCATCTAGGCCTTCCATTCCCATTGAAGAGAAGTTGTCGAACTCCTTCTTCAAAGCTTTTGCCTTAATGGCCTTGAGTGAGGCATTTCCGTCATACCTCTTCTCCAATGCATCCCATAATTTCTTTGCTTGAGTATACTGCGAATACTGACGGAAGATGTCCTTCGGAATAGACTGAGTGAGCAAAGCGTAGACTTTCTTCTCAGCGTTGTGTTTTACTTTCTGTGCATCCGACATGTCACTTAGTGTAAGCTTGACTCCGTTAGCTCCTACTGGCATGTTGTATCCCAACTCTATTGCCTCCCACAAATTTGTATCTACTCCATTAAGTAGATTTCAAAACGTTGCTTCCATTGTGGGTAGTGATCTAATGTGATAAGCTTTAGGGTTATTGTGAATTCCTATTTCGTTCTCCAACAGCAGTAGATTTTGAATACGTGTATCTCTACTTGCTGTGTATGCTGAATATTGGTCCTCCATTTCTCTTAACTTTATTATTTAACAACTGCTGATGTATGCGAATGAAGGTATGCGATTGAGCTTATACGGGTGATTGAACAAATGCGGATGGTTCAGTCATGCGACTGAACAAATGCGGATGAGTCAGTTGGCCGAATGAACTAATGCGGTTGAACAGTCCGAATAAGGTTCTCAGTCATACGAATGAGTGTACGAATGAGTCCAATCGTGCGGTTGGAGGATGCGAATGAACTCAGTCGTGCGATTGAGCGAATCGTGCGACAGAACTTGTTGAAGTTTGATAATTGATAGGTTAAACGTGTTTTGGCCGTAAAAACTCGAATTTTCTCAAACCCTAATCGCCGTATGACGGAAAAACTAAACTTTTAGGTTAGGAAACGTCTAGGACTCCATTATACACAAAAGGATTTCGTTTTTGATGGAAGAACATAATTTTTGTATCAAAACTATTGAATCAACACGTAATCAAGAGCCAAGGCTTTGAGACCAGTTGTTAGGATCTGGTATTTGACCGAAACACCAACTGATTAACGTCTTAAACCAAACCAAATAGTGCGGAATCCTATTTGATTGGCAATCCAATGAGTAAGAACACACGTAGACACAATAATGTATTGAATCTAACGTCAAGAATCGATTAGGACTCGATCTACAGTGTTATATGAACTTGGAGTACGAACTTAGAGGCTTCTGGATGGCTAGGGTATGTTTGGAGTCGAAGTGTATTCAATGTTTTTTTGTCATCAATTAAGTGGTATTTATAGGTTAGGGTTGCTCATTCGGGCGACTGAACCATTAGCATGGTTCATTCGTGTGATTGAGCCATGCGGTTGATCTATTCACACGACTGAGTGTTCAGTCGTACGACTGAGTCAGTCACATGAAGTTGTTCAAGCGTATGGACTATTTAGGCGCATGGACACTCATTCACATGGCCATTCAGACGCATGACCACTGTTGGGGCGCATGGTCCAGTCGGATGCATGAGAACTTCACTTAAACAAGTTTGAATGTAGTCATTATTATAACATTATGCATATCAACTCAAACAATCACAAACCTATATAATCAAGTCAATATGCGTTAAACAACTCATTAATGAGATATTAAACAAGACAAATCACAAACAAATATTCTCATTTCATTAGGTACCCAATATTACATAAGTTCAAGTCATTCAAGACATATTACATTGAAATCAGGATCTAGGTACACATATGTATCAACAAATAGCTTTTCATTGTTTTTCTTTGTTTTTCTTCACTTTATTCTTCTTTCTTTGACATAAAAAATAACCGGGTGCTACAATTCCACTCCCTTATATAGGTTTCATTCCCAAAATCTTTTATTCCTCATACAGTTGTGGGTAATGTTGTCTCATCTCTTCTTCAGTATACCACGTAGACTCAGATCCCTTCTGTGCTTCCATAGTAGACGTACAAGAGGAATCACTTTATGCCTCAGCCTTTTCTCTTTTCGATCAATGATCGCAACTAGTTGCTCCATCTACTTGAGTCATTCATCTACCTCATATCCTCTAGTGGTATAGTCATATCTTCATCTACTAAACACTTTCTCAATGAGATACATGGAATGTTGGGTGAATTCCCTTTAACCCATCTGGTAACTCTAGTCTATAGGCTACCTCTCCTACTCGAGCAATGATTTAGAAAGGCCCTATGTACCTTGGGCACAACTTGCCCCGCTTTCTGAACTGGTTGATACCCTTCCAATGTGAGACTTTCAACATAACTCTATCACCCACCTCGAACTCAATCGGTCTATGTCGTTTGTCAGCATACGACTTTTGCCTATCTTTTGCTGCCTTCATGAAGGCTTTGATCTCTTCAATCTTCTCAGTCGTAGCCTCGATCACATCGAGGCTCCCAAAATCCTTTTGACCAATATCACCCAAACAGATGGGTGCTTTGCATCTCCTACCATATAGCATCTCATAAGGGGGCATACCGATACTGGCATGAACTGTTGTTATAGAATTAAGCTAACGGTAAGTGGTCATCCCAACTTCCTCCAAAATCCATGACACATGCCCGAAGCATATCCTCTAGCGTCTGAATGGTCCTTTCCGACTGACCATCTGTCTAAGGATGATAAGCCGTGCTAATATGTAACCTCGTCCCCATTGCATTGTGGAACTTCTTCCAAAATTTTTATGTAAGCCGGGTGTCACGATTAGACACAATAGATACCGTCACACCATGACGAGTTACGATCTCCTTGATGAAAAGATCCGCCAACCACTCGGATGAATACGTCTCGCGAAACCATAGGAAGTGAGCACTCTTCGTCCAACGATCAACTATCACCCATATGGCATCATACCCTCGCATCATACGCGGTAGCTTCGTAATAAAGTCCATGGTGATATGTTCCCACTTCCACTCCGGTATATCCAAAGGTTGGATCTTCCCATATGGCTTTTGGTGCTTTAACTTCAATTGTAAACAAGTAAGGCATTTACTCACATACTCCACCACATCACGCTTCATACCCGGCCACCAATAGTCTTTCTTCATGTCTTCGTACATCTTTGTAGCACCACGATGAATAGAGTATCGAGTCTTCTGAGCTTCGCTCATGGTCTTCACGCGTAGATCCCCAAAACGAGGAATCCACATTTGTTCGAATGGGGTTCTAACACCGAGTGTGTTTTCACCCAATTCCACAATCAGACCTCTCATTCTTTCAGAGTTAAGATGATCTTCTTTCAATGCCTCATCTTAAAACTCTTTGACTTGCTTCATCACATCAGAGGTCACGATCAACTGGTAAGTTTTCTCCTGAATCGGCTCAGGTCTCTCTTTCCGGCTAAGGGCATCTGCCACCACTTGGCTTTGCCTGGATGGTAATTCATAATCCTTTATGAGCTCCAACCTTTGTCTCTACCTCATGTTGAGGTCCTTATGCTCAAAGAAGTACTTCAAGCTCTTGTGGTTCGAGAATATGGTGCACTTTGCATCATATAGGTTGTGCCACCATATCTTAACACGAAGACCACAGCTGCTAGCTCTAAGTCATGAGTAGGGTAACTAACCTCATGAACATTTAACTGTCGGGATGCATAGGCTATAAAGTTTCCCATCAACATTAACACACATCCCAACCCTGAGTAGGAAGCATGAGAATAAACAACCAGATCTTCACTTCCATCGGGTAATGACAGAACATGGGCTTCAGTCAACCTCACCTTTAACTCCTCAATCGCCTTCTCTTGAGCTTGACCCCATACAAACTTTACATCATTCTGAATCAACTTGGTTAGTGGAGAAGCGATCTTAGTGAAGTCTTGAATAAATCTTCTGTAGTAGCCCGCCAAACCTAAGAAACTACGAATCTTGGATGGCGTCTTTGGAGACTTGCATTGCATCATTGCCTCCACCATTACCGGATCCACCATAATCCACTCGTGATTCACCACGTGACCCCAGAATTGAACTTCGCGCAACCAGAATGCACACTTAGAGAATTTAGCATACATCTTCTCCCTCCTTAATGTCTCCACCACCTCTAGAATGTGAACGACATGCTCCTCTTCACTTTTGGAATAAATCAAGATACCATCGATAAACACATTCATTGATTTATCCAACATCAGCCAACACGGTTGATTCAGCAAGTCCATTAAAGCAACTGGCGTGTTGGTCAAACCAAATGACATAATGAGGAACTCGTAGTGACCATAACGCCTACGAAAAGCTATTTTAGGAATATCCTGCTCTTTCACCTTTAGCTGATGGTAGCCTGATCAAAGGTCTATCCTCGAAAACCAACTGTCACCTTGAAGCTGATCGAACAAATCATCAATCCTCGGTAACGGATACCGATTCTTCACCGTCAACTTGTTTAGGTCACGGTAGTCTATACACATTCTCATACTACCGTCTTTCTTTTTCAGAAATAAGACCAGAGCACCCCAAGAAAAGATACTCGGTATAATAAACCCCTTATCTAATAGCTCTTGTAATTGCTCCATCAACTCTTTCATCTCAGTCAGAGCCAATCGATACGGTGCCTTGGCAACAGGTTAGGCACCTGGTATTAAATCAATCTGAAACTCGAACTCTCGGTCAGGTGGCACTCCTGGTAAGTCTTCTAGAAATACATCTGGAAAGTCACACACAACCGGTACATCAGTCAATTGTGGTGTTGGCGTATCCACATCCTTCACGTAGGCCAAGTAGGCGCTACATCCACGCCTCATGCACTTTCCCGCCACCACCATTGAAATCACCTTCAGGATCGTAGTCACTCGATCACCATAAACCATCACCATACTCCCATCAAGCGCTGTCAAATGAATTATCTTCTTTCGACACACAATCTTCGACTCGTAGTTTGCTAACAATCCATCCCAAGAACCACATCAAAACCACCTAAAGTCATCACAAATGGTCTAACCGAAAACTTATGACCTTCTAGTTCCACGTCACAACCTTCTACCATCTATGAAATCCTGGTAGACTTACCTATGTAGTTTCTCTTCTACTACTAACAGTCAGTTTAGCACAAAAAGCAGCAGAAATAAAAGTTTTGCTACCACCAAAATCAAATAACACAGAGGCTAAAGTTTGGTTTACTAGAAACATACCTAGCAGAACATCAGGGTCCATCTTAGCCTCATTTTCTGTCATCATAAATGCTCTGGCTATGGCCCTATGTCCTTCTCCTCTAGTCTTCTTGACCCCTGAACCCTCAGCCCTTGGCTTTTTACAGTCCCTGCTCATATGGCTAGCCGCTCCGTAGTTGTAACATTTTACAATAGCACAATGTCTATCCATACGACCCGGCTTCCCACATTTATACCAGATATTTGATCCCCACTTGCATCCTCCCAAATGCTCCTTCCCGCACTTACCATATCTCTTCGACCCTGCACCGGGTGTGACCACACGACAGTCATCCACCCGTGCCTTTTTGTTACTCATTCGAGCACCACCATGACTAAATCTTTTCCCATTCCAGTTCAAGTGGCCACCACCCTTCTTCCTCCCCTCAGCCACCACCATAGTGCTTTCATCATACAAACTCCCCCCAAAGTTAACTGCCGGCCTAAACGTGCTTAGTCGAGCAGCGATCATGTGCCTACAGACATCCATTGGCAAGCCCTAGCTATACCGCTTAATCTTTCGTGACAGAGGCGTCACCTAATCCTGCACCAGCCGTGCTATCTCATTAAACTTCATGGTGTATTGCTCATGTGTCACCCTTCGCGCCTCCAGCTGCAGGAACTCCCTTTCCACCTTATCCATCTCTCGATGAGGACAGAACTCCTCAATCACTCACTTTTTCAACTTAGACCACCATATTCTCCCAATTTCCTCACTACCCTCGGCATGACAATATTATCCCACCAGCACAAAGCCGAGTCCACAAATGAGAGGACAACAAATTTTACCTTCTGCTTTTCTCGGCACTAGCTGATATTCAGAACAACTTCCATTTCCCTCACCCATTGGTGAGCAACAACAGCAGTGCCATCGCCAGCAAAAGTAGGGGGCTTACATCTTTGAAATTCCTTGTAGTTACAGCCTGGCGACGCATCCGGCGCAGGTCTTCTTCTTCCTCCTCTTCATCATCGGAGACAACCGTTTCAAGCTCCAGTCACTCCCGTTCTCCTGAGGACCTGTTTCTCTCCTTTCTCTCTCCTTCTCGTACAGCCTTAATCACTTTAGTCACAACAGATGGTAAGATCGTTTGCAAGACTTGATGAACTTATTCCATAAAAACCTCCTTTACTGAGGCACTCAGATTGGCGCCCTCATCACCGCCCTCCGGATGAGGGGTCTCGGGTTCTTCATGAACCACCATTTCACTTAATTGTGGGCTCTCATACCAACTTGTAAGGCCTTGTTCCCGGGATGCTTACAGCTGGCCAATCATCGCTCATAAAACATATAATTAAATTAACTTGAAATAAACCTTGCAGCGGAAACATTAAAAACAACATTTTCATTAAAACTACTTTTGCAAAATAATACAACAACACCATACAGGGCATCATCATATATACAGAACATGCATCATACATACCATCATGCATAACATCATACAATCATGCATAACATCATACAATCATGCATCATCATCATCATCTATGACCTGAAAACTCAACTTACTATGCCCCCGGGAACCTCCCAAGTCAAAGCCTACATTTGCACATTTTCCCCGAAAAGTCATAAAAATATTCTAAGTCTTCATCCACATTTCTTATTGTTCCTCCGCATTTCTTTTTGTTCATCCGCATTTTTTGTTCATCCTCATTTCTTTTACTCATTCGCATTTCGTTTTCTCATCTGCATTTCCTTTACACATTCGCATTTCCTTCACTCATTCGCATGAACTTATTCATCCGCATCTATTCATCCGCATGAACTTATTAATCCGCATTTGTTCATCCGCATGAACTTATTCATCCACATTTGTTCATCCACATGAACTTATTCATCCGCATTTGACTCAACTCATCCGCATTGACTTATACACATCCACATTGACTTATACTCATCCGCATTGACTTATACTCATCCGCATTGACTCATACTCATCCGCATTGAGCTATACACATCCGCATTGACTCATACTCATCCGTATTGACTTATACTCATCCGCATTAACATGTTCATCTGCATTTCCTCTGGCAGATTTCATCCGCATGAGGAACACTTGAGCAGTTATTTATGGCTTGGCGTATGAGCTACTATTTCGGCGCATGAGCAGCCCAGGTCACACTTAACCTCATAACTCGGTCCCCAAACACCATCTATTATTTTATATGCTTATTTCTTACATTCTAAGCCATAGAAACACAACCATAACATCTTCAAACATAAACATAGCCAAAATCAAACCCCATCCACAGCGTACACACATAAACACATACGGGTGAAAACCCCATTTTTATAAAAACATGCATACATGCATTTCGAGACGCAAAATAGTTTAAACCAAGTAAAAAGGTGGTTCTATACCTCACCTTTGCAGCTCTTTGAGTAAGACTTCTTCAAACTCGTTTGCAAATTGAGCTCAAACACCTAAACCCAACAAAAAACACACAACCGAACACACACAACATACATAAGCACACAACCGAGGATGTAACCGGTTAAGAACATCTTAAAGACACGAAATCTTACCTTGAATTTGATCTTTTCAATTCTTGTTCTTCAAAATCCTAGAATTTCAGCTCCTTGTTACTCTCTCTCTAAAATCCGGATGTTGAGTGTAAAAGAGGGTGATAGGTGGCCATCATGTTTTACACCCACTTTTTCAAACATTTTGTCCTTTTGGACACTTTTAACCACTCAACTTGGGTTAAATAGCTTTTCTTTCTTTCTCTTTCTTTTTCTTCACCTTATTATTCTTTCTATGACATAAAACAATAACCAGGTGTTACATTACCAAACTAGGTACACCATGTACAAAGCCTTGAAAGTTATATGTGAAGGAGGAAAAGAGATTCAAGATCATAAATGACAGAAATTGAAAAGGTAACTTTAGCTATTTGAGCATATCACACGAGAAACCATAAACTAGATGATTAATATGACTTGGTGTGAGTTTGATATTCTCACAAGGATGGAATATGATGATTGAGTTAATGATTGTATGGTGGAATCAAACAATCAAGAAACATTAAATACAAGAAATACTCATAAATGCACTTTGTATTAATGAAAGTGATTGATTACAATGAATGTTAGGGTTTTAGCATTAAACAGTAACAATACACTTCATAACATCACTAGGGTTGACTAAGAGTGATATTCTTACTGTGAATCGAATATGGAAATCAAGTCAATGATTGAGTGGCGGAAACAAACAATCTAAGAACATTCAATGCAAGAAAAATACTCATAAATGCTTTTGTATTGATATATGATGGTTGATAAATTACAAAGAATAATTACAAAAAAATTCTCTATCTATCAGCCGTCACCTCATGTACGAGGTATCTATTCTAATTATAGGCAGACAAGATAACTTTTACAAAATGACTAAACTACCCCTAACCTATTACATCAGAACTAGTCTAGTCTTCACCCGCATCTTTGCTTGTTCATCCGCATTGACAAATGCGGATAAGTTAACTTGATCAACATTTCTTCACTTCATCAACCGCATTAGTATGTTCGTCATCCGCATTGGTTAATGCGGATGAACAAATACTTCTGTGCATTTGTTTGGTCATCCGCATCCGCATTTGTCAATGCGGATGAGCAAAGTCTTGTCCGCATTTACTTTGTCTTCCGAATTAGCCAATGCGGAAGTGTAAGTACTTGTCCGCATCTATTCTTGGTCATCCGTATTCGTCAATGCGGAAGAACAAATACTTGTCCGTATTTGTTCTATGCCTTGTGCATTGACAAATGCGGGAGACAATACTTTATTCTTCTTAGCAGATTCTTCATCCGCATATCTTATTAGACTTAAGGGAGTTCAGCTGAGAAATCATCAAATCACCCATTGAGTTGGCATGTATGATCCTTTCAAGGGTCCAACAATACTCCCCCTAAGGATTATACAACCAAGTTTTCATTAATGTTTAGGAGGTGATTGATGTTGTGAAGATTTTGCTGGGTCTTCTGGGGTAAGATGAATGTAGCTTTAGTAGGATCCAGTGTAGCTTTGATCATATGCACAAAGTCTGTAGCTTCTGACATCCTTTCTCTGCTTAGCACATGAATCTTCATCTTGCTCATATTGTAGATGGCTTCCATTGGCAGCTTCTTTAGTGAAATTGGCTCCCATATAGAAATTGTAGAAAGTCCATCTGTATGTATTAGTAAGCTCCCCCCCACATCAACCTCAAGGTTTACAATGTTTCCAAGCTGCAATGGTGTCTTCTTCTTTTTTCTTTTCTCTCTTTTGATTCTTATCTGCTCATATGCCAACTTTAGTAGCTTGATGCACTTTAGAAAGAAGTGCATATCCAACTCTCCTATTTTATTATTCAATTCCTGAAATGTCTGGTGTATAGCTAATGGATATATGATTCATCAAGCAATCTAACCTCATATCCACTTAATAATCTGATTCCAGCTCCCTCCTTTCCTCCCCACTTCCTTTCAATTACCGTCTCATAGGTTTTCTCATCATAGTATACATTTGAGATGGGTGTGGAGGAATGAGTACGAGACACCATTTTCCTTTTTAATGATTCTGTAGGCTTTACCTTCAGCTCAGGGAATACAATTTCTTTTGCTTGCACCTTTTTCTTCTTCTCAAGGGGATTGACAATGTTTTATCTTTTCTCATGCATATTGTCTTTAATGAATTGAAGTTGTTTGCTCTTCTGAACATCTTTAGTATGTTCTCAAATTCATATCCCCTGAACATAGCTGCGTGATTGATCAGTTCAAGTTGAGCTAGTTCCTTCAAATCATGAATCTCCAGGGCATTTACAAGAGCTGAGTACTCTGTAAAGAATTGTACTAGCCCTGAGATCCTTTTCACCATGAACATATTCCATGTACTGTCGTACTTCCAAGCTATTATCTTTTGATCAACCTTACCCTTGGGAGTAGACACCCCTCTTACCAGTTCTGCAGTGGTCAATCCTTCTTCCAGTTTTAACTGAGATGGTTCCGCAAACCATTCAGGGTACTTATGTAGCATAGGGGCAAGTAGTTCTTGGTCTTTCTGGTTCAACATCATGTCTTCAGCTCATACCCAACTTCTTGGTTTGGTGCTGCTAATTCTTCTTCCAACTTCTTAAGTTTTTCTTCTTCTCATAATCAATTGAAGAGTTGCAGCCCTTAATGAGTTGGTCTTCATATTTCCAATCCTTCTTCTTGTGAACCCCTGACTTGAGAGATGTTCCTTCATTTCATTATCAGACATATTATAAGGATCAGGAAATAATGGTTCATTAGTTGGGGATGATTTCTTCATTGAAGACAGCTTGTGTAGGGGACCCCTTCTTGGCAATGGTCTTTCATTCCCAGTTGATTTCTTCAAATAGGATTCTTTATCTTCTTCTTCTTTCATTCCTTCATATGTATTCCAAACACTTCATCTGGATCATATCCTTGATTGATCAGAAACATAGCTTTAATCATCAAGTCATTAGTTTGGCTTTGGACACTATGTCTTCTACTGCCTGTTCTGTTTTCATGGGACTGTCCATATTAGCATCCCTTTCACCTTCATATCCACCAGTAATCTCACCTTCTTCTAAATCAACTGCACTAGCCAATTTCTTTAATGAAGCTTCTGCTTGCTCATGCTCTTCCAAAAATTCAGCAATTGCTGCTAGACTTCTGGGGTCATCCTTTTGTTTCTTAATTGGTTCTTCTTCAACTATTGGTCTCTTACCTTTAGCCTTTTCAACTAAGTATTTCCTTTTTTGTGAGTAAGTTTGAAGTTGAAGGCTAGAAGTTTCAGCTTGTTCTATTACTTCAGGTACCTTTTCAGCTGTGCTTGGCTTTTGATCATTCAGTTTACTCTTCTCCTCTTGTTTCTTTTCTTTTTCATGTTCCTCTTTCTTTTCTTTTTCATATTCTTCTTTCTTTTCTTTTTCATATTCTTCTTTCTTTTCTTTTTCATACATTTCTTTTATTTTTTCTTTTTGTTCTTCAGATAAAGAGATAGCAGGGATAATTTGCATAGTCAACTCCTTCTCCAATGGCACTGGTGACTTAGGGATGAATACAATAGGCTCCATATTAGCCCTTTGATTGTTTACAAATTCCCAAAAGTCATCATCTATGCTGAATTTTTCAGATGAAAAACTATCTAATGCACTGAAGAGTTCTTTAAATTCAGCTTTCTCATAGTGAGAGTCATCTGTATTTCCAGAGTATACTACCATATCCAGACTTTGATCTTTAAACTCTGTTTGACTTGCATCACCTTCCTTTTCTTCATTTTCAGGAACACACTTGTTATCATCCATGTCTACCTTTTCTTGTTCTTCATCTTTCTTTTTATCATCCACTTTACTTCTTTGACTTTAAATTATCAGTTCTAGTTTAGAGATTCTTCTGTTTTGTCTTTGAAACTCTTTTTCAAGACAAGAATCGATTTCTGCTTGTTCCTTAATGATATTTTCTTGTTCCTCCATTGCTATAGTCTGAATAGCAAGAGTGTCCACATGACCACTAATTCTTCTCTTGAATGGTTTAGTGCAGCTTTTAGGTACTCAATCTCCTTGTCTTTTTCTTTTTCTTTCAGCCGCATATTTCTCTTTTAGTTCTTTCAATTCGTTTTCTTTCTCATCCAGTTCTAAAATTCTGTCATTGATGATTCCAGCTCTCCTGTTTAAGGTCCTTTCCATCCATTCAACTTTCTGTAAGCGCTCAGATATTAATTCATCGTTTTCATCAGGTCTGTTGATGTTAGATTCAGTATAGCTCTCTGAAGGAGCAGCAGTAGAAGGTGCTTTCATAGCAGGGATTTGATCATGATGATCCTCCTCATTAGAAGATGATTTAGATGATTTATATGCACTTGTTGATCCTTCAATTTCAGCAAGGTGATCATGGGATGATGGTAAAGATTGGTAAGGTGACATAGGTGATTGATGTGGTGGTGAAATTGGAGATTGATGATAAGGTGATATAGGTGTAGGTTGAGAGGTTATTTGTGGTGTTGTTTGAGGTGATGTTATGATTTTGGTTGTGGTGATGGTTGTGGTGATGGTTGTGGAGATGGTTGTGGTGATGGTTGTGGTATTTGTTATGGTGTTTGTTGTGGTAATGTTTGTGGAGATGGTTGTGGTGAAGGTTGAGGTATGGTTGTGGTGGTGGTTGAGCTATTGGTTGTGGTGGTGATTGAGCTTGACTTGTTTGATTTAATTGCTGAATCATCCAAGGAAGAAGGGGTGAGTGGGCACCACTGTAAAAGTTTCTTCGGTCCTTCTTCTTGATTTATTTATAGGATCTTGCATCATAGTGAGGGATGTCCAGCATAGGTCCTTCATTAACAATGTCATGGAATGATTCATTGATTAGACATTGAATGAATTTGGGATACATCATAAACTTGTATCTTAATCCCTCTTGAATTTTAGAAATTAGGTCATTGAACACATATGCAGACATATTAAACTTGTATCATAACCAATTTTTGTGAAAAATGTGTTTATTTCTTCATCATCTAGTTCAAGAGGATCATTAGCATTATCACCAAATTGCAACATCTTCTAACAGACTCTTCAACTACCTTGGCTGAGTGCCAGAAGGACCTGATGGGATTCTCATAGATAGTTGGTCTCACAGTAATGGCATATGCTACCCTTGTGGTAGATAAGAATCTTATAAGATCTCTAAGTCCTTCGGCTTCAGGCATATGAGGGTTTAAATAACCGCTGACATTATGAAGCTTGCTCCATGTAAGATTTGCCATGTAATCTGCACAAGAGACATGTGTTTCAGTTATCAGATTGACTTTAAATTGACAAGGAAGTTAGTTTGTCATTTTTGTTGCATTGTTGTCATGGGAAATGATGAGTTAGTCATTTAACAATAACAGTTTCTATGTTTGAACCATTAATGAGCTATTGTTTCATTGATTTGTTTCAAATGTTTCCATTTTAAACATGCTCTATTCTTACAACGAACATGAATATCAAAATTTTAATGATGATAAGACTTTCTGTTGGTTTTCATGCTCATTGAAGTCGAAAAGGTGTATTATGTTACATCAACGAAACATGTTTTTGTGTTCTTCCTTATCAGTTGGTTCATTGACTGATTTAGGTTTAACATTTGAAACTTGGGTTTTGATTAAACTTTTTATGAAAGTTTCACCTTATTTCCGATCCGAATGTTGTTTCAGAATCGATAACAAAAGTCGATTGAGTAGATTCACACGAAAATCTTTGAATGTTTATGATGATGATGATTAAAGATGGTGTACTGTACGTTCGCGTTCGTCTCACTATAAAGTCTCTCAAATTTGAAAAGTATGAAATGACCCGTTTGAATTCCTTTAAATAGTCAAATAATACATTTTGAAGGATTTTACAAGTTTAAAAGCAGATACAGTCACCACTGTAGCAAATGCTGAAGGTTAATTTGTTTGACCTTAGGTCATCCGCATTTGTTAACTGTAGCAAATGCGGAAGACAAACTTTTGACATTGACTGTCTGCATTTGGCTACTGTTGCAAATGTGAAAGTTTTGTTTCTTCTTATTTTTATTCTTTCCGCATTTGTGTACTGTTGCAAATACGGAAGTTAAAACTTGAAACTTTTGACCGTCTGCATTTGTGTTGTAGGAAATACGGAAGACTAACTTGTGATTGTGTTCATCAGCATTCACTTTAACAAATGCGGAAGAGGTACTTGTTTTATCCTATCTGTATTTGTACACAGTAGCAAATGCGATAGAACAAAGTCAATCCATATTTACGCAACTATACAAAATGCGGTTGACAACCGTTGGTCAACATTGCACTGTAGCAAATGTGATAAGGACCTGTTCATCCGCATTTGTTAACTGTAGCAAATACGGTAGAGTAAATTCCACATTTACTTTACACACTAATGCGGTAGAGTAAAATCATTATCCGCATTAGTTGTACTTGAAAATATATTGTTACCCCCATTAGTTACATGCATGGGTTACCTTCACCCACATTAACTAATGCACTTACCTGCATTAGCTTTTGAACTTAGTCAAAAGTTAATGTGATTGAATTGATTATTCATCTTATGAAGAGGTGTCCTTGATTGATTTTTCTTATGAAGTTGGCTACTGAAGTTGTCAATTCTTGCTTGGATTGACATGTATGTCACAATTGATACAAGTTTCCTAATTTTGACACATCTTGGACTTATCATGCTTCTAAGAATCTACATAAGCTGACATATAATGTATGATTTATTGCAACAACACCAACTAAAATTCTTTTTTGTTTTGTTTTTCAAAATTAAGTTAATAAACAAAATTTTGGACTTACTCAAAAATTTTAAACTAGTCCCCCTAATGTTTATGTCCATATTTGGAGAGAAAGTTTAAAGATTTAAAACCTTTTGAATATTATTTTGATTAATATTAATAATGAAGAGAAAATTCTCTTTGTTTAAATGGATCATATTAGTCTTACATTACACTTGTGCATCATTTATGATTAAATGGACATGATCATGAACTTGAACATTGAAGGTATGTTTGTCCTTATAAACCCATAGCTGGTTGATATTTTGATGCAAATGACTTTTATCATGTTTTGATTGATTAATTATTGAATGTGTACCTCACACACATACGCATGAAATGATCAACCCTCCTTATACAATGCATGGTAGAACTTTTTCACAGCATTTCTTACCAGGTTACTTAAGTCATGAAATCTCATTTCACTGATCCTTATTGGGATTCTTTTAATTTGATCCTTTTTCATGTTGATCCACATTGGGATTCTTTTCACTTCACTTTGGAAGGTGATCCATGATAGGATTCTTTTGTTCATTCACTTGGAATGTATTACCTGTTGATTCATCCATATTGGATATGTTCCACATTGGGAATCTTTTGGATCATAACATCTGCACTATGTGCAAGTTTCATCAGGTATTTGCTTAGCAAAACAAAGATGAAACATGATGTGGTGAAAGAGATTCATAAAGTATCATTACCTGGTGTGTTTAGTGTTTCACAATTGAATATGTCTTTAATTCATCACTGCATGTATCTTTTCTTCCAACTTGAGCCTACCAACATATCTGGTAAGTCATTTCAGTCTTTTACATTTTGAAATTAAGCACATGGAATGATATAACGACTGTAATTATAGAATTTCGCAAAAAATTCTTTTCTTCATCAAACTTGATTTCTTTTTGTGGTTTTCTGATGTTTTAAATTGTTTTTGATGTTTTTCATGGTTTTTACTCAAGGTTAATCATGCCAATTGACTGAACCAGAAATTCAAACCTACTAGGTTCAAATGCCTTGGTAAACAAATAAGCTAATTGATTTTCAGTTGGTACTTGAATCAATTTGATTAAACCTTTTTGAGCACAGTCTCTCAAAAACTGATATCTAATCTCAATATGTTTTGTTTTTGAGTGCTGAACTGGATTATTAGTTATAAAGACAACAGCTGTGTTGTCAATAGAAATTGGTGTGTGCAAGAAGTTATAACCATAATCAAGCATCTGGTTTTGAATCCAAAGAACTTGAGAGCAACATGCTGATGCAGCAATATACTCAGCTTCTGTTGTGGACACAGACACATCTGTCTGCTTTTTGCATTGCTAGGACACTAGTTGGGACCAAGAAATTAACAACCGCCAGAAGTGGATTTTCTGTTGAAGTTGCATCCTCCATAATCACTGTTTATGTAGGCATAGATATTAAATTCTCCTTCATTTAGATACCATAACCCAAGAGCTGGCTTACCCTTAGATATCTGTATATCCTCTTGACTGTGTTCACATGTGATTCTTTTGGATCAGCTTAATATCTGGCACACACACAAACACCAAACATAATATCAGTCCTACAAGCTATTAGATACATAAGTGAACCTATCATTGATCGATAGTGAGTCTGATCCATTGATTTGCCTTCAGGGTCAGGTCCAATCTTCACTTTAGTATCCACAGGAGTTCTAATAGACTGACAGTCAGCAAAGTGAAATTTCTTTAGCATGGTTTCTAATATTTTGATATGTTAATGAAGATTCCATCTGCTCTTTGTTGGACTTGCACTCCTAGAAAGAAGGTGAGTTCCCCATATCACTTATTTGGAACTTTGAATGGATAAGATCTTCAAATTCATTGCAGAGTTGCTTGTTTGTCGAGCCAAATATAATGTCATCCACGTAGATCTGGACTAACAGCATGTCTTTTCCTCTTTTTCTTCTAAAGAGTGTCTGATCAATCTTTCCTCTTTCATACCCATGTTCAAGAAGAAAGGATGGTAGAGTCTCATACCACTTTTTGAAGACCACACAAAGCTTTGTCAAGTTTGTAAACTCTGTGAGGGAAATCTGGATCTTCAAAGCCAGGTGGTTGACTCACATAGACTTCTTCAGCAATCTTTCCATACAGGAAGGCACACTTTACATCCATTTGATAAATAGTAAATTTCATGGACGTAGAATATGCAAGAAAGATTCTGATTGCTTCTAGTCTGGCAATAGGAGGAAACACTTCATCGTAGTCCATTCCTTCTTCCTGAGTGTATCCATGTGCCACTAGTCTTTCTTTATTTCTTATGATGATACTTCTATCATCAGTCTAGTTCCTGTATAGACATCTGGGACTGATAGGGTATTGTCCTTCGGGAAGATCTACCAGCTGCCATACTTCTTGATTCTTGAATTGGAGTAATTCTTCAAGCATTGCTTCAATCCAACTATTGTCTTGAAGTGCCTCTTTGATGTTTTTGGGTACTGTTTGACATAGAATGTAGGATAACAAACAGATATTTGCAATACTAGACTTGCTTCTTGTCACCCTCTCATTAAGATCACCAATAATGGTTTAAACTGGATGATTCTTGTGTATTGTTGTGGTTGGAATGGTGTCACGAGCAATAGTTACATCAAGATTGGAGACATTTAGTTCATTATGGTCAGAGGCACATTCATCTTGTATTATTGTTGAATTATGAAGATTGTCAACTTCTGTTTCAATAACTGCTACATCTTCAGCAGACTGAGATTGCTTGCATCATTTGGTGTACCTTGTATTTCTACTAGATGAGAAGCCTGTTTTTGATTTCTAAACTCATTTGACAAGTCATCTGAGTGTGATGGTACTAGGTTGGGACCTTCTTCAGAAGAAACACTAAGGTTTTGTGACAATAGTCTATAGGATCAGCTTGAAGAGGAAAATTTTCATTTATAAGTTCATCAAATGTAGGTGGAATCAATGGATAATTATCTCTTCTTTCTACAGTTGATGAAGTATCACCTGAATGTATATTTCCTGCATCAGACAAGTGAAATTGGTCAAATGATTTTGTAAATGTGTCAATATCAAACAACAATTTGTAGATTTGGAAAACGAATGTTTCGTCAATTGAACATTGGTAGATTCATCAATAATGTTCAATCTAGGATTCAACACTCTATAAGCCTTTGAGACAGAAGAATAACCTACAAAGAATCCTTCATCAGACTTGGACTAAAATTTCCAAATGGTCACGGGTGTTTAATATTGAGACTGGCAACCAAATGATTTGAGGAATGCAATAAATGGTTTCCTATGGAAGATCAGTTCATAAGGTGTCATGTTACTTTCTTCAAAAATGAGAGTTCGATTTTGCACAAAGCATAATGTGTTAACTACTTTTGCCCAGAACGTGATTGGCAGTTTAGCATCGGCTGGCATCGTTCTTTCTGCTTCAATCAGTGTTCTATTTCTCCTTTCAGCTACCCTATTTTGTTGAGGAGTTCTAGCTGCACTGAATTTATGAGCAATGCCTTAGGATGCACAAAAGGAACTCAAATTTTCATTTTTGAACTCTGTACAATTATCACTTCTTATTATTTTGACCTTAAGATCAAGTTGATTTTCAATTTTAGTGATAAGTTCTTTAATGATTTGGGATGCTTCGTTTTTATGAAGTAGGAAAAACACCCATGTGAATCGAGAAAAGTCATCAATGATCACTAAACAATACTGTTTCTTTTCCATACTCATTACATGGGTTGGTCCAAATAGATCCATGTGAAGTAACTTCAATGGAGTATTGTTAGTGTTCACCAGCTTGGTTTTGTGAGACGATTTTTGTTGTTTTGCTTTGAGGCACGCTGAACATTGATCAATAAAATTGAATTCTTTTTTAGGAAGACCAATGACATGGTTTCCTTTGACTAACATGTTCATATTTTTAAAGTTAGTGTGCCCCAAACGTCTAACCCAAAGCTGTGACTCATCAAATGATGCTTTAGACAAAAGACATGTTTCTTCCTTAGGTGATGCAAAACACAGGTTAAGACATATGTGTTATTCTTCCTCGGAGTCTTTAAGACAACCCATTCTTCGGGGATCTGAAATCCAGGTTTACGAATATAGCAGTGAGTGTCTGTAAAGTGAGTGGAATATTTTTTGTCACAGATCTAAGACACGGTTAGCAGATTAAAATTCAGTTGTTCATAGTAATTCACTCTCTTAAAGCTCAACATCCCGTTTGTCACAGATCCTTCTCCTATAATTCTACCACCTTCTAAACCTCTACCGAATGCCACAGTAGTTCCTTGTATGTACTTGAAGTCATGAAGGAGGGAACGATCTCTAGTCATGTGTCGGGAGCATCCACTGTCTACGTTCCATAGGCTATTAGACCTATGTGGATGAACCTACAAGCAAAAAGAACAAATTAGAATGAGGAACCCAAGCCATGATGGTCTTGGGTTTCCCGTTCCTATTCATGATAGTCACCTCCTGGTATTTCACTCTGAATGGTGATTTGGATGGAGGTGTTCGGGGAGATTTTTGATGATAAATTGGTTAAGTCATCTCATCAACATCTGTCAGGATCAGTGATCACAAGTTTGATGTAATAGAGCGTAACGCAACGGAATAAGAACAAGAATTAGACAAATTGTAGCAAGAATTTGATACTCGTATGCATTAAGAACAAATACGGTTATAACGAGAGAATATATTTCTGTAACAAGGAATGTTTCAATAATATTGAATATTCTGATCAAATCATCCAATTATTACAATAGGTTGACACTCCTTATATAGAGTGCAATCGCTGCTGTTATCACGGGAAAGTGACAACTGGCAGATCTATTACAAAAATAACTATCTCTTAACAAACCACTGAAATGTTCACAACTACTGAGAACATATCAGAGTGTTAAGTACACAATAAGAAACTACTGATAATAAATACTTAAACTACAACGACTGAAGAACAGCTTTTCAGTCGTTTTACAAAACTACTGATAAATATAAAACTACTGAGAGCGCAACAACTGAAGAAGTATTCTTCAGCTGTTGTGTCAAACTACTGAAAAGATAAAACATAAAACTACTGAAAGGTAAACCGTCCACAACAACTGAAGAAGACCTCTTCAGATGTTGTGACAACGTCTGATACTTTGGTCTTCAGCACTTGTGTCTTCAGACTTTGTCTTCAGCACTTGTGTCTTCAGACTTTTCTTCAGCACTTGTCTTCAGACTTTGTCTTCAGCACTTGTCTTCAGACTTTGTCTTCAGCACTTGTCTTCAGACTTTGCAATCAGCACTTGTCTTCAGCTGTTGTGGTCTTCAGTAGTTGTTGTGATGTCTGTGGGACTTAAAGGTTTTTCTGATCCGGCTCATTGGTTCTTTTGGTCCAACAACATCTACTGAGGATTCAAATGAATAATGAAATCGTTGGTCTCTATTTCTTTGTAAAAATTTAGCCTGAGTTTCATTATCAAAAGTTGGTTTTGCTTAGGAAGGTCAAGTTTGTGTTTCATTGTGAGATGATTTCTTTGACCCTTCCTTAATCCTCAAGTTATTTGTGTCATTTGTTGATCTAGGTGTCCTAGATTGAGTATTATGTAGATGAGGTCTGAAAGAGTGCATCACATCTCGATCAATGATCTCCCAAGGTTCTTTGCAATGAATCTGATCGTGATCTCTAGTCTTTCTCTTTCTAATGCATCATAGCTTGCCCATCTTGAGATAATTTCTTCAACTTCAAGTCTCCTAATCTCTGAGTCAAGCTGTGCAGTATCGAATCCCTGTCTATACAGTTGATCAATAATGGAGTCCATTGATTTACTGTGTGTAGCATCCGCCATTTTGATCATCTCATCGAGTTCGAGTTCTTTTTCTTTCCTTCAACCTTCCTCTTCTTATATGTGACATGAAAGTCTTTGTGACTTTCACCCACTTGATCAATGTCAGCTCCCTTTACAAACTCCTCTTCCTTCTCAGTCTCCTTTTCTTTCCCCTCTACGCTCTTCCTCTTTGCTTTCACTAACTGACTCTCCCCGTTTTGGTTGCATTGGTTGCAAGGGTTTGAGTAGCAGAAAGCCTTGTGCTCACAATCTCCTCCACCAGGGGTTGTATGATTGAGGAAGCCTCTCATCCATGGTTTTGATCACAATGTCTATGATCATTGGGGTGATGAGACGTAGGATTGCTGAAAGATAGCAGTGTTTGCTCAGAGGGGTTCTGTCCCTGAGAAGCAGTGCCAGAAATAGAAGCTGGTGGCTTGGAAGTTTTGAGCGGTGAGTGTGTGGGAGACCTTCAGGTGAAGTGTGCCATGTGGGTTAATGTTGGTGGCAGATGGACTTGCTGTTTGAGAGAATTGGTCAAGTAGTCTTTGTAGTCTACTGACTTCTTCCTCAAGAATTGTGTTCTGGGCCAGAACATCATAAAAGAAGCCCAGGTCATCATCAGCAGATGCTGAATCACCTGACCTCCTGCTTGTAGCAGGATGTACATGCACTGGGTGTAGACCAGTTTTAGCATGTGCCCCTTTTTTGGAACTGGGGACTTCCAGCCTCTGGACTATGTCCTTCATCAGCTGTTGCCTCTAGTGAGGTCTTAGCTATGTTACCAGCCTCATTTGATCATGTGTGATTCAGAAGAGTGGTGGCCTCCCTAGATGTTCTAATCTCCATATCAACACCAGGAGATAGAACGTGTAAACCCCGGTGCTGTGGGTTGTCAGAAGCATGGTGATCCTCGTCCTCAATAGCTGTGGTTCTCCCTTTGTTGGTGGTTGTTGGGGAGGAGGTGAGGCATGCAGCTGAGTTAGCACGTTTGCAATGATAATGGTTGGACTTTGGGGGGTGGTTGCATGGGGAGATGGGGTAAAAGCAGTGTGCACCTGGGGAGAATGGTGCTCTTCAATGGCAATCTCCTCAAATGAGGAAGATCCCAGATGTGTGGGTACCCCTTCTGTGGTTGCTGCAGGCTCCTTTTGAGAGGAATCCTGAGCGGTTGTGGATGGGAGAGTCCTTATATCCACTAGGGGGTTATAACTAGGGGATATAGCCTGCGTTGTGTTGCAGGGGCATCCTCAGGGGACTCATTTCCCTAAGTAGCCTTTCTGGTCTTCTTTTTAGTGGGTTTGGTAGGGACTTTGGATTTGGAGGTGGTGGCTGTGGGTTCCAGCTGCGTGGGTTTGCGCAGCTTGGCAGCCATTTTGAGTGATTGGTCAGAGTTGTGCCGGGAGTATACTTCAGGCAATACAGCCATAGCAGGGACTCCCAGGCCAACAAGTCCCTCAGCTTGAAGCTGGTTTTCAATTATGGCCATTATGAATCGAGGATATAATATCCAACGGTTAGCAGTTTGTTTTTGGGCCATATCCTTGAGCTCTAAAAATAGTATTTCAGAAAAATTTAAAGGGCGTTGCTCAAGGACGGAGTACATTACCTGTTGCCACCTTCTGCACATTTGATCCCATGATGACGTCTTGGAGGCAAGACATACATTTATCATATGAAATATGAGACGTTCGGCATCCAGGAAATGTTTCTTCAGTAAGGTAGATGCACTCAGGTTACCCTGGTATCCGTGGTGCGCAAATGATTGATCTGTTGTGCCCTTTGGATAACCAGTTGGGAAAGTAGCATCATCCAGATTAAGGGTTTGGCGAAGAGTGTCTGGAGTGATAACCACTTTTTGGCCATGGAGAAACAATTGAAGAGACTCTGTGTTGTTCTCCTCAGAGACCAAGGTGACGTTTGTCCAGAATTGGGTAAGGGATTCGGCATATATGGTGGGATTTACCAGAAATGCCATTTTGTAGGGTGACTGAACCATTAAATCAATGGCGTTGTGAAACTTGGTCCAGTATGGCGATTTGGTGAGATGTGCGACACAGTTGTGTCATGGTTTTAGTTGCATGGTCGCCATTGATGAAGAGAAGGTAGAGAGTTTTTTTTTTGAATGTTAGGTTGGAGAAGAGAAGATAAAAACTCTGAACATGGGATAAGGTATTTAAAGGGTCGGGTTAGAAAACGACCGAAGATTTTGGTGTGAGTCATCAGTTGTTGAAACTACTGATGACGTGGTATTAACCATCAGACGTTGAAACAACTGAAGTCTCTGATTTAGTCATCAGTAGTTATAAAACTACTGAAGACATTTTTGACTTCAGGTGATGAAACAACTGAAGACTTGGTATTAGTCATCAGTAGTTGTGAAACTACAGAAGGCAGTGGTTTTGTCAGCAGTTGTTGTAAACAGCTGAAGACTTGGTGTTAGTCTTCAGTAGTTGTAAACTACTGAAGACATGGTTTTGGCTTCAGTTGTTTTGAAACAGCAGTTGTAGAAACAACTGAAGAGAAATTACTCATCAGCTGTTTTTGTCAATTCTTAGCTTTTCAGCTGTTTCATACTGTCCTCAACACTTACTCATCAGACTTTGCATCTGCTTTTCAGGTGTTTCATAGGACGTCAGTACTTATCTGTTTGTACTGATTTTAGTAGTTGTAACTACATCAGTAGTTGTAACTACATTAGTAGTTTAGAACAGATAAAGTACTTCAGTACTTGTGAGGCATTTAGCCTTCAGTAGTTAAAAAAACTACTGTGGGTGAAAGAACTCATCAGTACTTATATGTGACATGGTTACCAATGATCACCAGTACTTATTACTGAGATCATCAGTAGTTGTCACTTATTCTGGCTGCAGCATACCAAGTCTTAACACCAGGTTGTGGAAAGTTGAACTATCCAAAGGCTTAGTAAAAATGTCTACAAGCTCATCAGCACTAGGCACAAACATAGGATTATTTAGACCCTTTTCAAAACAATCTCTTATAAAATGATGTCTAATTCTATATGATTGGTCCTAGAGTGCTCGACTGGATTTTTGACAATGCAAAGAGCTGAAGCACTATCCATTAATAACGGAGTCTTAGTCGCTGTAATGCCATAGTCCAAAAGTTGATTCTGAAGCCAGAGTACTTGGGATGTACAACTTGCAGCAGCAATGTACTCGGCTTCAGCAGTGGATGTAGCAACAGATGTTTGTTTCTTTCTCTGCTAAGAAATCAAACAGTTGCCTAGGAATTGACATCCACCAGAAGTTGATTTCCTGGTCAACTTACACCCTGCATAGTCACTATCAGAGAAAGCAACTAATTTACAAGAGTGCCCAGTGGAATACCATAAACCTAGAGATTGTGTACCTTGCAAATATCTAAAGATCCTCTTGACTGCAATCAGATGAGACTCTTTAGGTGCAGCCTGAAATCTAGCACAAACACATGTAGCAAACATAATATCTGGTCTAGAAGCTGTTAAATACATCAAGGACCCAATCATACATCTGTAAAGTGTTTCATCAACCACTTTACCTTTCTGATCTGTATCCAGTTGTGTGGTGCTGCACATGGGGGTAGAACAGGGCTTACAGTTTTGTAAATCAAACTTTTCCAAAAGATCTTTTGTGTATTTGGACTGATGAATGAAAATTCCATCAGCCTTTTGTTTGATTTGCAAACCCAGAAAGAACTGTAATTCTCCCATGGCACTCATTTCAAACTTCTGTTGCATCAACTTTGTAAAGGCATCACACAACTGAGGATCAATGGATGCAAAAATAATATCATCTACATAAATTTGAACAAGTAGATTATGCTGCCCAGCTTTCTTAATGAATAAAGTCTTATTAATGGAGCCTCTAGTGAAATCATATTCCAGAAGAGAGTTTGATAATGTCTCATACCAGGCTCTAGGAGCTTGTTTCAACCCATAAAGAGCCTTATCAAGCTTATACACCCAATTAGGATGTTTATTGTCCTCAAAGCCTGGTGGTTGACATACATAAACTTCTTCTTTAATTTTCCCATACAAAAATGCACTTTTGACATCCATTTGAAAAACTTTAAGTTTTTGGTAAGTAGCATAAGCTAAAAACAATCAAATTGCTTCCAGTCTGGCTACAGGGGCAAAAGTTTCATCATAATCAATACCTTCTTCTTGTGCAAACCCCTGAACAACCAGTCTGGCCTTGTTCTTAACAATGAGCCCATTTTCATCAGTTTTGTTCCTAAACACCCATTTAGTCCCTATTGCACACTTACCTGGAGTTAGAGGAACCAGTTCCCACACTTGCTGTTTCTTGAACTGAAGAAGCTCAAGCTGCATGGCATCAACCCATCCATTGTCCTTAAAGCAATGTGATAATTCTTTGGCTCTTGCTGACTGATGAAGAGAGCATAGAAGCAGAAATTGACAATTGACTTCTTGTTGATACGCCAGCAGTGATATCACCAATGATTTGAGACATAGGGTGATTCTTCAGATCTTGATACACAATGAGATCTGTGCAAGTGTTTGTAGCAGGTTCAAGAACAACAGATGGTGATGGTGGATCATTTCCTTGAAACCAATCAGTGGATGGTAATTCAAAGGAAGTTGAATTTGAAGAAATCTCATCAGCATTTGTTGTGGATGGTGCTACTGGAGCTACAGGAACATCAGGTCTAGCTGAATCTGGCAGTTGATCACTAAACCTGAAGAGGTGAGTACTGCTATCATCATCATCATCAGCACCAGCAGTACCACCAAGTGGTGAACTGTTGACAGGAGCAACAACAACAGTTTGATAAGGAACATATTACAGTATGTCCAAATCAAATAGCTCCACAGGGCTTTAGGGAATCTTGTCCTTAGGAGATTCATTAAACTTAACATGTAGAGTCTCTTCAACCATCTTTGTTCTGCATTTGAAGACTCTGTATGCTTTGCAAGTTGATGAATAACCAACAAAGTACCCTGCATCCACCTTAGGATCAAATTTTGGAGTTGATCCCGTGTGTTGAGAATGAAAGAAGGACACCCAAATGCTCTGAATAATGAAATTAGAGGGGCCAAATGATGAAGAACTTCATATGGAGTCTTCATCAACCTCTGATTTACTAGAACTCTATTCTATACATAGCAAGCTGTATTGACAGCTTTAGCCCAAAAAGTCATTGGCAGTCCGAGTCAGCCAACATGGACCTTGCAGCTTCAATAAGGGTCCTGTTCTTTCTCTCCACTACTCCATTTTGCTCAGGAGTTCTTGGGATGCTATACTGCCTCTTGATTCCCTTTGATAAGTAAAACTCATCAAGTGTGTGGTTTCTAAATTCAGTACCATTATCACTGCTCACACACTTAACTGGTAGGGAATACTGCTTCTCAACGTGTAACACAAAGTTCATAATGGACTGTGCAGCCTCATCCTTTGAATGCAAGAAGAAAGTCCATACAAACCTGGAGTAATCATCCACAATTACGAGACAGTATTTCTTCTTAGCCATACTCATCACTTTCACAGGACCAAAGAGATCCATGTGAAGAAGCTGTAGGCAGGCAGTGGACTTAGGTTCTTCTATAGAGGGAAATGAAGCTTTGTGCTGTTTTCCTTTTAAACAAGCAGTGCAGTTATCTTCACACTTGAACTCCTTCATAGGCAGTCCCCTTACTAAACCATGGTTTATCAGCTGATTCATGTTTTTGAGATTAACATGACCCAGCCTTCTATGCCATAGAATAGATTCTTGGGGGGAAGCCTTGGAAAATAGGCAAGGATGGCCTTTGAGATCTATTTTCTTTGAAAGATCTAAGGCATACACTCTTCCTGTCCTGTTGGCCTTTAGGAGAGTTAGTTCATCCAACACCTTATCAATCAAATTTAGAACTTTGGATGACAGAATCCGACAGTTCTGATTGGTGAAAAGAACAACATGGCCTTTGTCACACATTTGACTGACACTCAAGAGGTTGTACTTGAGATTTTCCACATAGTTAACATCATCAAACTTTATTTCCCCATTGGAGACAAAGCCTTTGCCGATGATGTAACCCTTTAATCATTGCCAAATGACACAAACCCTTCCTTCCTTGACAGTAGTCATTAAGAAGTGATCTGTTTCCTGTCATATGCATGGATCCTCCACTGTCTACATACCAGATGCCCCTGAGGTATGTTGAAGAAACCTGCAAAATACAACAAATTAGTTAGATTTTGAGACCTAAAACCTTTTTGGTCTTGGGCCTGTTCTCATCAACAGATGGTAAACTAACATATTTGTTGGAAACAACAGCCTGAGAGGAGAAGCTGGTGAAGAAAAGGAATCCTTTGGCTTGGACCCCTTTTCTGTGGTTTCAACATAGGAATATCTAATTGGTAACTCTTCCCAATAGATGTGAACCATCATAACCAGCTGTGTCTGATTTTGGGATAAGGCTTTCAGCTGTTCAGACACATTGGCATTAGAGTTTGATAAGTTCCTATGTTGCACCTTCTTCTTTTAAGCAATCTCAGCTGTTACCTGTTTAACCCCTTCCTTTTTGGATTTCTGTTTGGACTTGAGGGTTACAGGATTTGATGTTGCTGGTACAAATGTGGCTCCAAACTCAGTTTTCATTTTAACCATTTTCTCTTGAATTTCTTCTTTATGTTTGAGTTTGGATCCCCTTTTGTACCAACAACATCTGTAAGATGATTGAACAAACCACATACTTCACATGGGTTCTTCTTCATCTTATGATGATCATCAACTAAAGAGGATGAAACTACTGAAGACTTGCTCTTCAGTACTTTGGAAGCATTATTTGCTTTCTTGACTTCTTCTTTAGTAGTCTTCAAACTCTTTCTACTGACAGTTTTCTTCTTTTCAGTGCTAAGAGTAGTTGGAGTTTGAACTTCAGGTGTTAGATCTTGCTCTCCAGTCCTTTCAGGACTTTCAGAAATAACTCCTAAGTTGATCATCTCTTTATCATGTGAATGTCAGCAGTAGACCATCAACATCAGCTAATGGGTTCTGAGAGGGCTTAGTGCTGACTTCAACTTTTGATGATGCTCTATCAAAAAGTAAATCACACCATAAGTAAATTGGTTATTGCTTTCTCCATCAGATTTCACTTCTGCTCTTGAAGCAAAATCTGTAGGAGGGGCAGTGTGATTGTAACCAATACCAAACTTCACATTGGAAGCAGATTGCTTACTAAGAAGCATTTCAAAACCTTTGCATGATTGTACCCATCGATCACACTCTACCTGGGTGACTGCAGGGTTTCTTTAAGATTCTCTGGTCATCCAGAATAACCTCTAGCTTAGCCTTTTCATCATTTAATTGGCATTTAAGCTTATAAATCTCATCATTTTTACTATTAAGAGCCAACTCACAACTCAGCTTCTCTTTTGGAAATGGTTTTCTCAAACTCAAGTTTTTGATTTATTAATGCTACATTTGCCTCTAATCGAGACAAAGGCAGCAATGCATGATCAGAACATAACTTGCTTTAGCCTCTGAAGATACCTAAGTTACCTGTGAAGATGATGCATTTAAGCAGGAACCCTCAGTAGACTCCAGGGCCATGAGAGCCAGATTCCCAAAAGGACTGTCACCACCATGTTGATCAGCACCTGTGAACAGTTGTTCATGACCAGACATGTCATCCGGTAAACTGCTCCAGTCAACACCTCAGGGGTGAAGAAGCTGTGTTGTTGAGGTTGAGGAGGTTGATGAGATTGAGATGGTTGAGGTTCTGGTAGTGCATGAGGTTGTGGTACTATCGGAACTTGAACTTGATTTGACTGTGGCATGTAATAACAAGGGTAAGAATATGGCATTTGACCCTGAGGAACAAAATATGCAGGAGATTGTGGTTGAGAATGATGACTAGAATTGACAGGATGTTGCCCTCTGTGTTGTTGACTATTGCCAGGGAAAGTCACAAAAGGTGCAGAGGAATTAGATCCAGATGATCTACATTCTCTAGCAAAGTGTCCAAGCCTGTGGCATTTGTGACACTTTAACTTACTCTTGTCAAAACCAACTTTGGTTTTGCCAGAGAGTCCAGGGAACTTTCTTCCAGTTCTTTTGTAGAACTTCTAAGATCTGATATTTATCAAGGCCATTTGGCTCAAAATATTCATCTCTTCTAAGTCATCATCAGGAATCCCCTTGAGATCATCCATGATGAAGCATAGTTTGTCATTATTAAATCCAGTGAACTGACTATCAACACTCACAAATGCAGAATCAGAAGTGTTTGAAGAGAAATCAATATGCTCATCATACTGGCATTCAGATGAAGCATATTCTAACTCATGACCAACCAAGGTAGTGTTGCCTGGTACAAAGTCTTCAGTGAGCTTTCGAGATGAAGACAATTTTCGTTTCTGTTCTATCTCTCTCTCAAATGTGAGCAATTTCCCATGGAGTTGGGTGAGAGATAGTTTGTCCAAATTTGCACTGGAGCTAGGACAATAGTATATGTGTCCCATCTCTTAGGCAGTGATCTGAGAAATCTATTATTCATCTGGCTATTGGTGTACTCATGTTTGACCATTTTTAATTCAGAGATCAAACAAGAGAACCGCTCGAACTGTTGAGTCAGTGTCTCACCCTTCCTATGAGAGAATGTCTCATATTGTTGGGCAATGATTTCTCTTATTAATCGCCAAGACCTCATCTGTTCCTCCAAATTGTCTTTCAAGGCATTCCAGAGGTCATGGGCAGTTTCATGATGCATTAGCCCAGAATAGATTTCATTAGGCAGTGCCATGGCCAGAATTCCATGGGCTTTTGCATCAATCTCAACAACTTCTTATCCTCATCTGAGTATTGCTCCCTCCTCTTCGGAACCATTTGATTGGTTTGCGGGTTATTCACCATAGGCTTGTGTGGACCATGTACCACTGATGTCCAATAACCTGCACTGTTAATAGAGAGGTGATGGAGCATTCGTCGTTGCCATATGTTATACTCATTCCTAACCAGCATTGGAGGCTTGGTTGGGAACTAGTATTGTGAGGATCATTGGAAGGAGTAGTCATTTTGAGTCCAAATACAATTAATTCAAGCTTTTAAACGTTTTTGTAAAGACCACAACAGACTCAATGAAAACCAAAAGAATATCTCAGGATGAATGACCAGAAAACACAGAAAATTCAATCTCTATAACCGTTTCTTGCAGAACACAAAAATGCTAGTTCAATCAAACTTGGATCTTGAATAGCAGTTTCAATGATCAATGATTAACCTGCTCTGATACCATTTGTCAGGATCAGTGATCACAAGTTTGATGTAATAGAGCGTAACGTAGCGGAATAAGAACAAGAATTAGACAAATTGTAGCAAGAATTTGATACTCGTATGCATTAAGAACAAATACGGTTATAACGAGAGAATATATTTCTGTAACAAGGAATGTTTCAATAATATTGAATATTTCTGATCAAATCATCCATTTATTACAATAGGTTGACACTCCTTATATAGAGTGCAATCGCTGCTGTTATCACGGGAAAGTGACAACTGGCAGATCTATTACAAAAATAACTATCTCTTAACAAACCACTGAAATGTTCACAACTACTGAGAACATATCAGAGTGTTAAGTACACAATAAGAAACTACTGATAATAAATACTTAAACTACAACGACTGAAACTGAGAACATATCAGAGTGTTAAGTACACAATAAGAAACTACTGATAATAAACTACTTAAACTACAACGACTGAAGAACAAGCTTTTCAGTCGTTTTACAAAACTACTGATAAATATAAAACTACTGATGAGCACAACAACTGAAGAAGTATTCTTCAGCTCTTGTGTCAAACTACTAAAAAGATAAAACATAAAACTACTGAAAGGTAAACCGTCACAACTACTGAAGAAGACCTCTTCAGCTGTTGTGACAACGTCTGATACTTTGGTCTTCAGCACTTGTGTCTTCAGACTTTGTCTTCAGCACTTGTGTCTTCAGACATTTTCTTCAGCACTTGTCTTCAGACTTTGTCTTCAGCACTTGTCTTCAGACTTTGTCTTCAGCACTTGTCTTCAGACTTTGTAATCAGCACTTGTGTTCAGCTGTTGTGGTCTTCAGTAGTTGTTGTGACGTCTATGGGACTTAAAGGTTTTTCTGATCCGGCTCATTGGTTCTTTTGGTCGAACAACATCTACTGAGGATTCAAATGAATAATGAAATCGTTGGTCTCTATTTCTTTGTAAAAATTTAGCCTGAGTTTCATTATCAAAAGTTGGTTTTTGCTTAGGAAGGTCAAGTTTGTGTTTCATTGTGAGATGATTTCTTTGACCCTTCCTTAATTCCTCAAGTTATTTGTGTCATTTGTTGATCTAGGTGTCCTAGATTGAGTATTATGAAGATGAGGTCTGAAAGAGTGCATCACAGTAGATGTTTTTGACATGGGCTTGTGTTGGGGAATTCTCAACACTTTCTGATTAAAGTAACAATCAGATGTATTGTGATTGTTCATGTCACAGATTGAACAATACTTGTTGAAATAGCAATTTTTGGTGTAGTGATTATTCATATCATAGATAGAACAATATTGATTGAAGAAGGATTATCTGTGTTGTGATTAAACATGTCACAAATATCACAATACATTTGTTTGTTTCTTGAATCAGATTTTTCCTTGTGTGACTCAACTGATATTTTCTTTTGAGGAGTCATTTTCTTTTCTTTAGGTGGTGAATCGGAATCAGCCCTTTTAGTAGTTTGCTTCACAACACTACTTTTGTTCAATTGTCTGGGCTGTTTCTGTTTCTTCAACCTAGTTCTCACTTCTTTCTCAAACTGGTCAACATGTTCCTTGTTACAGATATCAAACCTAACTCCCTGCCTTAACCTTGATGACTGAGGGTCTGATGATGTTTTATGTGTTGAACTCAGTGTTATAGTTTGTTTCTTTTTCAGTGAAACCTTTTCTGATTTGCTTGAATTTTGTGGAGATATAATCTCATTATCAAAACTACTCTCAGTAGTGGGTTTCACTGTCTTGACATATTTCTTTTTGCCTTGTAAAATAGATGGTATGAATTTTATAAAAGGTACAACTGCTTTTACAGGGCTTGATAGTTTCATGACACTCACTGTCTTGTCTGAACACTCTTTGATTTTGATTGGGTGACCTAACTTGATTTTATCCTCATTGGTTTCAATATAATCATCAGGTTGGTTTTAAGGATTTGGCACCTGTTTCACTACAGATTTAGGTTCCATAGTTTTAGGTTCAATTGCTTCTGAGAGTGAGATAAAGTAAGGCATGACAGTGTAGTTGTCATTGTATGGTGGAGGACATGAATTATACCCAATCCCTATCATGTTCTTTGGATTCTTTTAGGAATCAAGCATCTCTTACAGCTTGACTGAAGACATTTGAAACTTTTCAAGTTTCACTTCAGTCATAGATTGTTGAGCTTTAGATTGAGCTAACTTTTAAGTAAGTAGCTCATTCTCAGCTACAAGAGTATACTTCTCACCATACAGTTTTCCTATATCAGAGATGAGAGATTTAATTTTTATTTAAAAGTTTTTTATTTCTCTCTTCATCATCTCTGATTTCGCATTTTTTCTTTGATTTTATCAGCCAGTTTGTGCGCTCTCTATACCCTTGCAATTCATTAATTCATTTTTCAATACAAAGGTTAGATTTTAACTTAGTAGGCATTGGAGATGGTCCATCATTGATGTGAGCTATAAGAGCATGATTTTGAAATTGAGGTTTGACTTCCTCTACATACACACTCCAGTCACAAACTCCATCTTGCTTTATTACAATAGCACTGGATGAAGACTGACTGCTTCCATGAGCTTGATTTCTCAGTTGGGATGGATTCTGATATGATTGGTGTTGATGATACTGCTGCTGTTGGTCGTTGGAGTGAAAGCTTGTGTTAGGATTTGAGGATGATTGGCCTGGGGAGTTCCTTTGATAGTTGTTTCTTTTGGGGGCATTGCACTCTCTTGAGAAATGGCCAGCCATGCCACAGTTAAAGCATTTCACCTTGGATTTATCATATCCAAGTTTTGTATTCTCATTCAGGCCCAACTTTCTTTCTTTTTTGAAGAATTTCTTAGCTCTCATTTGCATCATGCCCATTTGCCATTGTAGATCCATTTCTTCCACATCATCTGGATCCATTTCCTCCAGATCTTCTTGAATGAAATGAGCAGAAGTGAGTCTTCCTCCTAAATAGGCTTCAAAGCTTGCAACAAAAGCATTCTAAGTTGCCTTTTGTTCTTCTGATCTTGAGTCTTCAGGATGGTTAGAAGAACAGTAATGACTCTGGGAATTTGAGGGGCAGCAGTGACTCTAGGAGGTTGAGATGAGGTTGAAGGATGATTGATTGGTGGAGTTGCAATGAACCCAGTATTGTTCATTTGATCTCTAGATGAGATAAAATCATCTTCCTCAGTGATGAATGCATTTTCCACAGAATGAGCATCTGATGGAAATTTGTAAGCTTCAATTACTCTAGGTCCACCAAGATTTCTGCTTCTTCCATCAAGTTCTAAAGCCTCAATTTTGGCTATCATGATGTCTAGAGTAGTACTCTCAAGATCAAGAGTATTTTCAACATGGTTACACTCTGTTTCCAGCTTTCAGGGAGACTATGAAGCATCTTTTTGTTTAATTTTTTAATTTTGTAAGTGACTCTCATGATTTCCAAGTCATTTACTAACTGTACAAATCTATGCAGTTGCTTAGAGATTGATTCACCCTTGGTATGGTGAAATGTTTCATACTGATTAACAAGCTTGTCTTTGTTAATTTCAGCCACTTCACTACTTCCTTCACACATGATTTTGAGTGCATCCCACACTGCTTTTCCTGGCCATACTTCTCCAGTTTTTTCAGCACATCCATCTTTAGTGCTTGAGTCAGTATTGAGTAGGATTTGAGGTATATCTTGATTTTCTTGTAGTCAACTTCATCTAAGGTCAGATCTTCAATGGGTATTCTAGCAGTTCTGTATATTGCAGCTTGATCTGCACACAAAGTAATAAGGATGTGTGGCCCTTTGCATATTGATATCCAGAAATCAGGATCTACACCTGTGATGTAATTCCTAAACCTGATTTTCCACTGTTTCAACTCAGATATATGTTTAAGCATTGGAGGTTTAGTTGTATGACCAAATTCTGAGTAGCTGTTAGAATCCATTTTAACTATGTGTTTTATAATATAGATTTAGATGATTTTAGGATTGATTAGTCCAACTTAGTCTAAACGGTTCCAACGAAATTCAGAAATAGATCTGTGATGATACTGAGTTTCTTGAGTTTCTTTGTGAGTATTTTGATGAGTATGTGTTGACAAGAGTAATTTCTGCTGTTTACTAAGTATAGAATATGATATACTCTACTAGCAACTCGATTACTGAATTAATCGAATTCTATTCAGTTCTTTCGCAGATCTGAAAAAGAGTCGAGAGCCAAAGCTCTGATACCAATTGCCTGGGGTTGAGTAAGAGTGATATTCTTACTGTGAATGGAATATTGTAATCAAGTCAATGATTGAGTGGCGGAAACACACAATCAAAGAACATTCACTGCAAGAAAAATATTCATAAATGCTTTTGTATTGATATATGAAAGTTGATAAATTATAGAGAATAATTACAACAAAAGTTCTCTATCTATCAGTCGTCACCTCATGTACGAGGTATCTATTCTATTTATAGGCAGACAAGATGCCTTTTTCAAAATGACTAAACTACCCCTGACCTATTACATCAGAACTAGTCTAAGTCTTCATCCGCATCTTTGCTTGTTCATCCACATTGACAAATGTGGATGAGTTAACTTGATCAGCATTTCTTCACTTGATCAACCGCATTAGTATGTTGGTCATCCGCATTGGTTAATGCGGATGAACAAATACTTATGTGCATTTGGTCGGCCATCCTCATTTGTCAATGCGGATGAGCAAAGTCTTGTCCGCATCTTCTTTTGTTCTTCTGCATTAGTCAATGCGGAAGAGTAACTTGTTCAGCATTAGTATTATGTCTTCCGCATTAGTTAATGCAGAAGAGTAAACACTTGTCTGCATCAGAGTTATGTCTTCCGCATTAAGTAATGGGGAAGATAACACTTGTTATTTTCGTTGCAGATCTTCATCCGCATTTCTTCTTAGACTTGTGGGATTCTAGCTGAGCAATCATCAATTCACCCATTAAGTTGGTATGTATGATCCTTTCAGGGTGTAACAATACTCCCCCTAAGGATTATACAGCCTAGTTTTCCTCAAGGTTTGGGAGGTGATTGATGTTGTGATGATCCAGCTGGGTCTTTTAATGATACAAAAGGTGCAACTTGTCTTGGATCTAGAATTGCTTTGATCATGTTGACAAAATCTTGAGCCTCTGACATTTTGTCCTTGCTCAATACATGAATCTTCATTCTGCTCATATTATGGATTGCTTCAAGTGGTAGCTTCTTCAAAGAGATAGGTTCCCAAAGAGAAACTGTTGAAAGTCCATCTCTCTTTATCAATAGGGAACCATCTACATTAACTTCAAGCTTGACAATGTTGCCCAATCGGAGAGGTGTCTTCTTCTTTCTTTTCTCTCTTTTTGCACTCATCTGATCATAGGCCATATTTAGTAGTTTGATACACTTTAGAATGAAATGTAGATCTTCTTCACCCAGTTTGTTTGATATCTCTCTGAAGTGTCTTCTATAGATGTATTGAATGTATGATTGATCCAGTAATCTCACTTCATAACCACTGAATAATCTGATCTCAGCACCCTCTTTTCCTCCCCATTTCCTCTCAATCACTAACTCATATGTCTTCTTATCATAAAACACATTTGAAATTGGAATTGAGGAATGTGTACCAACTACCATTTTTCTTTTCAAGGCTTCAGTAAGTTTGACTTTAAGTTTAGGGAATACAACTTCTTTAGCTGGTTTTGTTTGTTTCTGTTCCAGTGGATTCTTGAATGTTTTCTCTTTCATCATGCATGTAGCTTTCAAAGTGTTGAAGTTGTTTGTCCTTTTGAAAATATTGAGTATTCCTTCAAATTCATAGCCTCTGTACATGGCATTGTGGTTGATCAGCTCTAGGTTGGCTAGTTCTTTCAAGTCATGAATCTCAAGTGCATTTACCAAAGCAGAGTACTTAGTAAAGAATTGCACTAAGCCACAAATCCTTTTGACCATAAACATGTTCCATTCACTATCATACTTCCAGGCAATAATTTTTTGATCTGTTTCGCTTTTTGGAGTAGATATTCCTCTCATCATCTTAGCAGTTATCAACCTTTCTTCAAGCTTCAGTTGAGAGGGTTCAGCAAACCACTCTAGATATTTATGAATGACAGGTGCAAGATAATCTTGATCTTTGTGAGTAAGACTCATCTCATGTGCAGACACTCTTCCTCTTGGCTTCTTGTTAAGCACCTCTTCTTCCAACTGCTTTAATTTTTCTTTCTTCTCATTTATCATCTTGAGAGTAGCAGCTCTTAAAGAATTTGTCTTCATGTTAGCCAACTTTCTTTTGGTGAAGCCTTGATTTGTGAGGTAATCCTTCATTTCCTTATCAATCATACTATAAGGATGAGGAAATAGTGGCTTATGAATTGGAGATGACCTTCTCATTGATGATAGCTTGGATAGAGGAGTCTGTCTTGGCAATGGTCTATCATGTCACACCCTCAAATTCCACGTGCGGGGTTCTAGCGCAAGGCGTGTGACAAACCAGGATCTCAGACACGGTCATATCATACGACACTAAATGAACTTAAAAAACGTTTAAACTCTAAATCAGAGTAAACATAAATGAGATAAACATCAGTGCGGAAGCGTAAAGATAAAGGTAAACCAATACTAAAAGTTCCCAAAGTACTATGCCAAAACAAAATGTTCAAAGCAAAATAAATGAGTTTGATGATGCATGTCCTGAGTGTGTTCATTAATTGTGAAACATGAGCTTAAGCATTCATGTGACCTGAGAAAACATGCTAAAGTGTGTCAACATAAAGTTGGTGAATTCACATATTTAATAACAGATAAAATTGTTTGTAACTGTTCGAATGGTAAAGTAATTAAAGCATATCGATAGGTAGCTAGCCTATAACGAGTTACTTAGCATTTCAAATCGAAGCTGGCTGTTTGTATGTTTGTTGCCTTCCCATCACGTCTAACCCAGACAGTGACAAATGTTAGGTCAATATCGCAGCCGTGCGACAAGGCCGGGCGGGGTTTGTCAAACCTAGTAGTACTACTTAGAATTATCTCGTTACACATTACTAACGGTTCGAGAATGTAAGGACTCTTAAGTATGTTTGCACTAACGTAACAGGCGATAAACAATAATACTAGAAACCATTTATAAATAAAGTTTGCATGGTTTCTCCCCTAAAAGGAAAGTAATGTAAAATAGGGCTCGTGAAAACACACCTTGAATACGTTGCAACAAATAAGTGTAAGCATAAAGGATTGGGTTCCAATTAACGTGAGTTTCATTTAATATTTAATTGAGATTAAATATTAGTAATGGAATTTATTACTCGGAATAGAATGATACGGTTCACGATCACGGTTCGGTTACAATGCGGGCTATCGGTATTTCTCATTCTCAAACAAGTACTACCATACACAAGCTCACACAAACATAAAACTCAGTTATTCACGCACACCGGATCATACATGAAGATATTGTTTATATATCTTTAATTATAAGAGCTTTTATAATACAACTTATATGTCATACATTTATTATAACATCTCTAAACACAAATCTATACACTATTTTAAGATGAAACCACTTGGAGTTGCTCCAAGACTCATGGGGTACTTCCTAAATCATTAACTTTAACCATAACTTTATCAAAATATAAATCATGTATGAAAACACTTGACCTTTGTTTGCTGTAAAAGAAACAGTTTTCACCTGTCTTCACTAAAAAGACAATAACTTTAGTTTTACAGGTCCAATTTAATTGTGGTTGGGCTTTCTGGAAACTAGACTCAGAAATACATAATTTGGACCCAAGAAACGCAATGATTAAGGTTGTTATCATCAAGTTATAACGTGCATGAGGTTGCTAACAGAATCTGCCAGAACACACAATACATACACATACCATTCATGCAACACATTCCCACATACATATGCATGCCTAAGAGAAACCCACTGTTTTCTCACTCAAAACACACATACACATGTGGCTGGAACAACAATCACATTCAAGAACACACACATACGCACATTCAAGGACCCACAAAATAACATCCAACATCTATGTATACAACATCAACACTTGAGAACATGCTCATGCACATCGCAAGTGGAGCAACCCCCCATGCAACCATGCACACATGGATACAAGAATACGCAGAACATAAACACACATAAATCGCAGAACGCACATATTTTTATACATATACTTACATAAACGCAGGTCACCACACAAGGTCATGCGAACTGCATGACACCCATACCCGGCCCGCACAATAACACCGATCACCACCCAACTGAATATACACATATGAAGATACATTTTCACAAGGCGCATTCATACGTACATATAACCCCTGCACCCAAAACGTGAAATCGTAATCGTAACGAATGTGAATAACGAAAGAAACCGTACCGAACGAGATAGAAGGATGTTGTGAACACCGTTAGCGACTACCGTTAGCAACAATCAGTATAAACAATCCGAACGCCTACGGTTGAAATCGAAGAGGGCTGTCGAAGAGAGGTTTCTACCAAAGAATGGAGAACCAAAAGTCGAGACTAGAGTTTGGGGAAGTTGCGAATGGAATTGGGAAAAGGGTTACTGGGGTTATGGAGCGGTGGATGGGTGGGCAGCCGGTTATGGATGGGGAGGTTGTTAGATTGAGATAATATCAATTGATTATACAATTGTTTAATTATATATAAATAGAGGTTTTTTTTGTAATTAACTTATTTATTTATTTATTTATTTATTTTTGTTAAGTTTACATCATACAAAACATTAAGTTTATTGCTAATTAAAATTTAATATCTTAATCTCTTTTTTTACAATAGATTTATTACTAAAAACGTTTATTACTCGCAAATTAAATAAACAAAAGGACAAAAAAGGATAATTAGGAGGCATAAAGAAATTATTTGACGATAATTGAGTTGATAGTGATAACCATGAAACACAATGTATCACATATCATACCCAGATGTTTTCTTCACAGAAGAACCTTTATGCATAGTACTATCTTTGAAGATTGCCTTTTCATACTCAGTTTCAATTGTTGGATCATGCCTTCAAAAGTCATTCCAAACACTTCATCAGGATCATAACCTTTATTGATCAGAAACATGGCTTTAATCATCAGGTCATCAGTTTGTGCTTTGGATACCATGTCTTCCACTGCCTGTTCTTCTTTAATGAGACTGTCCATAAGAACATCCTTTTCAGCTTCATATCCACTAGCAAGCTCACCTTCTTTCAAATCAATTGCACCAGCCAATTTCTTCAATTGAGCTTCTGCTGCTCATGTTCTTTCAAAAATTCAGCAATTGCTGCTAGACTTATGCGGTCATCTTTTTGTTTCTTGACAGGTTCTTCTTCAACTATTGGTCTCTTACCCTTAGCCTTTTCAGCTAAGTATTTCCTTTTTCGTGAGTAAGTTTGAAGTTGAGGGCTTGATGCTTCACCCTTTTCTATTACTTCAGGCATTCTCTTGGGTGTTGTTTGTACTTGTTCATCCATATTCATTTCTTGCTTTTCTTTTTCTGATTCTTTTTCTTTCTCTCTTTCTTGTTCAACCATTTCTCTTATTCTTTCTTTTTGCCCTTTAGTTAGAGACACTGTAGGAAAAATCTGCATGTTAAGCTCTTTCTCCAAAGGTTCTGGAGATTTTGGAATGAACACAATTGGATGAGAATAAGCTTTTAGGTTGTTTACAAAGTCCCAGAAATCACTATCAAAACTGAATTCTTCAAAAGTAAAGCTGTCTAGTATGCTGAAAAGTTCTTCAAACTCAGCTTTCTCAGTGTGATCAGCAGAGGTTTCTTCAGAATAAATCACCATTTCTAAACTTTGTTCCTCATGCTCTATCTGAGTTGTATTACCCTTTTATTCTTCATTTTCATCAACTGACTGGTGTGATCAACATCAACATTCTCTTGTTCTTTTTTCTCATCATGATCATCCACTTCATTTTTTGGATCTTAATTATCATTTCAAGCTCATATATCCTTTTGTTCTTGCTCAGTTTTTTTTCAAGTTTGGAGATGGTATTAGCTTGTTCTTCTACGATATTTGTTAGGATCAGTGATCTATGTTTGATTGATTAGAGAGTATAGCAGCAGGAATCGAACAATGAATTAGCCAATTCACAAGAACGAAACGATATTCAATGAAGAACAAAGACGGTTATAGAGAGAGAATTTCTGCAAATATATTTCATTCAATATTCGCTTTCGTGGTAACAGAATGTCACAATTACAATTAGGTCGACACCTCTTATATAAGAGATGTGACGTCTGCTGATGTCACTTGATAGTGACATCTAACAGATTTATTACAACTGAAACACAACTACTGAAGATGTCAAAACAGCTGACATCTCCTTACAAAAATGCTAAGTGTTATCAGTTGTTATAACTACTGAAAAACATAAAACTAATGAAACTACAACGACTGAAGAACAAGCTCTTCAGTCGTTTTACAAAACTACTGAAACTAAAAATATAAAACTACTAATATCACAACTACTGAAGAAGTACTCTTCAGCAGTTGTGACAAACAACTGAAACTTCAGTACTTGATCTTCAGACTTGAACTTCAGACGTTTCATCAGCTGATGACTTCAGTAGATATCATCAGCTGATGTCTTCAGTCTTTGTCTTCAGACTTTGTACATCAGTTGTTGATCTTCAGTACTTGTAGACTCTTCAGCTGTTGTACTTCAGTACTTTGGTCTTCAGCTGTTGAAGTCTTTAGTACTTGTCAAACTACTGATGAAGCTTTCAGCAGTTGTTGAGATATCATGTGGGACATAGAGGTTTTCTGATCTTGGCTCATTGGTTCTTTTGGTCCAACAAACTCCCCCTGAACCAATGCAGCCAAAACCTCTAATTTATTTATTATCCCACTTATTATTGGCAAAAAGATTGGTCTTTTTCCTTCTTGATCAGTAGAGAAGATGACCCATATAATCTCCGGCCTGGGAAGAAGTCTCAGATATTTGTTTGGCAAGATATGAATGGGAACTCTATTTTGCGGAACTGGACACAGAGTTGTTATCCCATTCATGAGATCTACTTCCCGTGTATGAGCCTGTAGGATTCTCTGGTGTAGGCTCTGAGAAACATGATTTGTTCTTCCATGGTCAGGTTCTCGGCTTCACCATCAAACAATCCTTCTCGCCCACACAGCTCTGAGATGTACTTGGCCTGTTTGCCGTTTTTGAGCTCAACTGTTGTAATTTGTCTATATGCAAACTCATCAGGATGATTCCCTTCGAGTAACAGACTGAGCTCATTTTGTTTAAAGTTCTCAAGCCTCTTGTAGACTAACCCCTTTTTAATAATCCTGTTCTCTAGCATCTTCTGGGGTGGTTGTTTAGTCTCGTAGGCTTCTTGAAATCTTCGACAATCTCCTAGGGTGATACTACAAGGGCCACTGTGATCTCTTCATCTACGATCCTCTTGACTTGACCCTTGTATCTCGAAGGAATGTCTTTCTTTACAATCCTGTGAGCCACCCTCGGATCAGGCCATACTCTCACCCTTTCCTTCTGATATTGAAATGTGTTGGCGAGAGTGTACAATCTCAGAGCTTCTTTCTTCATGCTGATAATTGATGACGAAGCAGCATAGGTTTTGTCAATGCTTTTCAGCATTTCATCATCATGAAGCTTTTGCTGCTCCTCTTCTTCATTCTTTACTCTCACAGCATCCATTTGTGAGGTGGGAGTGATGGGCATAGGTTTGGCTTTCGCCAATGTTAGGACTGCAGATAGAGGCATCCTATCTTCTTCAACATCATCCTCTTCTTCTTCTTCTTCTAGCCTCAACACCCTTCTCTTCTTCTTCTTAGGTGCATCATCAGCTATTGGTTAAGGGAGTTGGTTTTGTGGGTTGTGAATGTGGTTGTTTGGATTTGGGCTTTGAGATTGGTTTGGAGATTGAGGGGTAGGCTGTTTTTGAGTGGGTGGAAGGGAAGGTTGTTCCAGCATCTTTGTTGTGAGTTTAGCCTTTGTAAGTCTTGCCATTTCAAACCTTTTTCCAGCCCCAGCCTCATCAAGGGCTTCAATGATAATCCCCTTGTGGAATTGCTCAGACAGACAGATTCTGGTGGCTATAGCCAGAATACTATCTCTGGTCCACGCACGAATCTCCATCAAAGATCTTCGTAAGTATTTGGCAATGAAACAGATCATGATCTCCAATCTTCCTTCTCCAGTACATCATACCCAGCCCATCGGGTTTGAATCTCCTCCACTTCCAACTTCCTGATCTCGCTATCTAATGTGGCTGTATCAAAACCTTGCTTGAAGAGTTGCTCAATAATTTATCCATGGATCGGCTGTGTGTATCATCAGCATCTTTTACCAGCTCTTCCAAGGATTTTCTTCAGCAGTAGGTTGATCATCAGCACTTCTTTCGTTTATAGGTGATCAGTTGTTGCTTTTCTTTTTCCAACTCCTGGGCTTGCTCTTGGGCCTTCTCATCCTCTATTCTTTTCCTCTTCTTTTCTTTCACTGCAGTACTCTCCCCCTTCTGGATGCATTTGTGGTAGGGTTTGTACCGCAGAAAGTGTCTTTTGCAAAGCAGCATCAATCAATGGTTGTAAAGTTGTGGAAATCCTCTCATCAATGGCTTTAGTCACAATGTCAGTGATTATGGGTATGATGAGAGGGAGGGAATTTGAAGGACAGCAACTATTTGCTCAGGAGGGTTCTGTTCCTGAGAAATAGTGCCAGAAGCAGAGGCAGGGGCTTAGTTGTTGGGAGTGGCTCAGTGTTTGGAAGACCTTCAGATGAAGGTGCCATCTGTGGGTTGGTGGAGGCAGATGGTCTTTCTCCACGAGAGAGTTGGTCAAGTAGGTTTTCCAGCCTACTGACTTCCTCCTCAAGGATTGTGTTCTGGGCAAGAACATCATAGAAAAAGCCCAGGTCATCATCAGCAGAAGCTGAATCACCTGACCTCCTGCTTGGAGCAGGATGTACATGCACTGGGTGTAGACCAGTTGTAGCATGTGCCCCTTCGTCTTGGAACTGGGGACTTCTAGCCTCAGGACTATGTCCATCATCAGCTGTTGCCTCTAGTGAGGTCTTAGCAATGTTACCAGCCTCATTCTGATCATGTGCTCATGCAGAAGGTGGCAGCCTCACTAGATATTCTAATATCCCTATCTACACCAGGAGATAGAAGTGGTAAACCCCTGCTGCTGGTGTTTCTCAATTGCACTTTGGTCCTCCCCCTCAATGGTAGAGGTGTTCCCAGTAGTATTGTATCTGGGGAGGTGGGTGAGGGTGCATTGATCAGCACTTGTGCAACAAGCATGTAGGGCTTTTGGGGCGGTCGCATGGGTGAAAGTGATAGTAAGCAGTGTGCACCTGGGGAGGATGGTGCTCTTCAATGGCAATCCCCTCAATGAGGAAGATCCCATGTGTTGGTACCCCTTGTGTGGGTTGTGCAGGGCTCCTGTTTAAGGAATCTGAGCGGCTATGGCTGTGAAGAGTCCTTATATCCACTAGGGGGTTATAACTAGTGGATATGGCCTACGTTTGTGTTGTAGGGGCATCCTCGGGGACTCATTTCCCTGAGTAGCCGTTTTTTGGGTTTCTTTTTGGTGGTTTGGGGGGACTTTGATTTGGAGGTGGTGGTTGTGGGTTCCAGCTGCGTGGGTTTGCGCAGCTTGGGCAGCCATTTTGAGTGAATGGTCAAGTTGTGCCGGAGTATACTTCGCAAACAAGCCATAGCAGGACTCCCGGCCAACAAGTCCCTCAGCTTGAAGCTGGTTTGTAATTATGGCCATTATGAACCGGTGGATATAATATCCAACGTTAGCAGTTAGTTTTTGAGCCATATCCTTGAGCTCTGAATATATTTCTGAAAAATTTAAAGGCTGTTGCACAAGAGAGAATCATTACTGCTGGGGAAGCCGCTTGGTAGACATTTGATCCCAAGACGAAGTCTTAGGAGCAAAACAGACATTTACCATGTGAAAAATTAGGCGTTCAGCGTCATGGAAATGTTTCTTCATTATATTGGAGGCACTAAGGTTGCCCTGATATCCATGATGGGCAAAGGATAAATGAGTTGTGCCCTTGGGATATCCAGCTGGAGAAATGGCATCATCCAGATGTAGAGTTTGGTGAAGTATTTCGGGAGTGATGACCACTTCTTGGTTGTTGACGACCGACCGGGAGACGCTGTGTTGTTCTCCCCAGTGGTGAAGGTGACGTTCATCCAAACTGTTTGAGGGATTCGGCATGAAGGATGGTGATTGAGAAGAGTTGTCGTTTGTATTGTGGGCTGGTCCATAGATCGTAGCAGTATCGAACTTAGCCCAGATTGGCGATTTATAAGGTAAGCTACACAGTTGTGTCGCGTTTGATTTGCATGGACGCCATTTAGAAGAAGAGAAGTTTTGGAGAGGAACGTTGGTTTGAAGAAGATGAAGCTTTGAAGGATTAGGTCAGGGATATTTATAGGGTACGGGTTAGAAAACGACTAAGGATTTGGTGTTAGTCATCAGTAGTTTTAAACGACTGTTGACATGGTATTACCCTTCATCAGACGTTGAAACAGCTAAAGACTCGTGGTGTTAGGCATCAGTAGTTAGAAAACTACTGAAGACCATGGTTTTGACTTCAGATGATGAAACAACTAAGGATTTGGTGTTTGTCATCAGTAGTTGTGAAACTACTGAAGATAGTGGTTTTGTCATCCGTTGTTGTAAACAGCTGAAGGACTTGGTATTAGTCATCAGTAGTTATAAACTACTGGAGACATGGTTTTGCTTCAGTTGTTTAGAATGAAACAGCAGTGTTGAAAACAACTGAAGAGAAAGTTCTCTTCAGTAGTTTTCATCAATTCATAGCCTTTCAGCTGTTTCATACTGTCCTCAACACTTACTCATCAGACTATGCATCTGCTTTTAGGTGTTTCATAGGACTTGGCTATACGTCTCTGTTTGTACTGATTTCAGTAGTTGTAACTACATCAGTAGTTTGGAACAGATAAATACTTTAGTACTTGTTAGCATTTAGCCATCAGTAGTTATAAAAAGTACTGAAGGTGAAAGGACTCATTAGTACTTATATGTGACATGGGTACCAATGATCACCAGTAATTATTACTGAAATCATCAGTAGTTGTCTACTTATTCTAAGCTGCAGCATACCAAGGCTTAACACAGGTTTTGGAAAGTAGAATTATCCAAAGGCTTAGTAAAAAATATTTGCAAGCTCATCACAACTTGCACAAACTTAGGATCAATCAGACCTTTTTCAAAGCAATCCGAATAAAATGATGTCTGATCTCTATATGTTTGGTCCTAGAGTGCTGACTGGATTTTTGACAATACACAGAGCTGAAGCACTATCCATTAATAATGGGTCTAGTCTCTGTAATGCCATAATCCAGAAGCTGGTTCTGAAGCCAGAGTACCTGGAGAGGTGCAACTTGCAGCAGCAATGTCCTGCGGCTCAGCAGTATGTAGCAACAGATGTTTGTTTTCTTACTCTGCCAAGAAATCAACAGTTGCCTAGAATTGACACCACCAAAGTTGACATTCTAGTTAACTTGCACCCTGCATAGTCACTATCTGAAAAGCACTAATTTGCAAGAGTGTCCAGTGGAATACCATAAACCCAGAGATTGTGTACCTTGCAAATTCTAAAGATTCTCTTGACTGCAATCAATGAGACTCTTTAGGAGCAGCCTGAAATCTAGCACACACACATGTAGCAACATAATATCTGGTCTAGAAGCTGTTAAATACATCAAGGACCCAATCATACATCTGTAAAGTGTTTCATCACAACGCTTTACCTTTCTGATCAGCATCCAGTTGTGTGGTGTTGCACATGGGAGTAGAACAGGGCTTACAGTTTTGTAAATCAAACTTATTCAAAAGATCTTTTGTATATTTTGACTGATGAATAAAGGTTCCATCAGCCTTTTGTTTGATTTGCAAGCCTAGAAAGAACTGTAATTCTCCCATTGCACTCATTTCAAACCTCTTTTTTCATTAATGTTGTAAAACATCACCCAACTGGGGATCAGAGGATGCAAAAATAATATCATCAACATAAATCTGAACAAGTAGCTTATGCTGATCCACCTTCTTAATAAACAAAGTTTTATCAATGGAGCCTCTAGTGAAATTATTCTTAAGAAGAAAAGTAAAGAGTGTCTCATACCAGGCTCTAGAGCTTGTTTCAAAACCCATAAAGAGCCTTATCAAGTTTATACAACCCATTTAGGATGTTTATTATCCTCAAAGCCTAGTGGTTGACACACAATAAACTTCTTCCTTTATTTTACCCATATAAAAATGCACTTTTGACATCCATTGAAAAACTTTAAGATTGTGGAATGCAGCATAGGCTAAAACAATCTGATTGCTTCTAGTCTAGCTGGCTACAGGGCAAAGGTTTCATCATAGTCAATACCTTCTTCTTGTGAAAACCCCTGTACAACCAGTCTAGCCTTGTTCTTAACAATAAGCCCATTTTCATCAGTTTTTTCCTAAACACCATTTAGTGCCTATTGCACACTTACCTGGGGAAGAGGAACCAGTTCCCACACTTGTTGTTTCTTGAACTGAAGTAGCTGAAGCTGCATAGCTTCAACCCATCCATTGTCTCTCAAAGCAACATGGTAGTTCTTTGGCTCTAGTTGACTGATGAAGAGAGCATAGAAGCAGAAGTTAGACAATTGACTTCTTGTTGAAACACCAGCATTGATATCACCAATAATCTGAGACATGGGGTGATTCTTCAGTCTTGATAAACAATGAGATCTGTGCAAGTGTTTGTAGAACCTTCAGCAGCAGCAGATGTTGATGTAGACTCTTGAAACCAAGAATTAGATGGTAGCTCAAAATGTGTAGAGGAACAGAGATCTCATCAGCATTTGTTGTGGATGGAACTGCTGAAGCTACAGAAACATCAAATTTAGCAGACACAGGCATTGGTCCTAAACTTGAATAGGTGAGTATTGATATTTCATCATCATCATCATCAATACCACCAGTGGAAGACATGCTGCAGAAGATGATTTAGCCACAAGATCTGCAACAGCTGGAGGTTGATAAGGAACATATTGCAGTATGTCCAAATCAAACAACTCCATAGGGTTTTGGAATCTTGTCCAAAGGAGATTCATTAAACTTCACATGCAAAGTCTCTTCAACTATCTTTGTTCGGCAGTTGAAGACTCTGTATGCCTTGCAAGTAGATGAATAACCAACAAAATACCCTGCATCCACCTTAGTATCAAAATTTATGGAGTTATTCCTTTGTGTTGAGAATAAAACAGGGACACCCAATGCTTTGAAAAATGAAATTAGAGGAGCCAAGTGATGGAGAACTTCATATGGAGTCTTCATCAACCTCTGATTTACTAACACTCTATTCTGCACATAGCAAGCTGTGTTAACATCTTCAGCCCAAAAGGTCAGTGGCAACCAGAGTCAGCCAGCATGGACCTTGCAGCTTCAATTAGTGTCCTGTTCTTTCTCTCCACTACTCCATTTTGTTCTGGAGTCCTTGGGATGCTAAACTGCCTTTTGATTCCCTTTGAAAGATAGAAGTCATCAAGTGTATGGTTTCTGAATTCAGTTCGATTGTCACTTCTAATACACTTGACTGGAAGGGAATACTGCTTCTTAACATACAACACAAAGTGAATAATCTTCTGAGCAACCTCATCCTTTGAATGTAGAAAGAAAGTCCATACAATCTGGAGTAATCATCCACAATTACCAGACAGTATTTCTTCTTTGCCATGCTCATTACTCTCACAGGACCAAATAGATCCAATGCAGTAATTGCAAGCAGGCAGTCGACTTAGGCTCTCTTCAATAGGAGGGAATGAGACTTTGTGCTTTTTCCTTTAAACAAGCAGTGCAGGTTTCATCACAGTGGAACTCCTTTATTGGTAAGCCTCTAACTAAACTATTGTGTGTACTGATTCATGTTTTTGAAATAACATGACCCAGCCTTCTGTGCCACAGTTTAGATTCTTGAGAAGAGGCTTTGGAAAATAGGCAAGGATTGCCTCTGAGATCTATTTTCTTACAAAGATCTAAGGCATACACTCTTCCTGTCCTGTTGGCTCTCAGGAGAGTGTGATCATCCAACACCTTATCAATCAAATGCAGAACTTTGGATGATAGAATCCTACAGTTCTGACTGGTGAAAAGAGCAACATGGCCTTTTCACATATTTGACTGACACTCAAGAGATTGTACTTGAGATTTTCCACATGATTAACATCATCAAACTTGATTTCTCCATTGGAGACAAACCATTTCCAATGATGTAACCTCTAGCATCATTGCCAAAAGAAACAAAGCCCTTCTTTCCTTGAGAGTAGTCATGAAGAAGAAATGTTCCTAGTCATGTGCATAGATCCCCCACTGTCTACATACCAGATGCTACTTTGGGATGTTGGAGAACCCTGCAATAATAAACAATCAGTTAGTTTTAGAGACCCAAACCTTTTTGGTTTTGGGCTGGTCTCATCACAGATGGTAAACTAACAGGTTTATTTGAAACAACAGCCTGAGAGGAAGAAGATGGTGAAGAAGGGAATCCTTGGCTTGGATCTCCTTTTCTGTGATTTCAACATAGGAGCATCTAATTGGTTAACTCTACCCACAGATGTTGAACCATCATAACCAGCTGTGTCTGATTTTGTGATAAAGCTTTCAGCTCATCAGACACGTTGCCAGTGGAGTTTGATAAGTTCCTATGTTGCACCTTCTTCTTCAAGCACTCTCAGCTGTCACCTGTTTAACCCCTTCCTTTTTGGATTTTTTTGAGGACTTAAGGGTTACAGGATTTGATGTTGCTAATGCAAATGTGGTCTCAAACTCAGTTTTCATTTTTACCATTTTCTCTTTAATTCTTTCTTTTTGTTTGAGTTTGGAACCTCTTTTGTACAGCAATCATCTGTAAGATGATTGAACAAACCACATACTTCACATGTTTTCTTCTTCATCTTAGGTTGATCATCAACTAAAGAGGGTGAAGCAACTGAAGACTTGTTCTTCAGTGCTTTGGAAGCATGTTTGCTTTCTTGACTACCTCTTTAGGAGTCTTCAAACTCTTTCTACTGACAGTTTTCTTCTTTTCAGTACTGACAGTAGTTGGAGTTTGAACTTCAGGTGTTAATCCTGCTCTCTAGTCCTTTCAGGACTTTCAAATTAACTCCTGAGTTGATCAACTCATTGATCATGTGAGTGTCAGCAGTGGAACCATCAACATCAGTTGATAGGTTCTAAGAGGGCTTGGTGCTGACTTCTACTTCTGATTGTGTTGTATCAGAAAGTAGATCACATGATGAGATGGATTGGTTATTACTCTCACCATCAGATTCTACCTCTGCTCTTGGAGTAAAATCTGTAGGTGGAGCAGTGTGATTGTAACCAATGCCAAACTTCACATTGGAAGCAGATTGCTTACTAAGAAGCATTTCAAAACCTTTGCATGATTGTACCCATCTATCACACTCTACCTGGGTAACTGCAAGGGTTTCTTTGAGATCTTTATACTTCTCAAGAAGTATCTCTTCCCTAGCCTTATCATCAGTTATTTGGCATTTAAGTTTGTAAATCTCATCATTCTTATCATTAAGCACAAACTCAAATTCAGCTTTGCTTTTGGAAATTATTTGTTCTAGCTCAATGTTCTTGTTGATTAAAGCTACATTTGCTTCTCTAATAGATGCAAATGCTGCTATGCATGTTTTGACATAATTTGGCTTTTGCCTCAGAGGATACCTGTGATACCTTTGGTGTAAAGGCATTAGATGATGAAGTATCACAGAATCCAAAGCCATAAGAGCTAGATTTCCAAAGGACTTTCACCACCATGTTGACCAGCACCTGAGAACAGTTGTTCATGACCAGACAAGTCATCTAGTAAACTGCTCCAGTCAACAACTCCTGGGGTGAAGAAGCTGTGTTGTTGAGGTTGAGTTTGTTGATGAGATTGGGAAGGTTGTGGTTCAGGCAATGCTTGTGGTTGTTGTGCAATTGGAGCTTGAACAGGATTTGGTTGAGGCACATAATAGCGGTGATAAGGATATGACATTTGACCCTGGGGAACAAAGTATGCAGGAGATCTAGGATGTGAATGATGACCAGAACCAGCAGGATGTTGCCCTCTGTTTTGTGGACTAGTACTAGGAAAAGTCACAAAGGGTGCAGAAGAGTTAGATCCAGTTGATCTACACTCTCTTGCAAAGTGTTCTAGCCTTTGGCATTTGTGACACCTCAACTTACTCTTGTAAAAACCAACTTTGGTTTTGCCAGAGAGTCCAGGAAATTTCCTTCCAGTTCTTTTATAGAACTTTTGAGATCTGATATTAATCAATGCCATTTGGCTTAGAATATCCATCTCTTCTAGATCATCATCAGCTATTCCTTTCAGATCATCCATAATGAAGCATAAATTGTCACTATTACTGCCAGAATGACTCTCAATACCAAAAATGCATGATCAGAACTATTTGTAGAGAAATCAATATGCTCATCATAATGCTTTCAGATGCAGCATATTCTGACTCATGACCAACCAAGGCAGTGTTGCCTGGTACAAAGTCATCAGTGAGCTTTCCTGATGAGGACAGTTTCCTCTTCTGCTCTATCTCTCTTTCAAATGTAAGCAATTTCCCATGAAGTTGGGAGAGATAGGCTATTCAGATTTGCACTAGAGCATAGGACAATAGTGTATGTGTCCCATCTCTCAGGCAGTGATCTGAGGAATGTTGTTCATCTAGCTATGGTGTATTCTGTTTCACCATTTTCTGCTCAGATATCAAGCAGGAAAAGCGCTCAAACTGTTGAGTCAGTGTCTCACCTTCCTATGAGAGAATGTCTCATATTGTTGGGCAAGGATTTCTCTATTGTTTGCTAAGACCTCATCTGTGCCACCAAATGTTCCTTCAGGGCATTCCAGAGATCATGTCAGTTTCATGATGCATAAGCCCTGAATAGATTTCATTAGGCAGTGCCATGGCCAGAATTCCATGGGCTTTAGCATCAATCTCAAATAGTTTCCGATCTTCATCAGAGTATTGTTCCTTCTTCTTCGGAACCATTTGATTGGTTTCCGGATTGTTCACCATAGGCTTATGTGGTCCATGTACCACAGATGTCCAACAACCTGAACTGTTAACAAACAGGTGATAAAGCATTCTTCGTTGCCATATGTTATACTCGGTCCTAACCAGCATCGGAGGCTTGGTTGAGGAACCGGTATTGTGAGGATCATTAGAAGGAGTCGTCATCTCAGATTCAATCAAATTCAATTAAGCTAAAACAGATTCAGAACAAAACGCAACAACCAATTGAACCAAAAGAGATCTCAAAGTAAATGAACGAAAGCAACAGAAAGTCAATAATCTATAACCAGTTCTTGCGAATACGCTAATTCAATCAAACACAGATATCAATTAGCAGTTTCAATGATCAATGTTAGATCGATCAATGATTAACCAGCTCTGATACCACTTGTTAGGATCAGTGATCTATGTTTGATTGATTAGAGAGTATAGCATCGGAAATCGAACAATGAATTCGCCAATTCACAAGAACGAAACGATATTCAATGAAGAACAAAGACGGTTATAGAGAGAGAATTTCTGCAAATATATTTTATTCAATTTCGCTTTCGTGGTAACAAAATGTCACAATTACAATTAGGTCGACACCTCTTATATAAGAGATGTGACGTCTGCTGATGTCACTTGATAGTGACATCTAACAGATTTATTACAACTGAAACACAACTACTGAAGATGTCAAAACAACTGACATCTCCTTACAAAAATGCTAAGTGTTATCAGTTGTTATAACTACTGAAAAACATAAAACTACTGAAACTACAACGACTGAAGAACAAGCTCTTCACTCGTTTTACAAAACTATGAAACTAAAAATATAAAACTACTGATATCACAACTCCTAAAGAAGTACTCTTCAGCAGTTGTGACAAACTACTGAAACTTCAGTACTTGATCTTCAGACTTGAACTTCAGACGTTTCATCAGCTGATGACTTCAGTAGATATCATCAGCTGATGTCTTCAATCTTTGTCTTCAGACTTTGTACATCAGTTGTTGATCTTCAGTACTTGTAGACTGTTCTGCTGTTGTACTTCAGTACTTTGGTCTTCAGCTGTTGAAGTCTTCAGTACTTGTCAAACTGCTGATGAAGCTTTCAGCAGTTGTTGAGATATCATGTGGGACTTAGAGGTTTTCTGATCTTGGCTCATTGGTTCTTTTGGTCCAACAATTATTTATTGTTCCTCCATTGCTATTGTTTGAATTTCAAGAGTGTCACTATGGCCACTAACTTCTTCTCTTGAGTGATTAAGGGCGGCCTTTACACTTCAATTTCCTTATCTTTCTCAGTCAATTTAGCCTTATGTTTATCTTCAAGATCTTCAGCTCCTGTTCCTTCTCATCTAGTTCCAGAATTCTATCATCTATGATTCTTGCCCTTTTGTTTAAATTCTCTCCATTCTTTCAATCTTTTGCATCAATTCAGTAATCAGTTCATCCTTCTCATCTGCTCTGTTAACATTTGAATCAGCAAAACTCTTTGACGGAGCAGGCTCAGAAGTTGCTGTTTTTGCAGGCATATGAGTATGATGACCTCCTCATCAGAAAATGATTTGGAAGCTTTAGAAGCACTGGTTGATCCTCCTACATCAGCAGGTAATCTTGTGATGGTACATGATGAAAAAGGGATATATGTGATTGTTGTGGTGGTGATATTGGAGGGTGATGAAGTGGTGATATAGGTGAAGGTTGAGGGGTTATTTGTGGTGTTGGTTGTGGTAATGTTTGTGGAGATGGTCATGGTGAAGGTTGTGGTGAAGTCTGTGGTAATGTTTGTGATAATGTTTGTGGAGAAGGTTGTGCTATTGGTTATGGTGGTGGTTGAGGTATTGGTTGTGGTGATTGTATTGGGGATGGTTGTGGTGTTGGTTGTGGAGTTGAAAGTGGTGGTGATTGTGGTGATGGTATTGGTGATGGTTGAGCAGCTGCTTGTGGTGATGGTTGTGGAGATGGTTGTGCTACTTGATTTATCTGTTGCAACATCCAAGGCAGAAGAGGATTGTGAGCCCCACTATAAAAGTTTCTAGGGTCTCTCTTCTTTATATACTTATATGATCTTGCATCGTAGTGTGGAATGTCAAGCACTGGTCCTTTAGTTGCAATGTCAGGAATGATTCATTGATTAGACACTAAATGAATCTGGTATACATCAGAACTTGTATCTTAATCCTTCTTGAATGTTAAAAACCAGGCCATTGAAAACATATGTAGACATATTGAATGGTCTGTTGGTGCTAGAGCATAGATAGCTGATGATGTGAGGACTGAATGTCATTCCATCCTGTCTTTGTCTTTGACAAGCAGTGCTGAAACATATGGATAAGGAATCTCCATGGTAGATCAACCAATCCCTTAACAATCTACATAGCTTCATAACTCCTTCAAACCAATTTCAGCAAAAATGTGGTTATTTTTCATCACTCAGTTCCAAAGGAGCATTTGCATCATCACCAAACCATAGACATCTTTTAACCGACTCTTCACTGTGTGTTCGTTGTTAATTCTCCCGTAAGTGTTCTAATGCCATCGGCTTCAACAACCTCAACTATGTCCCAGAAAGACCTTTTGAGATTCTCATAGATAGTTGGTATGACTGTGATAGCATATGCTATCCTTGTGGTATTGATGAATCTGATGATGTCTCTTAGTCTTTCTGCTTTTGGGACATCAGGGTTTAGATAACCGCTGACGTTATGGAGCTTGCTCCATGTAAGATTTGCCATGTAATCTGCACAAGAGACATGTGTGTTAGTTATCAGTTTTGACTTTGAATTAACAATGGACACTGCTTGTTATTTTTGTTGAATTGTTGTAATGGCAAATGATGAATTTTTCATTTAACAATCACATTTTCAATGTTTGACCATTAGAGAGGTATTGTTTTATTGATGTGTTTCAAATGTGTAATTTCAACACGCTCTGTTCTTACAACGGACATGAATATCAAAATTTTCATGGTGAAAATAATTTTTGTTGGTTTTCATGCTCATTAAAGTCGAAAAGGTGTGTTTGTTACATCAACGAAACATGTTTTTATGTTCTACTTATCATTTGGTTCTTGACTGATTTATGTTTATCATTATGAAACTTAGTTTTTGATTAAACTTCTTATGAAAATTTCACCTTATTTTTGATCCAAATGTTGTTTCAGAATTGATATCAAAAGTTGATTCAGAAGATTCACACGAAAATCTTAGAATGTTTATGATGATGATGATGATTGAAGATGGTCTACTATATGTTTGCGCTCGTCTCACTATAAAGTCTCTCAAATTTGAAAATTATTAAATGACCCGTTTGAATTCCTTTAAATAGTAAAATAATACAATTTGAAAAATTTTACAAGTTTAAAAGCAGATACAGTCACCATTGTAGCAAATGCTAAAGTTTAATTTGTTTGACTTTTTGGTTATGTGCATTTTTTGACTGTAGCAATGCGGAAGGTTAATTTGTTTGACTTTTGGTCATCTGCCTTTGGTTGACTATAGAAAATATGGAAGACAAACTTTTGACAGCATTTTTCTACTTTTGGTCATCCGCATTTGTTACTGTAGCAGATGCGGAGGACATTTTTTTGACTGACTGTTCGCAGTTCACTACTGTTGCAAATGCGGAAGTTTTGTTTCTTAATTTTTATTCTTTCCGTATTTGTGTACTGTTTCAAATGCGGAAGTTAAACTTGAAAATTGGCTGTCCGCATTTGTGTTGTAGTAAATGCGGAAGAATAACTTGTGTGTTCTTCAGCACTAACAAATGCGGTAGAGTTGCTTGTTTTATCCTATCCGTATTTGTACACAGTAGCAAATGCGATAGAACAAAGTCATCAGCATTTGTGCAACTATATCAATGCGGTTCACAACGGTCAACATTGCAGTGTAGCAAATGCGACAAAGACCTGTTCATCCGCATTTGTTAACTGTATGAAATACGGTAGAGTAAATTCCACATTTACTTCACACACTAATGCGGTAGCGTAAACTCATTGTCCGCATAGTTGCACTTAAAAAAATTGTTACCCGCATTAGATACATGCATGGGTTACCTTCACCCGCATTAACTATGCACATACCTGTATTAGCTTTTGAACTTAATCAAAAGTTAATGTGATTGAATTCATTATTCATCTTATAAAAAGGTGTCATTGATTGATTTTACTTATGAAGTTCTTTGTTGAAGTTGTCAATTCTTGCTTGGATTGACTTGTATGTCACAATTAATACAAGTTTCCCATTTTGATAAATCTTGAACTTATCATGCTTCTAGAATCTGCATAAGCTGAGATATAATGGTATGACTTATTGCAACAACACCAAATTCTTTTTGTTTTGATTTTCAAAATTAAGTTAATAAACAAAAATTTGCACTTACTCAAAAATTTTAAATTACTCCCCTAAAGTTTATGTCCCATTTGGATAGAAACTTTAAGATTTAAAAACTTTTGATATTATGTTGATTAATATTAATAATGAAGGAAAAAATCTCTTTGTTGGATCATATCAGTCTTACATTACATTTGTGCATCCTTTATGATTAAATGGACATGATTATAAACTTGAAGATTGAAGGTATATTTGTCCTCTTAACCCCTACTGGTTGATATTTTGATGTAAATGACTTTTATCATGTTTTGGTTGATTTATTATTCAACGTGTACCTGACACACATAAGCACGAAATGATCAACCCTCCTTATACAATGCATGGTAAAACTTTTTCACAACTTTTCATACCAGGTATTTAAGTCATGAAATCTCATTTTCACTGATCCTCATTGGGATTCTTTTAATTTGATCCTTTTCATATTGATTCACATTGGAATTCTTTTCACATCACTTTGGAAGGTGATCCATGATAGGATTCTTTTGTTCATTCACTTGGAATGTATTACTTTGTTGATTCATCCAATTTTGGATGTGTTACACATTGGGAATCTTTTGGATCAGGACATCTACACTATGTGCAAGTTTCATCAGGTCTTTGCTCAGCAAAACAAAGATGAAACATGATATGGTGAAAGAGATTCATAAAGTATCATTACCTGATGTGTTTAGGCTACTACACACACATGCATTCAGATAAGCCAATACATACATGTACTTTGTGATGACTGTTTCGCAATTGAATATGTCTTTAATTCATCACTGCATGTATTTTTTCTTCCAAGTTGAGCCAACCAAGATATCTAGTAAGTCATTTCAGTCTTTTATATTTTGAAATTAAGCACAGCGAATGATATAACTACTGTAATTATATCATTTCCCATAGAATTCATTTCATCATTAAACTTGATTTTTTGTGGTTTTTCTGATGTTTTAAATTGTTTTTGATGATTTTCATAGTTTTTACTCAAGGTTAATCATGCCAATTAACCGAACCAGAAATTCAAACCTACTAGGTTCAAATGCATTGGTAAAAAATCAGCTAATTGATTTTTAGTTGGTACTTGAATCAATTTGATTAAACCTTTTTCAACACAGTCTCTCAAAAAATGATATCTAATCTCAATATGTTTTGTTTTTGAGTGTTGAACTGTTTTATTAGTTATAAAGACAGCAGCTGTGTTGGTAATAGAAATTGGTGTATGCAAGAAGTTAAAACCATAATCAAGCAAGTGGTTATGAATCAGAGAACTTGAGAGCAACATGCTGATGCAACAATATACTCAGCTTCTGCTGTGGACACAAATACATTTGTCTGCTTCTTGCATTGCCAGGATACTAATCTGGGGCCAAGAAACTGACAACCGCCAGAAGTCGATTTTCTATTGAAATTGCATCCTCTATAATCACTATTGTGTAGGCATAGACATTAAATCTCCTTCCTTTGGATACCATAATCCAAGAGCTGGCTTGCCCTTTAGTTATTTGAATATCCTCTTGATTGCCTTCACATGTGATTCTTTTGGATCTGCTTGATATCTCGCACACACACAAACACCAAAGATAATATCAGGCCTACTGGTTGTTTGATACATAAATGAACCTATCATTGATTGATAGTTAGTCTGATCCATTGATTTGCCTTCAGGGTCAGGCCCAATCTTCACTTTAGTGTCCACGGGAGTTCTGATAGACTGACAGTCAGCAAAGTGAAATTTCTTCAACATGGTTTCCATATATTTTGATTGGTTGATGAAGATTCCATCTGCTGTTTATTGAACTTGTACTCCTAGAAAGAAGGTGAGTTCCCCTATAGCACTCATTTGGAACTTTGAATGCATATGGTCTTCAAATTCTTTGCAGAGTTGCTTGTTTTGTTAAGCCAAATATAATGTCATCCACGTAGATCTGGGCTAACAGCATGTCTTTTCCTCTTTTACTTCTAAGAGAGTCTGATCAATCTTTCCTCTTTCATACCATGTTCAAGAAGAAAGGATGATAGAGTCTCATACCACTTTCTTGGTGCTTGATGAAGACCATACAGAGCTTTGTCAAGCATGTAAACTCTATGAGGGAAATCTGGATCTTCAAAGCCAGGTGGTTGACTCACATAGACTTCTTGAGCAATCTTTCCATACAGGAAGGCGCAGTTTACATCCATTTGATAAACAGTAAATTTCATGGATGCAGAATATGCAAGAAAGATTCTGATTGCTTCTAATCTAGCAACAGGAGCAAACACTTCGTCTTAGTCTATTACATCTTCCTGAGTGTATCCGTGTGCCACTAGTCTTGCTTTATTTGTGATGACTATCCCTCTATCATCAGTCTTGTTCATGTATAGCCATCTGGTACCGATAGGGTATTGTCCTTTGAGAAGATCTACTAGCTGCCATACTTCTTGCTTCTTGAATTGGAGCAATTTTTTCCTGCATTGCTTCAATCCAACTATTGTCTTGAAGTACCTCTTTGATGTTTTTGGGTACTGTTTGACATAGAAAGCATGAGAACAAAAAGATGTTTGCAATACTGGACTTGCTTCTAGTCACCCTCTTATTATGATCACCAATAATGGTTTCTACTGTTGAATGGTGTCACCAGCAATAGTTACATCAAGATTGGAGACATTGAGTTCATTATGGTGAGAGGCATATTCATCTTGTATTGTTGTTGAATTATGAAGATTTTCAACTTTTTGTTTCGGTAACTGCTATATCTTCAGCAGCACTGAGGTTGCTTGCATCATTTGATGTACCTTGTGTTTCTACCCGATGAGAAGCCTGTTTTTGATATCTGATCTCATTTGAAAAGTCATCTGAGTGAGATGGTACCAGACTCGGACCTTCTTTAGAAGAAACACTAAGGTTTTGTGATAGTTGTCTGATGGATCAGCTTGAAGAGGAACATCTTTGTTCATATCATCATCAAATATAGGTGAAATCAATGGATAATTTTCTATTCTTTCTACAGTTGATGAAGTATCACCTGAATGTATATTTCCTGCATAAGACATGTGAAATTGGTCAAATGATTTGGTAAATGTGTCAATATCAAACAGCCAGTCAGGACCATTTGTAGATTTAGGAAACGAATTGTTGGACCAAAAGAACCAATGAGCCTGATCAGAAAAATCTCTAAGTCCCACAGACATCACAACAACTACTGAAGACTTGATCAGCTGTTTGACAAACTCTAAAGACTTCAACAGCTGAAAACTAAAGTACTGAAGACTTCAGCAGCTGAAGACCAAAGTCTGAAAATCAACGGCTGAAGACTAAAGTAGTGAAGACTTCAACAGCTGAAGACTAAAGTACTGAAGACTTCAACAGCTGAAGACCAAAGTCTGAAGATCAACACTGAAGAACAAAGTACTGAAGATCAACACTGAAGTACAAAGACTGAAGACATCAGCTGATGACAACAGCTGAAGTTCAAGTACAAGTACTGAAGCCTTCAGAGTTTGTTACAACAGCTGAAGAAGCATTCTTCAGTTGTTGTGATGGTTTCCTTTCAGTAGTTTTCTTTTTGTTTCAGTATTTGTAAAACGAATAAAGAGCATGTTCTACAGTCGTTGTAGTTTCAGTAGTTGTAGTGATAGTTAACACTTAGTATTTTTGTAAGAAGATGTCAGCTGTCTTGACATCTTCAGTAGTTGTGTTAACTCTCAGTAGTTTGAATAATTCTCTTAGATGTCACTATCAAGTGACATCAGCAGACGTCACATCTCCTATATAAGGAATGTTCCACCACGACATTCCTATATAAGGGATGATTGACCTGATTGTACGTGTGACATTTTGCCACCACGAAAGCACGTATTGAATGAAATCTTTGATTTGCAAAATTCTTTCTATAATCGTTTGTTCTTACTTTGAATATCAACTGTATTCTTGTGAGTTGTCTAAATTCATTGTTTGTTTGCCGCTGCAATACTCTCTAATCATCAAACGTAGATCACTGATCCTAACACGAATGTTCTTTCGATTGAACATTTGTAGATTCATCAATGACATCAGTCTAGGATTGAACACTTTATAAGCCTTTAAGACACAAGAATAACCTATAAAGAATCCTTCATCGGACTTGGAGGAAAATTTTCCAAATGATCACGGGTGTTTAATATTGAGACTGGACAACCAATGATTTAAGAAATCCAATAAATGGTATCCTATGAAAGATCAGTTCATAAGGTGTCATGTTACTTTCTTTAACAATCAGAGTTTGATTTTGTACAAAGCATGATGTGTTAACTGCTTCTGCCCAGAAGGTGATTGGCAGTTTAGCATCAGCTAGCATCATTCTTGCTGCTTTAATGAGTGTTCTATTTCGCCTTTTAGCTACCCCATTTTGTTGAGGAGTTCTAGCTGCACTGAATTGATCAGCAATGCCTTTGGTTGCATAAAAGGAACTCGTATTTTCCTTTTTGAACTCTGTACCATTATCATTTCTTATTATTTTGACCTTAAGATCAAGTTGATTTTCAATTTTAGTGATAAATTCTTCAATGTTTTGGGATGCTTCGTTTTTATGAAATAGGAAGAACACCCATGTGAATCGAGAAAAGTCATCAATGATCACTAAACAATACTGTTTCTTCCCATACTCATTACATGAGTTGGTACAAAAAGATCTATGTGAAGTAACTTCAATGGAGTATTGTTAGTGCTCACCAGCTTGGTTTTGTGACACGATTTGTGTTGTTTTCCTTTGAGGCATGCTGAACATTGATGAATAAAATTCAATTCTTTTTTAGGGAGACCAATGACATGGTTTCCTTTGACTAACTTGTTCATATTTTTAAAGGTAGTGTGCCCCAAACGTCTTTGCCAAAGCTATGACTCATCAAATGATGCTTTAGACAAAAGACATGTTTCTTCCTTAGGTGATGCAGAACACAGGTTTAAGACATATGTATTATTCTTCCTTAGAGTCTTTAAGACAACCCATTCTTCAGGGATATGAAATGCAGGTTTCAGAATGTAGCAGTGAGTGTATGTAAAGTGAGTGAAATATTTTTTGTCGCAGATCTGAGACACGCTTAGCAGATTGAAATTCAGTTGTTCGTAATAATTCACTCTATCAAAGCTCAACATCTCGTTTGTCATAGATCCTTCACCTGTAATTCTACCACCTTCTGAATCTCCACCGAATGCCACGGTAGTTCCTTGTATGTACTTGAAATCATGAAGGAGGGAACGATCTCCAGTCATGTGTCGGGAGCATCCACTGTCTACATACCACATGCTATTAGACCTGTGTGGATGAACCTACAAGCAAAGAGAACTAATTAGAATAAGGAACCCAAGCCATGATGGTCTTGGGTGTCCCGTTCCTATTCATGATAGTCACCTCCTAGTATTTCCCTCTGAATTGTGATTTGGATGGAGGTGTTCTGGGAGATTTTTGATGATGAATTGCTCGAGTCATCTCATCAACATCTATTGAGGATTCAGATGAATAATGAAATCGTTGGTCTCTATTTCTTTGTAAAAATTTATCCCGAGTTCATTATCAAAGGTTGGTTTTTGCTTAGGAAGGTCAAGTTTGTGTTTCATTGTGAGATGATTTCTTTAACCCTTCCTTAAATCCTTCAAGTTATTTATGTCATTTGTTGATCTAGGTGTCCTAGATTGAGTATTAAGAAGATGAGGTCTGACAGAGTGCATCACAGTGGATGTTTTTGAGATGGGCTTGTGTTGTGGAATTCTCAGCCCCTTCTGATTAAAGTAACAACCAGATGTATTGTGATTGTTCATGTCACAGATTGAACAATACTTGTTGAAATAGCAATTTTGGTGGAATGATTATTCATATCAGATAGAACAATATTGACTGCAGAAGCATTTATCTGTTTGTGATTGAACATGTCACAAATATCACAATACATTTGTTTGTTTCTTGAATCAGATTGTTCCTTATGTGACTCAACTGATACTTTCTTTTGATGAATTACTTTCTTTTCTTTAGGTGATGATTAGAATCAGCCCTTTTAGTAGGTTGCTTCACAACACTACTTTTGTTCAGTTGTCTGGGCTGTTTCTGTTTCTTCAACCTATTTGTTACTTCTTTCTCAAACTGGTTAACATGTTCCTTGGTACAGATATCAAACCTATCTCCCTGCCTTAACCTTGATGACCGAGGGTCTGATGATGTTTAATGTGTGAACTCAGTTTTACAGTTTGTTTCTTTTTCAGTGAAACCTTTTCTTATTTGCTTGAATTTCATGGAGATATAATCTCATTATCAAAACTACTGTCAGTAGTGGATTTCACTGTCATGACATATTCTTTTTGCTATGTAAAACAGATGGTATGAATTTTATAAAAGGTACAATTGCTTTTACAGGGCTTGATGGTTTTGTGACACTGACTGTCTTGTCTGAGCACTCTTTGATTTTGATTGGCGTCCTAACTTGATTTTATCCTCATGGTTTCAAAATAACATGAGGTTTGTTTTGAGGATTTGTCACTTGTTTCACTACTGATTTAGGTTCCATAGTTTTAGGTTCAATTGATTCACAGAGTGAGACAGAGTCAGGCATGACAGTGTAATTGTCATTGTATGGGGAGGACATGAAATACCCAATCCCTGACATGTCCTTTGGATCCTTTTGTGAATCCAGCATCTCTTGCAGCTTGACTGAAGACATTTGAAATTTCAAGTTTCACTTCAGTCATAGATTGTTGAGCTTTAGCTTGAGCTATCTTTTCAGTAAGTAGCTCATTTTCAGCTGCAAGAGTGTATTTCTCACCATGCAATTTTTCTATGTCAGAAAAATGAGAGATTTTATTTTGATTTCAAAACTCTCTAGTTCTCTCTTCATCATTTTTGACTTCACTTTTTCTTCTTTAATTTATCTACCAGTTTATGATTGTGTTCCCTATACTCTTCTAATTCATTAATGCATTTTTCACTATAAAGGTAGTTTTTACCTCAGTAGGCATTGAAGATGGGATCATTGATGTGAGCCATAAGAGCATGATTCTGGAATTGAGGCTTGACTTCCTCGCATACACACTCCAGTCACATATCCATCTTGTTTAATCACAGGCATTGGCAGAAGGCTGACTGCTTGCATGGGCTTGATTTGTCAGCTGTGGTTGATTCTGGTATGTTGTTGATGATGAGAATGATGATACTGTTGTTGTTGATTGTTGGAGTGATAGCTTGAATTGGGTTGTGATGATGATTGGCCTGGAGAGTTCCTTTGATAGTTATTTCTTTTGGGGGCATTGCACTCTCTTATGAAATGGCTAGTCATGCCATAGTTGAAGCATTTCACCTTGGATTTATCATATCCAAGTTTTGTGTTCTCATTCAGGCTCAGCTTTCTTCCTTTTCTGAAGAATTTCTTGGCTCTCATTGCAATCATTGCCATTTGCCACTATAGATCCATTTCCTCAACATCATCAGGATCCATTTCCCCCAAATCTTCCTGAATTAGGTGGACAGAAGTGAGTCTTCCCCCTAGGTAGGCTTCAAAGCTTGCAACAAAGGCATTGTAAGTTGCCTTTTGCTCTTTGATCTTGAGTCATCTGGAGAGGTTTGAGGAGCAGTGGAGACTTTAGGTGCTTGTGATAAAGTTGATGGATGATTGAATGGTAGAGTTATAATGAACCCAGTAGTGTTCATTTGATCTCTTGATGAGATGGAATCATCTTCCTCAGCAATGAAAGCATTTTCAACAGAATTGGATTCTGAAGGAATTTGTAAGCCTCAATCACTCTTGGTCCACTTAGGTTTTTGCTTCGTTCATCAAGTTCCAAAGCTTCAATCTTGGCTATCATAATGTCTAGAGTGGTACTCTCAAGGTCAAGAGTATTTTTCAGCATGGTGACATTTTGCTTCCAGCTTTCAGGGAGACTGTGAATTATTTTTTTGTTAAGTTCTTTAATATTGTAAGAAACTCCCATGATTTCCAAGTCATTCATACTGATATGGATTCTCCTTTGGTGTGGTGGAAGGTTTCATACTGATTGACCAGTTTGTCTTTGTTAATTTCAGCCACCTCACTGCTTCCTTCACACATAATTTTTAGTGCATCCCAAACAGCTTTAGTAGTTCCATACTTTTCCAATCTTTTTAGCACATCCATCTTTAGTGCTTGAGTCAAGATTGAGTATGCTTTGAGGTCAATCTTGATTTTCTTATAGTCATCTTTATCCATAGTTAAGTCTTCAATAGGTATTCTAGCAGTCTTGTAAAGTGCAGCTTGAGCTGTTGATAGAGTAGCAGGATGTGTGGACCATTACATATTGAAATCCAAAAATCAGGATCTACACCTGTGATATAATTTCTAACCTTATTCTCCACTGTTTAAACTCAGATTTGCGTTTAAGCATGGGAGGTTTAGGTGTATGACCAAGTTCAGAGTAACTGTTAGAATCCATGTTGATGTGTATAAGTATATATTTAGTTGACTTTAAGATTGATTATGTTTGATGAGTCTAACTTGTTCAAGCAGTTCTTTCGAGGTCAGAATGAGTTATGTAATGATTTTCTTGCTGTTTGATAGGAGTATTCTTGTTGTTTACTAAGTAGAGATAAGGATATCCACTACTAGCAACTTGATTACCAGATCATCGAATTCTATTCAATCTGTGCGCATATCTGAAAGAGAATCAAGAGCCAAAGCTCTGATACCAATTGACTGGGGTCGAGTAAGATTGATATTCTTACTGTGAATCGAATATGATAATCAAGTCAATGATTGAGTGGTAGAAACAAACAATCAAAGAACATTCAAAGCAAGAAAAATACTCATAAATGTTGTTTGTATTGATATATGAAAGTTGATAAATTACAGAGAATGATTACAACAAAAATTCTCTATCTATCAGTCGTCACCTCAGTACGAGGTCAACTATTCTATTAATAGGCAGACAAGATGCCTTTACAAAATGACTAAACTACCCCTGACCTATTACATCAAAAACTAGTCTAAGTCTTGATCCGCATCTCTGCTTCTTCATCCGCATTGAGAAATGCGGATGAGATAATCTTGATCAACATCTCTACTTGATCATCCGCATTAGTAAGTTGGTCATCCGCATTGGTTAATTCGGATGAACAAATACTTATGCGCATTTTGTCGGTCATCCGCATTTGTCAATGCGGATGAGCAAAGTCTTGTCCGCATCTTCTTTTGTTCTGCCGCATTAGTCAATGCATAAGAGTAACTTGTTCAACATTAGTATTAAGTCTTCCGCATTAGTCAATGCGGAAGAGTAAACACTTGTCCGCATAAGAGTTATGTCTTCCACAGTAACTAATGCGGAAGATAACACTTGTTATTTTCCCTGCAGATCTTCATCTGCATTTCTTCTTGGACTTGTGGGATACTAGCTAAGAAATCATCAATTCACCATTAAGTTGGCATGTATGATCCTTTTAGGGTGCAACATTTATAATCAGAGTTTGATTTTGCACAAAGCACAATGTGTTAACTGCCTATGCCTGGAAGGTAATTGGCAGTTTAGCATCGGCTAACATTGTTCTTGCTGCTTCAATCAGTGTTCTATTTCTCCTTTTAGCTACCCCATTATGTTGAGGAGTTTTAGCTGCACTAAATTGATGAGCGATGCCTTTGGTTGCACAAAATTAACTCATGTCTTCATTTTTAAACTTAGTTACATTATCACTTCTTATTGTTTTGACCTTATGATCAAGATGGTTTTCAATTTTTGTGATAAAGTCTTTTATTATTTGGGATTTCTCAATTTTATTAAGTAAGATGAAACCCATGTAAATCTTGAAAAGTCATTAATGATCACCAAACAATACTATTTCTTTTTGATACTCATAACATCAATTGGTCTAAACAGATCCATATGAAGTAGCTTCAAAGGAGTATTGTTTGTGTTCACACGCTTTGGTTTGTGAGAAGATTATGATGTTTTCCTTTTAGGCACACTTAACGGTGATAAATAAAATGAAATTCTTTTTGGGGAAGATCAATGACATGGTTTCCTTTGACCAATCTGTTCATATTTTTAAAGATTGTGTGCCCCAATCGTCTTTTCTAAAGTTGATACCCTCCAGATGATGCTTTAGATAGAAGACATGTCTCTTCTATTGGTGTTGTAGAATTTAGGTTTAAGACGTAGGTGTTATTCTTCCTCGTGGTCTTTAGCACAACCCATTCTTCAAAAATCTGAAATCCTAGTTTCAGAATCTGGCAATGAGTGTTGGTAAAGTGAGTTGAATGTTTCTTGTCATAGGTCCAAGACACGCTTAGAAGATTGAAGTTCAGTTGTTCATGGTAATTCACTCTATCAAATCTCAGCATCCCATTTGTCACAGATCCTTCACTAGTAATTCTTCCATGTAACACCCGGTTAATTTTTTAGTCAAAGAAAGAAAGAATAAAGTCAAGAAAAAAAAGAAAGGATATTTTACCCAAGTTGAAGGATAAAAGTATCAAAAGGACAAAAGGTTTGAAAAAGTGGGTGTAAAAGGTGATGGCCGCCCATCACCACCTACACACCTTTTTCATCCGAATTTTTAGAGAGAGAGAATAACAAGTAGCAGTACTCTCGGTTTTAGAAGGAAGAAAAAGAAAGAATTCAAAATCAAGGTAAGAATTCATGGTTTTATGGTGTTCTTACTAGTTACATCCTTGGTTGTGTGCTCATGTTTGTTGAGCGTGTTCAGGTGTATGTTTTAGTGGGTTTCTAGGTGGTTGAACTCAATTGTAAATGAGTTTGCAAGAAACCATACTCAAGAGCTACTAAGGTGAAGTCTAGGACCCCTCTTTTAGTTGTTTTTTAACTATTTTGGAGCTGGAAATGCATGAATGTATGTTTTTATAAAATTGGGTTTCACACATGTATGTATGACTGTGTGTATGTTGTTAGTATGGTGTTATTCTGGACTATGTTCATGCTTGGTGATGTTACGGTTGCGTTTCGAAGGCTTAGAATGCATGATTTAAGCTTAGAACATGTTATATGAGGCTTGGGGACTGAATCTGATGTAAGTGTGCCCTAGGCTGCTCATACGCCCAAACAGTGGATGGAAGGTTAATGCGGATGAGTATTGACAAATGCAGATGAGCATTGACAAATGCGGATGAGAAAGTCAATGCGGATGAGAAAGTTAATGCGGAAAAGAAAGTCAATGCGGATGAGAAAGTCAATGCGGATGGAAAGTCAATGTGGATGGATGGTTAAAGCGGATGAGTAAGTTCATGCGATTGAAGAACAAATGTGGATGAATAGCTAATGCGGATGAGTATGTTCCTGGGATTGGACAACAAATGTGGATGAACAGTTAATACAGATGAGTAAGTTCATGCGATTGAACAACAAATGCGGATAACAGTTAATGTAGATGAGTAAGTTCATGCGATTGAACAACAAATGCGGATGAACAGTTAATGCAGATGAGCATTGACAAATAAGTAAGAGCAAATGCGGAGGTGTAAAATGAAATGCGGAAGAACAAAAGGAAATGCAGAAGAACAAAAAGAAATGCAGATGTGTAAAATGAAATGCGGAAGGACAAAAGGAAATGTGGAAGAACAAACAGAAATGAGGAAGAGCAAAAAGAAATACGGATGAAAAAAAGAAATGCGGATGAACAAAAAGAAATGCGGATGAACAAAAAGGGAAATGCAGATGAACACTCAGAATATTTTCTTACTTTTCTAGGAAAAAGTGAAATTTAGGCTTTGACTTGGGAGGTTCTCGGGGGCTATATAAGTTGACTTTTTGAGGTCATAGATGTTATAATGGGCATGATATGATGTATGTGATGAATATTGCATGATGACGGTATGATGTATGTTATGTATGTATGATGATGCCCTATATGGTGATGTTGTATGTGTATGTTAATGTTTCTGCTATCTATGTTTATCTTCCCATGGTTTTACGCTGAATGTTAATGAATGAAATGAAAAGTATAATGTAATGTAAAGTGGAAGACAATGAAAAGAGGAACATAATGATAAAGTGCATGCATTAATGAATGAGAAAGTAAAGTAAGTCTTCCAAGCGTTGTATGTGGAAACATGCCCAATGAAGGGTGTTAGTTCAATGGTGTGCAGGTTAGCTACCCCAGATGGATGCATACTGGGGCCCGTCTTTATGACCGACCATTTGTATAGTGATTACTCACCTCGGTGCTGGTGCCACGCTATGTGCGGTGTGGAAGTCATTTATGATCTTCGGCCCAGTATCTGAGTTATGCATAATGTTGGGTGTGTAGTATGCGGTGGTTTATAGTGATTACTCACCTCGGTGTTGGTGATAGGCTATGTGCAGTGTGGTAGTCATTTATGATCTTCGGCCTAGTACCCGAGTTATGCCTAATGTTGGGGGTGTAGTATACAGTTGGGATCTTTGTCGCTTACTCCAGTGCTTGTTCCAGGCTATGTGCAGTGTGGAAGTCAATTATGAACTTCAGCCCAGTACCCCATCTGTTAGGGCATAGCTGATGACACTAATCGAACTAGTGATAAAGAATGTAATAAAGAAGGAAACAGTTAAAAAATGTATGTGGTGAACAGTAAAGTGAGACAATAATGATATTATCTATGTGTATGTATTATGCATGATCACGTACGAAAGTACAGACCTGTTTTAATGAAAGTAAAGTATGTTTTATTTTAAAATTAGAACTCACTCAGCAACGCTAACTTTTTATGCATTTTCCAGTTGGCAGGTAAAGTTGCTGAGGATGGCACGGGGCGGCTACTCAGCTCTTTTGGATGACATCCATATTTATAATGCTTTTGTGTTGAATTGTAACATGTATTTTGTAATTTGATAAGAACGTATTATTTTGCAAAATTTTTTGTAATGCAATGAAATGGGTTTATAATTGTTCCTGCTGCAATGTTTTTATCCAGTTAAAGAAATTATATGTGTTTATGAGCGATGATTGGCCAGCTTTAAGCGTCTCGGGAACAAGGCCTTACAAATTGGTATCAGAGCCAAAGTTTAAGTGAAATGGGTAAATTTTCAGAATAAACCTAAAGTTAAACTGAAAATGGGACGGAAAGGGAAGGGATTCCAGTCGGAGTAGCTGCGTGCCATGAGGTATTTTCTTAATGTTGATGTAGTCAGGATAGGTAATGTTGGGGTATGAAGAGTAAAGTAAGTGGCTAATCACAATAGGCCACTATAATTAAGGAGTTACTATACTTGACATAAACTAAGTTGTTCCCATTAATGACCGTGTTCGTGTTTGAATCTTTCAGTGTGTGTGTTTGAGGATGGTCGGTGGTAGATCATCTAAAGCTTCACGTGGTGGAGGTCGTGGTGCTAAACCACGGGAAACGAGAGGAAGGCCTAGACCTGAAAAGTTTGTTCATGATGAAACCGAGACCGCTCATCCGGAGGGTGGTGATAAGAGTGCTAATCTAAGAGCCTCAGTGAAGGAGGCGGTTGTGGAGGAAGTGCATCAGCTCATTGAAATGATCCTACAGTCTGTGGTGACCGAAGTGATAGGGTTGTTAGAGATAGGGAGAGAAGGAAAGGAGTAGACCAATGGGCGAAAGGAAACAGCCTGAGACTGAGATGGTTTTCCCTGATGATGAAGAGGAAGAGGAAGAGGAAGAACCTACACCGAAGGCGGCCCGAGGTTGCAACTATGGGGCATTTCAACAATGCACGCCTTTGCTTTTGATGGTAACAGCACTGCTGCTGTTGCTCACCGGTGGGTGATAGAAATCAAAGTTGTTCTGAACAGCACCGAGTGTCGAGAGGATCAGAAAGTGAAGTTTGTTGTCCACTCTTTCATGGACTCAACTTTATGCTGGTGGGACAATATTGTCCAAGCTAAGGGTAGTTAGGCTATTGGGAGAGTGAAGTGGTCTGAGTTGAAAAGATTGGTGATTGAGGTGTTTTGTCCTCATAGGGAGATAGACAAGGTTGAGAGAGAGTTCCTACACTTGTAGGCGGGGATGATTACACATCAGCAGTACACCACCAAATTCAACGAAATGGCACGGCTGGTGTCGAATCAGGTGACACCTCTATCGCGAAAGATCAAGAGGTATATTCAGCGTTTGCCGGCGGATATCCGTAGGCACATGATCGCTGCCCGACCAAGCACGTTTAGGTCGGCGGTTGATTTGGTAGGGAGATTATACGATGAAAGAACGGTGGTGGTGACAGAAGCTCGCAAGAAAGGAGAGGGTGATCGGAATTGGAACGGGAAGCGATTTGGACGTGGCGGAGCTGCTCCAAGTAACAAAGGTGCACGGGTGGATGACGGCCTGTGATCACATCCAGTGAAAGGTCGAGAATGTGTGTCAAGTGTGGACACAAACACCACGGGGAAAGTAGATTGGGGATCAATGTTTTTTTCCGTTGTGGAAGAAACAGACATGTGGCGAAGAACTGCAGTGTGAGGAGATGTTATTCTTATGGCAAGGAAGGCCACATGAGCAGGGATTGCAAGAAGCCGAGGGTTGAAGGTTCGGGAGTGAATAAGACTGGAGGAGAAGGGCAGAGGGCAAGTGCCAGAGCGTTCACGATGACGCAGGGGGAGGCTAGGACGGACTCTGATGTTGTGTCAGGTACGTTTCTAGTAAACCAAACTTTAGTCTCTGTGTTATTTGATTCTGGTTCTAGTAAAAGATTTATCTCTGCTACTTTATGTGCTAAACTACCTCTTAGTAGTAGGAGTGTAGATGTGCCCTTTGATGTAGAAACTGCCATAGGAGTCTACAAGGATTTCTGAGATAATAGAGGGTTGTGACATAGAACTAGAAGGTCACAAGTTTCTTGTTAGACCATTCGTGATGACCCTAGGCGGGTTTGATGTAGTCCTAGGAATTGATTGGTTGGCGGACTACGAGGCGAACATTATGTGTCGCAAAAAGATGGTTGGATTAATAGCGTTGGACGGGAGTACGGTGACGGTTTATGGTAATCGAGTCACGAAAATTCTGACGGTGATTTCGAGGGCGGTGGCGGGAAAGTTCATGAAGCGTGGATGTAATGCCTACTTGGCCTATGTAAAGGATGTGGATACGCCAACACCCTAACTATCTGGACGTATCGGTATTTTGTGACTTTCTAGATGTGTTTCCCAAAAACTTACTAAGAGTGCCACCGGAGCGCGAGATCAAGTTTCAGATTGACTTGATACCACGTACCCAACCTGTTACTAAAGCATCGTATCGGTTGGCTCCGACTGAGAGGAAAGAGTTGATGGAACAACTGCAAGAGCTACTTGATGAGGGGTTTATTAGACCGAGTATATCTCCTTGGGGTGCCCTGGTTTTATTCGTGAAGAGAAAGACAGTAGCATGAGGATGTGTATCCACTACCGTGAGCGGAATAAGTTGACAGTGAAGAATCAATACCCCTTACCGAGAATTGATGAACTATTTGATCAGCTTCAAGGTTATAGATGGTTCTCGAGGATGTATCTTCGATTTGGCTACAATCCTATGAAGGATAAGGAGCAAGATATTCCTAAAACAGCTTTTCGCATGCGTTAGCGACGCTATGAGTTTCTCGTTATGTCTTTTGGTTTGACCAACGCGGAAGCTGCTTTTATGGACTTGATGAATCGAGTGTGTCGGCCGATGTTGGATAATCAGTGATTGTGTTTACTAATGATATCTTGATTTATTCCAAGGGTGGGGATGAGCTTGCCGGTCATATTCGGGAGGTGTTGGAGACGTTGAGAAGGGATAGGTTGTATGCTAAATTCTCCAAGTGCATATTTTGGTTGTGTGAAGTTTAGTTTTTGGGTCATGTAGTGAATCCCGGTGGGATTATGGTGGATCCGGCAAAGGTGAAGGCGAAGATTTGGTGGTTTATTTGATGCTTCCTAGGCGGGGATGGGATGTTTGTTGATGTAGAGAGGAAAGGTTATAGCCCCTGCATCCCGACAGTTGAAAGTTCATGAGGTCAATTATCCCACTCCCGAATTAGAGCTAGCAGCCGTGGTCTTTGTGTTAAAGATTTGGAGGCACTATCTAGATGGGATGAAGTGCACCATATTCAGCCGAGACGCATACGGCCTTTTTGAATTATTGCTCGAGTAGGAGAGGTGGCTTATAAATTGGAGTTACCAAATGAGTTCAGTGGAATTCATCCGACATTCCATGTATCTCATCTCAGAAAGTGCTTAGCAGACGAGGAATGGTTGTACCACTGGAGGATATCAAGGTAGATGAACGACTCATTTATGTGGAGCAACCAGTGGCGATCGTTGATCGTAAAGAGAAAATGTTAAGAAATAAAGAGATTCCTTTGGTGCGTGTATAGTGGAAGCACCAAAAGGGATGTAAGTCTATGTGGGAGACTAAAGAAGAGATGAGACAACATTACCCACAATTATTTGAGGAATAACAGGTTTCAGGGACGAAACCTATATAAGGGGGTGGACTTGTAACAGCCGGTTAATTTTTTAGTCGAAAAGAGAAAGAATAAAGTGAAGGAAAAAGAAAGAACAAAAGGTTTGAATAAGTGTGTGTAAAAGGTGATGGTCGCCCATCACCTCCTACACAGCTTTTTCATCCAGATTTTTAGAGAGAGAGTGAGAGTAACAAGGAGCAGAACTCTCAGTTTTAGAAAGAAGAACAAGAAAGAATTCGAATTTAAGGTAAGAACTCTTGGTTTTATGATGTTCTTAACTAGTTACATCCTTGGTTGTGTGCTCATGTGTGTTGTGTGTGTTCGGGTGTATGTTTTTAGTGGGTTTCTAGGTGGTTGAACTCAATTGCAAATGAGTTTGGAAGAAGCCATACTCAAGAGCTGCTAAGGTGAGTTCTTGGACCCCTCTTTTCGTGGTTTTTACTATTTTGGGGCTGGAAATGCATGAATGTATGTTTTTATAAAACTAGGTTTCATACCCGTATGTATGACTATGTGTATGTTGCTGGTATGGTGTGATTTTGGACTATGTTCATGCTACGTGATGTTATGGTTGTGTTTCTAAAGCTTAGAATGCATGATTTAATCTTAGAACATGATAGATGAGGCTTGGGGAGTGAATCTGATGTTAAGTGTGCCCTAGGCTGCTCATAGACCCAAACAGTGGTTCATATGCCTATGTTTAGAAAAATTGCTTAAGTGTTGACAAATGCGGATGAGCATTGACAAATACGAATGAGCATTGACAAATGCAGATGAGAAAGTCTAGGCGGATGAGAAAGTCAATACGGATGAGAAAGTCAATACGGATGAGAAAGTCAATGCAGATGGAAAGTCAGTGCGGATGGAAAGTTACTGCGGATGAGAAAGTTCACAAGATTGAACAACAAATGCGGATGAACAGTTAATGCGGATGAGTAAGTTCATGCGGATGAGTATGTTCATGTGATTGGACAACAAATGTAGATGAACAGTTAATGTGGATGAGTAAGTTCATGTGATTGAACAACAAATGCGGATGAACAGTTAATACAGATAAGTAAGTTCATGCGATTGAACAACAAATGCAGATGAACAGGTAATGAGGATGAGTATTGACAGATAAGTAAGAGCAAAAGCGGATGGGTAAAATGAAATGCAGAAGAACAAAAGGAAATGTGGAAGAACAAAAAGAAAGGCGGATGAGTAAAATGGCGGAAGAACAAAAGGAATTGCGGAAGAACAAAAAGAATTGCAGATGAGTAGAAAGAAATGCTAATGAACAAAAAGAAATGTGGATGAACAAAAAGAAATGTGGATGAACAAAAAGGGAAATGTAGATGAACACATAGAATATTTTCTGACTTTCAGGGAAAAATTGAAATGTATTGTTTGACTTGGGAGGTTTCCGAGGACTTTGTAAGTTGACTTTTTGATGTCATAGATGTTATGATGGGCATGATATGATGTATATAATTCTTATTGCATGATGATGGTATGATGTATGTTATGTATGTATGATGATGCCCTGTATGGTGATGTTGTATGTGTATGTTAATGTTCCTATTATGTATGTTTATCTTCCCATGGCTTTATGTTGAATGTTAATGAATGAAATGAAAAGTATTATGTCATTTAAACTGGAAGATAATGAAAAGAGTAACATAATGATAAAGTGCATGCATTAATGTGAGAGAAAGTAAAGTAATTCTTGCAAGCCTTCTATGTGGAAACGCGCCCAATAAAGGGTGTTAGTTCAACGGTGTGCGGGTTAGCTAGCCCAAAAGGATGCACACTGGGGTCCGTCTTTATGACCGACCATTTGTATAGTGATTACTCACCTTGGTGCTGGTGCCAGGCTATGTGAGGTGTGGAAGTCATTTATGATCTTCAGCCTAGTACGCGAATTATGCATAATATTAGGGGTGTAGTATATGGTGGTTTATATTGATTACTCACCTCGGTGCTGGTGCTAGGCTATGTGCCATGTGGAATTCATTTATGATTTTCAGCTTAGTACCCGAGTTATGCATAATGTTGGGGGTGTAGTATACAGTTGGGATGTTTGTCGCTTACCCCGTTGCTAGTGCCAGGCTATGTGCAGTGTGGAAGTCAATTATGAACTTCGGCCTAGTACCCCATTTGTTTCGGCCATAGTTGATGACACTGATCCAGTTAGTGATAAAGAATGTGATAAAGATGGAAAGAGTTAAAGAAACTATGTGGTGAAGAGTAAAGGTAGATAATAATGATATTATCTATGTGTATGTATTATGCATGATCAGGTACGAAAGTATAGAATGGTTGTAAGGCCTCGTTCCTGGGACGCTTACAACTGGCCAATCATTGCTTATATAACATATAATTACATTAAGTTGAACCAAACATTGCAGCCGAAACATTAAAAACCACATTTTCAATATAAATGCTTTTGCAAAATAACACAACTTTCACTACACATTTTCATTTAGTCGCGTTACAATGCAAAAACATTAACAAGAGAATGCCATTCAAAATGCCAAGTAGCTACCCCGCGCCATCCTTAACAATGCTCACCTACCAACTAGAAAGTGCATAAAAAGGTCAGCGTTGCTGAGTAAGTTCTAGTTTTATAATAAAACATACTTTATCTTTCGTTTAAAACCGTTTGTTACTTTCATTCAATCATAACAGATTTTAGAATGTGATCACACATCGTACTACACATAGATAACATTTATTATCTTCATCATTGTTCATTTCATACTTTTATTATCTTTCACTTTCATCTAGGTCCTGTCATGTGCTTAACCCCCCTCTAGATCACCAAGCAATTCATCTAGGGTTAAGCGACAAGGACCCCATAAATCTGATCAATCACAAAGATTGAACCCCTATACGCATCTTCATGGGGTATTTAACCCGCACACAGTTGAGCTGAAAACCCCTCATTGGGTGTGAACCTCCATACATATGCTTGATCACATGGATCAAGCCCAAGTGGGCATCCTCATAGGGTAGCTAACCCGTATAGGGTTGAGCTACACTCCTCATTGAGTGTGAACCTCCATACATTTGTTTGCAAGACTTTGTTAGATTCATTCGTTCATTAATGCATTCATTCTTCATTTCCTTCCTCTTTTCATTATCTTCCACTTTACGTTACATAATACTTTTCATTTCATTCATTAACATTCCACGTAAAGCCAAGGGAAAATAATCATACATAATAATAAGAAACATCAACATAATCATACAACAACATCATACAGGGAATCATACATACATAATATACATTACACATACCATAATGCATAAGCATCAAACATTCATCATAACATGCCCATCCTAACACCTATGACCTCAAAAGTCAATTCATATAGCCCTTGGGAACCTCCCTAGTCAAACCCTACATTCATCTTTTTCCCTGAAAGTCAGAAAACATTCCAAGTATTCATTCGCATTTACCTTTTGTTCATCCGCATTTACTATAGTTCATCCGTATTTGTTTTGCTTCATCCTCGTTTCTTTTACTTCATCCGCATTTCTTTTACTTCATCCGTATTTTTTTACTACATCCGCATTTCTTTTACTTAGTGGTAAATGTTCATGCGCATTAATTGTTCATCCGCATTTCTTCCCATTACTCATCCGCATTGGCTTACCCTGTAGTTAATGCTCATCAACATTAACTCCTCATCCGCATTTCTTCCCATTACTCATCCGGATTGGCTTACTGCATACATAGGCATATTCTAAAACTTAAACATATGAGTCCTAAACATCAGATCTCAGTTCCCAATCACCATATATGATGTTCTAAGCTTATATCTTACCTTCTAAGCCTTAGAAACACAACCATACCTCATCAAGCATGGACATAGCCAAACATTACATCATAACATCAACATGCACACAGTCATACATATGGGTTAAAAACCCAATTTTATAAAAACATACATCCATTCATTTCTAGCCCCAAATTAGTTAAAAACCTAATAAAAGAGGGGTTCTAGAACTTACCTTTGCAGCTCTTGAATATGGCTTCTTCCACACTCGTTTCAAATTGTGTTCAACTGCCTAGAAACCCACTAAAAACATACCCGGAAACATACAAACACGCATAAGCACAAACCCGAGGATATCACTAGTTAAGAACATCATAAATACACGAATTCTTACCTTGAATTTAATTTCTGCTTCTTGTTCTTCAAAATCCGAGAGTTTCAGCTCCTTTTCTCTCTCTCTCTCCCAAGATCGGAATGAAAAAGGTGTGATGTGACCATTTAGGCGGCCATACCACCTTTATCACCAACTTTTAAACTTTTTGTAATTTTTGTCACTTTTAACCCCTAGACTTGGGTTTTATGTCATTTCCTTCTTTTTTCTTCACTTTGCTCTTCATTCTTTGCCTTTTATAAATAACCGGGTGTTACAACGGTTTTAATGAAAGTAAAGTATGTTTTATTTTAAAACTAGAACTCACCGAGCACACTGACTTTTTATGAATTTTCCAGTTGCCAGGTAAAGTTGCTGAGTATGAAACGGGGCGGCTACTCAGCTCTTTTGGACAACATTCATATTTGTAATGCTTTTGTGTTGAAATGTAACATGTATTTTGTAATTTGATAACAATGTATTATTTTGCAAAAGCTTTTGTAATGTAATGAAATGGGTGTTTAAATGTTTCCGCTGCAATGTTTTTATCAAGTTAACGAAATTATATGTTTTATGAGCGATGATTGGCCAGTTGTAAGCATCTCGGGTACGGGGTCTTACATTCAACCTTGTGAATCTCCTCCAAATGTCATAGTAGTTCCTTGTATATTCTTGAAGTCTTGAAGTAGGAAACGATCTCCAATCATGTGTCGGGAGCATCCCCTGTCCACGTACCACAAGTTATTGGACCTATAAGGATGACCCTAGAAGCATAGAAGAACTAATTAGAATATGGAACCCAAGCCATAATGGTCCTTCGTTTCCCGTTTAAATCCATGATGGTGACCTCTTAATGCTTTACTTTAAATTGTGATTTAGAGAGAGGTGTCCTCGGAGATTTCTGATGATATTTTGATTATGTCATCTCATCATCATCGAATGAAGAGTCAAAGAAGTAATGAAACCTTTAGTCCCTATTTCTTTGAAGAAATTTGAAATGTTTTTTATTATCAAACATTGTTTTTAGTTTGGGAAGATCATACATATGCTTGATGTTATGATGTTTGTTTCTTTGACTATTCCACAATTATTTCATGTTACTCCTTTCATTATTTGATCTAGACATCCTAGATTATTGTTATGAAAATGTCTTCTAGCAGTGGGTTTTACAGATGATGTTGTTGAGATGGGTTTGTTTTGGGGAATTCTCAATCCTTTTTTATTGAAGTAACAATCGAATGTATTATGATTGTTCATATCATAGACTGAACAATATTTATTTAAATTGCAGTTTTTTGTGGAATGATTGTTCATGTCATAGATAGAGCAGTATAGAATGAATAAGCACTCTTCTTTTTTGTGATTAACCATGTGACATAGATCACAATACATATGTTTGTTTCTTGAATCTGATTTTGCTTTAGCAGACTTAGTTGATTTACCCATTCTCAACTGAGTCATAATCTTTGGTTGAGGGGAGGAATCAAAATCAACCTTTTTAGTGGTTTGCTTCCAAACACTACTTTTATTGATTGTTTTAGACTGTTTTTGTTTCCTCAACCCATTCTTTACTTCTTGCGCAAACTAATCAACATGCTCCTTATTGCATATGTCAAAACCTACTCCTTGTCTTGATTTTGAAGATTGAGGGTCTGACTGAATTTTCACTTTCCAAATCAGTAAGCTCTTGTGTTTCTTTTGCAGTGAAACCATGTATAATTTTCTTTAATTTTTTGGAGATTTAATCTCATTATTAGAACTGCTTTCAGCAGAAGGTTTCAGTGACTTCATAATTTTCTTCTTAGATTTTGAAACAGCAGGTATAAATTTCACAAAGGGGACAATGGCCATGATTAGGATTATTGATTTAATGACATTCACTATCTTGTCTAAACACTCCTTCATTTTAGTTAGGTGACCTATTTGATTTGCTCCTCCTTTGTTCTAATGTAAACATTTGGTTTGTTTTGCGGATTTGTTACTTGTTTTACTATTGTTTGTTAGAGCATCGTGTACATACGGAGTACTAACTGATAATGCGTGAAACTAGATAAAATAATGTGGAATCCTATTTGATTGGCAGTCCAATCAGTGAGAACACAGTCTTGATCAATTTAACAATTAAATAAACGTTAAGACAATTAGAACAAGATCAACTACGAACTATGAACTTGGAATAGGCTTTCTGGACGCTCTGGATGGCTAGGGGACGAGTATGTGTCAAAAGTCTCTCAAAAAATTATGTTTTTCCACAAATTAAGTGGTATTTATAGGTTATGGGTTTCCAATCGTACGAGTAAACCATTAGCATGGTTCAGTCGTGCGACTGAATCATGCGATTGATCCATACGCATGACTGAAGGTTCAGTAGTGCGACTGAGTCAATGTTATGTCTCAATGGTGCGACTGATCCAGTCTTTTGGTTCAGTTGTGCGACTGGTCCATTGGCATGAAGTATTCATGCGTATGGTCTATTATCATGGTCCATTCGCATGAAAACTTCATACAACTAAGTTTGAACACATTCTCAATCATTTTTTACTAAGAACTATGCATACAACCACAACCTATATAATTAGTTCAACATACTTTAACACATGATAAACAATGAAACATTAAACATTATGAGCATCAATCACATATTGTATTTCATTCAGCTCATTCATTACATATGTGTAAGACATGACATACATTTACATTAAGCTCATAAACTAGGTACATATGTATCAAGAAACTCTCCCTTGGACCTAGTTTCCTTTAACGTCTGACACTCTTCATAAGCTCCTCAAATTTCTTGTACTTCTCCTCTCTAGTAACTCCTGCATGTATTTCAAATGCAAAGAAGAGTCGTATAACATTGTGGAACTAGAGGGCTTGTATAATATCTTGTGCGTCATAGAATAGTGGCCACTTGTACAAAGTGTAGAAATCTTCTGTAGACAAGTTTGTAAGCCACATTGGCTCGTATACAAGGATAGTTTCCATATTTCATTCTCTATTTAGAACTATGACTGCTTCGCATGTTCTCCAATCATAATACCACCATTCGGTTGTTGAGGTCTGAAGTTTACCCATATGGTCTAGTATTCCTTATTTAGAGCATCCTCAAACCATCCTGACATCTTTCTAGGATGAGCATATAGCAGATTTAAGCATGCGAGTTGGTGGAGCTCAAAACCTGGGAGAGTCTTCAGATGAGGTGGATATCTGAAGTACTCTCTTCCATTCTCCCTCTTTACAGCATAAACAATTAAATCCTCAAAATACGTCCATGCAATAATCTTGCCAGACACCTTTAGATGTTTCTTCACCTTGTAGAGTTTGGTGTAGGAGTTTTGCTTTTGAGATGTGCGTTGGGCTCGTATCTCATCAAAACAAGTTGCCCATTCATCCTTCTTGATCTTAACATCTACGTTCGAGGCTTGGGCTTGGCTGTCATTCTTATCTGTTTCTTTCTCCATGTCATCCAGTTTGTCAAATGTAACACTACCGATAGTGCCACCCAAGTCGGAGATCACATTGCCCTGTTGGTCAGTGTTCTCATTAAGCTATATTTTGTCGACATCATTAAGCTCATCTTCACTTGTCACATCAATTGTAGAAGCATGTTTGACAATCTCATTTGGATTCCATTTAAACATCTCAGCGAGTTGCTCGACAGTCAGATCGTGAATGATTTCTCCTTCTTCGGGAGTGTAGCTCACCGACCGTCTGACAATCCCTATCAAATCAAGAATCATGGTGAATTAAGAATTGATTTGCTATAGGGGGGCAACATCATATTCATCTTGCTGTGATGTTTGATATGCTTGAGTTAAACATTTAACACATCAATCATTAGTAATTAATCAAGACATTTAAACATTAGATAAACATATATAAACATTAATTACATAAATGTAATATTTGAATCAAGTACAGAAGTTTTCAAAATACAAAACATTCAATCTTTACTTTTATCCTGATCTGTCAGTTTTTCAACAGCAGGGGCTGTTGATGATGCTCCTTGGTCTTGCGCTCTTTTAGTACGCCTTTCTTGACCCTAAGCAGAGGCTAAAGCAGCAGCATCATCTTGTTCTTCTTCATCATCTCCTATCATCTTTTCCCTGAGTCTTCATCATCACCTTTCTTCATCTTTATCAGAATCATCATCATCCTTATCATCATCATCATCATCATCCTCACCTTCCTTGATCTTTAGAGGCTCATCTTTTGATCCTTTCAGCCTCAACATGATCTTCTTGTTCTTGGCCTCCAACTCCTCAATCCTTTTAACCGAATGAGTATTCTGCTCCTAAAGCTGGGTAATCTGCTGTGCTTGAGCGGCATTGAGCTCCATAAGCTGACTTAGCTATTTAGCTCTTTGCTCATCAGTTGCTAACAGCTTTCGCACCATCCGGTTTAGGTTGGCGAGTTGTTCCTCTACCCCGATGGAGGGTAGAGTGGATCCATGGCTCAATGCGACGTGTGTAGATGTCCCGGCTCTTTGGGTGGTGGTGGATGTGGTGAATATGGGTGTTGGAATATAAGTGGATGGCGAAGAAGTGAGTGTGTTAGTGGTGGTTGGAAGTGTGGTAGTGATGGTGGGAGGTATGGTAGTGGTGGTAGGGAGTGTTCTAGTGGTGGCGTAGATGTAGTAGAAGTGGTGGAGGTGGATGTGGTGGTAATCAAAGTAATCCTCCTTCTTTTGCTCTTCATCCCATGGGGTTGTGCCATCCTATTCTTCCTTGATCCCTTAGAGGAGGATGCTCCCCCTGGGCTGATGGGATGGTCTGGGATCTATGATGGATCACTAGTAGCAGCAGTAGCATCCCGGACTCACCTTGGCGTCCACCAACCGCAGCAAGCCCTCTCTCAGTGGCAACTACCTTGCTGCCCACTTTCCGCACCAATGGCTCCTCATCCGACTCTTCCTCCTCATCTATCTGAGAGTCAGGGTGTATTAGGGCCGGCTCGGATACACCTGGAGCCTCATTGCCTTGACCATCACCTTGGTCGTCGTCGTCATCTGAGTCATGAGTGGGTATGTCAGTAGGCTCAACATTGGCATCACTATCATCGTAACGCCACTTCTTTGAGAAGGCGCCACGTAATCAGCATTGGCCAGGGGCCCGAACAATCTCCTAACAGGGGGTTTCACCTGCTTTTGATTATGACCCCTTGGTTCAAGACCCATTTAGTGCCAATTAATTTAGCACCTTTTGGCCTATCCACCAGTGTCCATACTCCTAGCTTCTTGAATAGAAGAAGTTCTTCTTGCATGGCACTCACCCATGCCTCATCGTTTAAGGCTTCACTTACATATTTTGGCTCAAATTGAGACACAAAACATCGATAAGCACCGTCGTGAAGATAGCCTTTTTCCTTGAATAAGGCATAATCAGCTGAGTATAGCTGATTTATTGTCTGTACTCCTGATTGTGCATCCCCTATGACATTGTCCAGAGGATGATAGACATTTAGTCGAGATCTAGGAGTGGTGGGACAGCTACTTCCTCATCTAGATTTTGAATTCCTGGTTCAGTATCTGTAGTCATTCGTGTGAGGTTCTAAAGAGTCAGAGGCATCAATATCTGATGCTTGTGTACTTTCAGTTGTAGGAACTTGTTCCTCCTGATCCGCCTGTTCGGTCTCCACTTCTTCATTGGCTGAGGAGGAGTCGCTTACATCAAGTGCTCCCCCTAAATGACAAGAAGATTCACCTTGTGAACCTGATGTTGTTGAATCTAGTGACGGTGTGTTTAAGACATCTTACATCATTTTGGTTGATAACTCATCATCAAGAGGGGAGAGAGGGATGTTGAAGGACATAAAGAATCCATTGTAGTAAAAAAAGAAGGCGGGTCCCTTTTCAGAAGGGGGAGTGGTGTATCTCTGAACGTCAACATTGCACCACACTTCTACTTGACCCGTCGATTTGTTGTAAACTCTCTTATTCGGTATATTGTATCCTAGAAGAATCCCTTCTTCAACCTTCTCACTGAAGTTCCTAAGTGAGTTTTCTTCAGCAGCGTACATGGTGTGCCAAATGGTTCAAGGTACTCCGATTAGGTTTACGTCACCGGAGCAACTCATAACATGTTTACCATGACATTTGCCAACCAAGACTCGATTGAGGGTGTAACATGCATTTGCAACTGCCTCATTCCAAAATTGGATGGGCAGCTTCGAGTCAGCTAGCATCATTCTTGCTATCTCTAACAAGCTCATGTTCCTCCGTTCACCAACACCGTTCATTTGTGGAGTGTAGTCAGATATGAACTGGTGTACAATTCCTTTCTCTTTGCAGAATTCCTCCATCCAATGATTCTTGAACTCCGTTTCGTTGTCTGAGCAAATCTGTCGCACTTTCAGCTTGTAGAGAGATTCCAATGTAGTCACCAACTGTTTGAACGATTCAAATGCCTCTGATTTGGATTTCAGAAAAAATACCCAGGAGAATCTTGAGTAGTTATCAGTGACTACATAACAGTACAAATACTAGTGATGCTCTTGGTGCTCACAGGACCAAACAGCTCCATGTGTACAAGTTCGAGAGGCAATTCCATGGAATTTACGTTCTTTGCCTTGTGAGTCTTCTTGGTCTGTTTACCTTTCTTACATGCTACACAAAATCCAGAAGTTGAAAATTCTTGACAATTACTATATTCACTAAATCATTCTGGATCAGATGATTCATCTTTCGTGGATTTTTGTGTCCCATTCTCCTATGCCAGGAGATCGAGTCCCTCTCTGTTGCCTTTGACCAGAAGCATTGAATTTGATGATCGGTTGTGGAGGCCTTTGATAGATCCAAGACATACAAGTCATTATATCTTGAAGCTGACAATAAGATTTGGTCCTCCGGGATACTGTAATCCTTCTTCAATACATATCACTTCTTGTTTTCAAAAACAACTTTGAATCCTTATCACGTATCTGGGATGCTGAAAGCAAGTTATTCTGTAGTTGTTGAACGTAGTTTACCTTATCAAACTTCACTTTCTGGTTTCCCTCTTCGTCTTGAGTGGTGATGTATCCTCCTTTATTACCAGCAAACGATACATGTTCTCCTTTAATTTGTTTGACATTTGAAAGGAGAGACAGTTTCCCAGTCATGTGCCTAGACACCCCACAATCAACAATACAGATATTGTGATAGCACTGTAACAAAACATTCAGATGAAATTATCAGTTTGGTTTGGGATCCAAGCCTTAACTGGCATGGGTGATCCAGACAAATCACACATCATGAACTCGACCCACTATCCATTTGAGGGTGAGGGCATATCATTCTTCTTCTTGTTCTTATTATCAAACACTAGACTTGAGTTTTCTTTCCATAATCCAGTTTTGTGTAAGGCATGTTCGTGATAAACAAATGACTGGCTTACGGTTTGAACTTTAGGTTCATGTATACTCTTTGGTGGAGAGATAGAATTCCTTTTAGAAAAACATGGTTTAGTATCATAAAGTTAAATTTTCTGTCTGGGAGTTTTCTAATAAGGACAATTTGAAGCAATATGTCCTGTCTTTCAACAACTGTAGCAAGATCTCCCTTCTACTAATTGATGGAACTGTTTCTATGGGGAAGCGTGTGATACAGGTGTGACTTTAGTCTGGTTGGATTTGGACACTTCTTGTTTAGATGTTTTTGCTTCTTTAACGAAATTCATTGTTTGAACATTTTTAACATCTTTAACCTTTTGTTTATTTGGACTTTGACGTGGAGCACGTGGTTGGTTAACTTGTTTGGTTGTTTTGGGTTCAGAAATAGACATGTTTGAACTTGACTTTATATTAACCCTTTCAAATTGTTCATCCAAATTCACAATAGGCATCTTACCTTTAGATTTCAAAGTAACCTCCTGTTTAGTGACAGAATTCACCGGTTTACCCGTGGAATCCGGATCACTAACTAGAGGAGTGGACGCCACATGATCCTAAATTGGATTTTTATTTACCGGTCTACATTTAGTTTTTAACATGATCTCATGTGGTGGTGGAACTACTTTGTAACCCAACCCCACCCCGTTATTTCGTTCTTTCACTAAGTGTTGAACTATGTGAGAATAACTGGTCCAACTATGCAGTTTTTGTTTTAATGAATTGACTTCGACTTCTAAAACTGCTTTTTCTTTCTTTGTTTCTTCCAAATAATTTAAATAGAACTTTATATCATTGGCTTGATTAAATGCAACACCTCGGTTTCCCTTAGTTGTTTATTTAAAAGTTATATTTTCTTTTTATAACTACACTCATTTTGTTTTAAAATTCGATTAGCTTCTGTGCACAGTTGTAAGTCATTTACTAACCTATCAATGTGGTCTAATAACCTAGCAAATTTTAAATCTATGTTTTCTCAAAATTTGTTGCATTCAACACAAGCATGATTTTCAAAGAGTTGGTCTTTGTGTACTTACCTGTGAAGATTAGTTGAATCAACCATCAATGTAGAGTTTGACTCTTTGAATGTTGGAGATTGTGAACATGTCGTTCTATGTTTTTCTTCAATCAGGTGATTGACCACATTCACATTATCTTCTTATCTGACATCACTAGTTCAACTGCGATTTCCCCTTCACTCGCAGAGTCATCATCCAATCCCTCGACACATGCAATATTCAATTCACCAGGAGACATAATACGGAATGTCTAATCCTGCCCTTCGTCATCCTGAGCAGTCAAGCCCTTTGTCTCTTTGCCTGATGAGGTAGCTATACTCATTTGTTTGTCTTGATGGGGAAGTTTGAGAATGGATTTCTGTTACCTATTTCTTGGGCTTTACACATTCACATTTCAAATACCCCTTTTCACCACAGTTAAAACATGTAACTTTGGTTTTGTCGAAATCAAAGGTAGTATCTTTTGTGGCTACCAAGTTCTGTCTAGTATTCCTTACAAACTCTTTCACTCTTTTGACAACACTAGCCAAAGCCCACATAATATCCATTCTTTCTAGTTCATTTTCATCAACCTGCTCATAGTCTTCATCGACCAGATGACAAAATGAACAACCGCTGCTAGATGGTCCATATGCTCCTAGGCAACCTCGACAGTAATATTTCCGAGATTCTCGGTCTTCATCTTAGTAGCAATTGCTTTAGGTATGATATATTGGCTACCAGATGACCCTGACGTTTCAGATCCTGAAGCTGTGGTTTGAGAAGGAGCGGCTGAACTAGACACAAACGCTGTTTGAAGAGGTGCTCCAGAATGGTTGGAGTGGGAGAGGAGTTATAAAGTGAAGGATTCTAGTCATAGGATCCTTTCTGAGACTTGTATTTCGTCCTCAATTCTTTCTCTCTCAACTTCAATATGAAGACATTTATATCCAACTTTGACAAAATAGCGTTCTATCTCAAATACGACACAAAGGAGTCCCATTTTTCTGGCAAACCATCTGCAAAGCATGACACCTTATCTTCCATGGAGGTTGTTACCCCATGAGTTTGCAGCTCACTTATTAGATGGTAGAACCTGTCTATAACATCATCTAAGATTTCTTCACCTATCGAAGAGAAGTTATCAAACTCCTTCTTCAGAGCCTTCGCTTTTAAAGCTTTCAATGTCGCATTCCCGTCGTATCTTTTCTCCAAAGCTTCCCATAACTTCTTTGCCTGTTTGTTCTCAAAAAACTAATAGAACGTGTCTTTTGGTATTAACTGAGTCAACAAGGCATACACCTTCTTTTCAGCATTGCACATCGCTTTCTGGTAATCAGTCATACCACCAATGGTTAATTTAACACCATTAGCACCAACCGGCATACTATAACCTATCTCAATAGATTCCCAAAGGTTGGGATCAACTCCATTAAGATAGATCTCGAATCACTACTTCCATTGTGGGAATTATCTAATGTTATAAATTTAGGTGGTTTATTGTGATTCCCAATTTCATTTTCCAGAAGCAAAAGGTTCTGGATTTGTGAGTCCCTACCGGCAACAAATGCAAAGAACTGATCTCCCATTTCTTAAAACTTTGAACTTCAGAACTAAGCTGATTCACTAGTGCGAATGGACAGATACAAGTGGTTCAATCGTACGATTGGACAAATGGGGATGAGTCAATCGTGGGATTGGAAAAATGTGGATGAGTCAATAGTGCAATTGGATAAATGCAAATGAGTCAATGTGATTGACTCAGTCGTGTGAATGAAAGGTGCGAATGAATTGAATCGTGCGATTGCATTCAGTCGTACGTATGGAGTATGAGAATGGACACAAGCGAATAAAGATGTTCAGTCGTACGAATGGATGAGCGACTGAGTTCAATGGTGCGAATGGGTGTGTGATTGAGTTCAATCATGCGATTGAGCCAATTGGAAGCTGCTAATTTTGAAATTACGAAGCTTTTTGACACTTTGACACAAAAATCACGATTTTTCAAGAACCCTAATATGTCGTATGCTGAAAAACGTAAACTTTGAGACCTAGAGACGTCAAAAACACTATTTTACTAAAAAAGGTGACTCTTTTGAATGAAAAACGTGATTATTACACCGAAACTAATGAATCACACGCAAAATCAGAGCCAAAGCTCTGATACCACTTGTTAGAGGATCGTGTACATACGGAGTACTAACTGATAATGCGTGAAACCAGATCAAATAGTGCGGAATCCTATGGATTGGCGATCCAATGAGTGAGAATGTAGTCCTGATCAATCTAACGATTAAAGAAACATTATAAATGATTAGAAGAAGATCAACTGCGAACTATGAACTTGGAACAGGCTTTCTGGATGCTCTGGACGACTAGGGTACGAGTATGTGTCAAAAATCTCTCAAAAATTACGTTTTTCAATGAATTAGGTGGTATTTATAGTATGGATTTCCAATATGTAACACCTCGAAAAGTCAAAACAAGTCATCGAGGATATTGGGCTTAATTTGTGGGTATTTAATAGAGGAAGGAAATATGTTACGGGCTAGTTAGGCTTATAGGCAAGAGCCTAAGTGGTTTAGGCCCCATAATCAGCCTTCAAACTCACCTAATCAGCCACCATCTTCCACACTTGAACCCTAACCACCAAAATTCGTAGAGAGAGAAAGTAGAGAGAGAAAGTGGAGAGAGAAAGTGGAGAGAGAAAGTGGAGAGAGAAAGTGAAGAAAACTCAAGATTTGAAGCTTCAAAGGTTAAGGGATTGAAGATCAAAATGATTGAGCATCAAACCTTAAGAAAGGAGTAACAAATCTAGGTAAGAATTGGCCTCTAAACCCTTCTGTAGATCAAACCCAAATTCTAGGTTTTGGGTTTTGAAAAGTTGCAAAAAATCACATAAAGGTCACATTTTTACGTATGAAATCATGTAAAATGCTTAGATATAGCCTCATGGATGATTAACTAAGAGTTTGGACGTAAAAAGTTACGATTTCCGGTTAGAAACGACTGGTTCGTAATATTTATGCGTCATGCGAAACTGTATATGCATACAACAAATTTGCATATTCAAGCAGTGAAACTATGAGAACTTCCTGCGAAACTATAGTTTCGCAGGTAGTTTGGAAAACAAGTTATCCAACGAAATTTGGGCGAAACTGGCAGCAAAGATGCCAGCGAAAGTGCCAATGAAGGTGGAAGCGAAACTGTTGGTGAATCTGGCTGTGAAATTGCTGATCTTGTAGCGAAATTAGCAGCGGATTTAGGTAGAAATTAACCTCTTTAAGTGTTAACTCATCTGCAGGCTGCGTAGTGTGATCCTAGCCTTGTAAGCTTAGTTTAGAGGTTACTCACGGTATCCAGGTGAGTTCTAGATCCCCTTGTTTGTAAGTTTTCCATGTTTTGGGGTTATTATGCATACTAAATATATGTTTTTAAATGACCGAGTTTTTATGAGGTTTTAATGGGAAGATCAATTTTTCTACAAAGAAATATGTTATATAAATACTTAAAAATAAAAAAATTTCACGTTGACCTGGCAGCCTTGCCCCAGCCAGGGGCGTTGCCCTTTGGACCCCACTAGAGGTTGCCGCCCCTAGGACCCCGCTGTCAGGGGTTGCCGCCTCTCAACCCCCGCTGTCCCGCAAAGGGTCGGTTATGTATTATGATGACTAGTACTTGGCATGTTGTGTATGTAATAAGTTACGTATTATATATATTAAAATGGAAGATGATATTAATGAAAAGTGTAACTTAATGAATGTTACCCCCGGGCCGGTTTGATAATGAAAAGTCTTGCAAGCACTATAATATACTTTACTTATGTGAGTCTGATGTATGATCATTGATCCGTATTCATGAGCAGGCTATATGCCTTGCATTGTGGATCAACTGCCGGGGGTTAGCTATGATGATGTGTATCGACAGGGATCGACATTTGTTGTCGATCAACATGGAGCTCTTGCTTTATGCAATCTAGTTTATGTTGAAGAGAAAGATATGAAAGAATGAAAGATAATGAACATGCTTATTAAGGTGAAAATGTTATGTATTATGTATGCGTGGTCATTATGCATAATAGTTGGCAGGTAAATGCTGATGCTGGGGATGGGACCATGGAGCTACTTGGGGAGCTATGGATGGCATTCCTCTTTATGAAATCTTTTATTGTAATTTATGAACAAGTACTATGTTTTGTTTACAATTAAAGGACAAATGTTTAGTACAAGATGTTTTTTCTAAGTTTTAAATGAATGTCTAATTATTCCGCTGCAATGTTTTTGTTATTGAACTGATTTTATGCTATGATTAACCACTGTGAGGCCTCCTGGGAATGGGGCCTTACAAGTTGGTATCAGAGCCAAAGTTTAATGGAATGGGTAAACTATTTTCCAAACCTAAACTAAAATTGAAAATAGGACAGAATGAAGGATGCCAATCCAAGTAGCTATATGCCATCAGGAAAAATTTTCATGTAAAATTTGGATTTATGTGCGTGTGTTATATGTTCCATGTGCTTCTAGATTTGAATACTGACATGTGTTAGGATAGTGATTGCTTGGGACAAGAGAGTAAGGTAAGTAGTTAATCGCACTTGGCCACTGTAACTAAGGACTTACCATACTTATAATGATCTAAGAAACTATCTTGAATAACAAATTTGTTGTTGGAATCTTATATGAAATAGTCATGGCTGGTAGAAAATCAGGGAAGGCAACCGAGGACGTGCTCGTGGCGGGCACACTACTGAGCTACGTGTCACCTTGAGCAAAGCTAATACTCCCGAGACTGTTCACGATGAGTCAGACCTCCATAGTCACTTGGAGGGGGAGGGATCAGCCACCCTCAAATCTACTGTGAAGGAGGCTATCGCTAATGAGGTCTACAATGTTATGCAGAATGTGTTACCCTCAGTGGTGATTGAGGTGATTAAAGCAGTTAGGGATGGAGAGAAAGCTGAGAAAGAGGGGAAGGAAAATGAGAAGAATTCAGGGAGTCCACTAGGAGGACTGAAGAATCTAAAAAGGAGCCATCAAACCCTAAGGTGGTACTTCATGATGATGACAGTGATGAAGAGTCTAAAAAAGAGACTACTAAGGGGTGCAACTATGGGGCATTTCAATGGTGCACGCCCCCGACCTTTGACGTAACGGCAATGCTACTGCTGCTCATCGTTGGGTCAGAGAGTTGCAAGCGGTACTGGAAATTAGTGAGTGCAGGGAAGATCAAAAAGTTAAGTTTGCCACTCATTCTTTCATCGACTCAACGTTGTGCTAGTGGGACAATATTGTCCAGGCTGAAGGAAAGTGATCAATAGCCAAAATGAGGTGGTTTGAGTTGAAGGAGTTAGTGCAGAGGAGTATTGTCCCCATCGGGAATTAGATAAGATTTAGAAGGGGTTCTTGTATTTGGAGGTTCGGAACATGACTCATCAAGAGTATACCTCCAAGTTTAATGAGCTTGCAAGACTTATGCCATACATGGTGACTCCTTCATCCAAGAAAATCAAAAGATACATACAGGGTTTGCCTATGGATATCAAGAGGCACATGATTGCATCCAGACCAGGCACGTTTAGGTCTGTGGTGGATTTAGTTAGGAGGTTATACGATGAGAGGGACCCAATGCATGTACAGAAGAAGGTGGAGAAATGGAATGGGAACAAGAATAGAAATAGGAAGAGTTTGGAGGGGATAACTTCAGGAGTGGAGAGAAGAGGATGAGGGTTGAGGATCAGCCTAGGAGATAGGGAAATACTAGTGACGGAGGTGCTTGTAGAAAATGTGGGAAAGGTCATTCGGTGGACTGTAGAGTTGGGACTGGAAATTGTTTTAATTGTAGGGGCGAGGGCCACTATGCTAGGGATGGCAAGGCAGTGAAGTGTTACCAGTGTGGCAAGATGGGACATGTGGGGAGGGACTGCAAGAAAGGGAAATTAGGAGGATCAGGAATGGTTAAAGCTGGAGATAAGGGAAACGGTGTCGGTTTGAAGGCAAAGGCAAGGACATTCAAAATAACTCGCGAGAAGGCCAGGGCAGATCCAGAAGTAGTTTCAGGTATGTTTCTGGTAGACCATGAATATGCTTTATTGCTCTTTGATGCTAGTGCTAGTAGTAGTTTTGTGTCTGCTGACTTTTGTCATTTGTTGCATGATAAGAGTAGAACATTAGATGAGCCTTTCTATATAGAAACAACTATTGGTAAGTCCACTTAGGTAACTGAGGTGGTTGAGGATTGCCTGATTGAGTTAGAAGATTGTAAGTTTCCTTCTAGGTTGCATGTTATGGCCTTAGGAGGTTTCGATGTGGTGTTAGGCATGGATTGGTTAGCTAGCTATGAAGCCAATATTGTATGTAGCAAGAAGGTAATTTATCTAACAGTGCCCGATGGTAGATCTATTACAGTTCCTGGGGATGAGGTGTGCTGTGTACCCAAGGTCGTATCGATGATCACAGCTAAAAAGTACTTGAGATGTGGGTGTAGCGCTTACTTGGCCAATGTACAAGATGTGGATGCACCAGAGCTACAATTGTCAGTCGTGCCAGTAGTGCGCGAGTTTCCGAACGTCTTTCCTAAAGACCTGACTGGTGTGTCGCCCGACTACAAAATCAAATTCCAGATTGATTTGCTATCGGGAGCACATCCCATTGATAAAGCATCGTATCGATAAGCTCCTTCAGAGATGGTAGAACTGAGGGACCAGTTGGAAGATTTATTAGATAAGGGCTTCATCCGACCGAGTATCTCTTCATGGGGTGCTCCGGTTTTATTCGTCAAGAAGAAGACGGTAGCATGCGGATGTGCATTGACTATCGCGAGCCCAATAAACTGACCGCAAGGAACTGGTATCTTTTACCAAGGATCGATGACCTATTCGATCAACTTTAGGGTGCCAGCTGGTTTTCAAGGATAGACCTACATTCTGGTTACCACCAACTGAAGGTGAAAGAGCAAAACATTCCTAAGACAGCATTTCATACGCGTTATGGACACTCCGAATTTCATGTCATGTCCTTTGGTTTAACCAACGCGCCAGCTGCCTTTATGGATCTTATGAATCGGGTATGTTGACCGATGATGGATAAATCGGTAATAGTGTTCATCGATAACATCATGATTTATTCAAAAACTGAAGAAGAACATGCCGATCATATTCGAGAAGTATTGGAGACGGTCAGAAGCAAGAAGCTATATGCTAAGTTCTCTAAATGCGCATGTTGGCTTCGAGAAGTTCAATTTCCGGGTCATGTGGTTAATCCCGAGGGGATCAGGGTGGACCTGCAAAGGTTGAAGTGGTGATGCAATAGGAACCTCCAAAGACGCCATCTGAGATTTGTAGTTTCCTAGGCCTGGCAGGTTACTATAAGAGGTTTATCCAAGATTTCTCCCAGATAGCTTCTCCTTTGACTAGGCTGACCCGGAAGGACGTGAAGTATGAATGGAGATTGATTAGGAGAAGGCCTTCCTAGAACCAAAGATGAGGTTAGCCCAAGCCCCTGTCTTGACGTTACCTGAAGGGAACAAGGAACTGGTAGTGTTGATACATACGTACCTAGATATGGATCTTATTTTAATATGTCTTGAATGTCTTACACTTATGTAATGCTTGGGTACTTAATGAAATGAGAATGTTTGGTTGTGATTTATAATGTTTAATATTTCATTAATGAGTTGTGTAACATATATTGACTAGATTATATAGGTTTGTGATTGTTTGAATTGATATGCATAATGTTATAATAATGAATACATTCAAACTTGGTTAAGTGAAGTTGTCATGCGTCCGACTGGACCATGCGCCCCAACAGTGGTCATGCGTCCGAATGGCCATGCGACTGAGTGTCCATGCGCCTAAATAGTCCATACGCCTGAACAACTTCATGCAACTGACTCAGTCGCACGACTGAACACTCAGTCATGCGAATAGATCAACCGCATGGCTCAATCACACGAATGAACCATGCAAATGGTTCAGTGGCACGAATGAGTAACCCTAACCTATAAATACCACCTAATTCATGAAAAAACACAAGCATTATACACACTTCGACTCCAAACCTACCCTAGCCATCCAGAGATCTTTAAGATCATACTCCAAGTTCATAGATCGTAGTAGATCGATTCCTAATAGATTCTTAACCTTAGATTCAATACATAATTGTTTATACGTGCGTTCTCACTGATTGGATCGCCAATCAAATAGGATTCCGCACTATTTGGTTCGGTATACACGTTAATCAGTTAGTACATCGTCAAGTACACGGTCCCTAACAGTGGTATTAGAGCCTTGGCTCTTGATTACGTGTTGTTTCAAACTTCATCAGGTTCAATCGCACGATTGAGTTCATGCGCATTCCCCAAACGCATGATTGGAATCATTCGTACCCTCATTCGTACGACTGAGAACCCTATTTGGACTGTTCAACCGCATTAGTTCATTCGGCCGACTGACTCATCCGCATTAGTTCAGTCGCACGATTGAACCAGTCGCCTAGTTCAATCGCCCGAATAAGCCCAATCGCATACCTTCATTCGCACATATAAACAGTTTGTTTAATACTAAAGTTAAGTGAAATGGAGGACAAAGTTTCAGCATACACAGCAAGTAGAGACACTCGTATTCAGAATCGACTGCTATTGGAGAACGAAGTGAAAATTCACAATAAACCCCCGAAGCTTATCACATAAGATGAGTACCCACAATGGAAGCAACGTTTCGAAATCTACTTAAATGGAGTAGATACAAATTTGTGGGAGGCAATAAAGTCGGGGTACAACATGCCATCAGGAGTTGACGTTGTCAAACTTACGTTAAGTGGCATGTCTGATGCACAAAAGGCGAAACACAACGCTGAGAAGAAAGTCTACGCTTTGCGTACTCAGTCTATTCGGAAGGATATCTTCCCTCAGTACTCGAAGTATACTCAAACAAAGAAATTATGGGATGCGTTGGAGAAGAGGTATGATGGAAATGCCTGACTCAAGGCCATTAAGGAAAAAGCTTTGAAGAAGGAGTTTGACAACTTCTCTTCAATGGGAAAGGAAGGCCTGGACGACGTGATCGACAAATTCCACCACTTGATGAGTGAGATGCACACTCATGGAGTAACTACGTCGATGGAGGATAAGGTATCCAACTTTGCAAACGGATTGCCAGGGAAATGGGCTTCTTTCGTTTCAAATCTCAGACAGAATGGGATGCTCTCGAAGTTAGATATAAATGACTTCATTCTGAAACTAAGAGAGGATGAGCTTAGGATGAAGTATCGAGAGCAAAAGGCTAACTATGATCAGAATCCGGCACTTTACAATGCGACTCCTTAGGCCAAGACATCTGGAGCACGACTGCAGATTGCCTTCATCTCAAGCTTAGCAAGTCCAACACAAGCATTTACTTTAGGTCCTGAAACGCCAGGGTCATCTGGTACTCAGTATATTATACCTCAAGCCAATGTAGCAAAACTGAAAACCGATAACTTTGGCAACGTAACTGTTGAGGTGGCCAGAGAACAAATGGACCTCTTAGCTGCTATAGTTCACTCCTATGATGGACTAATTGCGGGAAAGATAGGAAATTGCCATCTAACAGTTGAGGATTATAAACTGGATGAGATGGAGTTGGAACAGATGGATATTATGTGGGCCTTGGCAAGTGCTGTCCGACGAGCGAAAAAGTTTGTCAAGAAGACTGGACAGAACTTGGTTGCAACCAAGGACACGACCTTTGGCTTCGACAAGTCAAAGGTAACCTGTTTCAACTATGGTGAGAAGGGGCACTTCAAATGGGAGTGTGTGAAGCGAAAGAAGACTGGTAATGGCAATCCTTTCTTGTCCTTTAATCGTAAGGAAAATGCCATATCTAGTAGTTCTACTTCATCAAGAAAGGACCCTAAAGCCTTGACTGTTAACGATGATGAAGGACAGGACTGGAGTTTTCGGTTTGTCTCACCGGGAGAGTCCAACATAGCTAGTGTGGTGGACATAGATGACGATTCTACTAGTGAGGGAGACATAGTAGTAGAGCTCGCGATGACCAATTCTAAAGACACTACACCAGTGGTCAACCACCTGCCTGAAGAAGAAAAATCTACATCAACATCAGAATCACCAGAACCCGAGACAATAGATTCTGCACACATGGCTCATTCCTCTTCAACATCTCAGGTAAGTACTACTAACCAGTTGTTTAATAATCATGCTTGTTCTGACTGTAATAAATTTAGAGAAAGCATAGATTTAAAATTTGTTAGGTTATTAGATCATAATGATAGCCCAATAAAGGATTTGGAACTGTGCACTGAAGCTAATAGAGTTTTAAAAGAAAATGAGCACAGTTACAAGGAAAAGATAGACCTTTTGAACAAACAGCTTAGGGAAACTGAAGTAGTTGCCTTTAACCAAGCTAATGGCATTAGGTACTATCTTAACTCACTAGAGGGCACTAAGAAGCAGAAAGCACTTTTAGAAGTAGAAGTCAACTCTTTAAAACAAAAACTACACAGTTGGACAAGCTCATCCCATATTGTCCAACACTTAGTGAGAGAGAGAAACAACAGGGAGGGATTGGGATACAAAATGGTTCCGCCACCACCTAAGACCTTGATGATCACCAAAACCAAACCAATTAATTACAACCCCATCAAGGATCATGTGGTGACCACTCCTCTCGTTAGTGACCCAGATTCCATAAGTAAATCAATTGAATCTGGTACTAAACAAAAGGAGTCCACTTCTAAAGCAAAAGGAAAGATGCCTTGTGTTAACCTGGAAAAAGAGTTTGAAAAGGTCAATTTAAAGTCAGGTTCCAACAAAGTCAAATCAGAATCTAAAAAGACTATTAAACCTAATCAATCACGAGTATCATGTCAAAGTCCAGGTAAACAAGAAATAAAAGATGTAAAACAAGGTAAAACAATTAACTTTGTAAAACCTGACCATACATCTAACAAACAAGTGTCTCAATCCAAACAAAATAAGGTCATCCGTGTGATACCTACATCTCCACAGAATCAAATAAACCGTAAAGTTGAAAGCAGGTCTTGCTACAATTGTGGAGTGTGCGGTCATATTGCGTCTAATTGTCCTTATTATCAGACACCGAGGAGAAAAGTTGAACTTCCTGCATCTAAAACTAGATCTTTTAAGAGGAACTCCATGACGCCTCCAAAAAGGTATAGTGAATCCAAAGTTCAACCCATCAGTCAGTCATTTGTTTATTACAAACAGGCCTTACACAAAGCTGGCCTATGGAAAGAAAATTTCGCCTCAGCGTCTGAAAATGAGAACGAATAGAAATCTGAGCTTCCCTCAACCTCAAATGGTCAATGGGTTGAGTTTATGTTGTGTGATGCCTCGGGGAAACCCAAGCCAGTGAAGGCTTGGGTTCCTAACTTCAACTAATGTTTTCATTAATTGTGCAGGGTGTTCGCTATAGTGCTGAGACTAACACGTGGATTGTAGATAGCGGAGCATCCACGCACATGACGGGGAATAGAGCTCTGTTATCAAACGTCAGACAAATCAAAGGATGGCATGTTTCATTTGCTAGAAACAAAGGCGGGTATATCACAGCCCAAGGGGAAGTGGGAAATCAAAAAGTTAAGTTTCCCAAGGTAAACTATGTCCAACAATTACAAAATTACTTTTTGTTTCTCAAATATCTGATAAAGGCTTCAAAGTAGTCTTTGACAACAAGAAGTGCTACGTTCTGAAGAAGGACTACGTGCTCCCAGAGGACCAAGTCCTAATGTTAGCTTCAAGATATAATGATCTTTATGTCCCGGATCTTTCAAAGGCCTCCACAACGGATTGTGAAGTTTAGTGCTTTTTCTCCAAAGCTACTAAAAAGGATTCCATCTCCTGGCATAGGAGAATGGGACACATAAATCCAAGGAAGATGAATCACTTGATCCAGAACGATTTAGTGAGGGGAGTGAATGTCAAAAACTTCCAACTCCTGGATTTTTGTGTTGCGTGCAACAAGGGCAAACAGACAAAGAAGTCTCATAAGGAAAAGAAAGTTCATTCCATAGAACTAACTCTTGAGCTTCCTCACATGGATCTGTTTGGTCCAGTTAGTACAAGAAGCATTGTAGGTGACTTGTACTGCTACGTAGTTACGGATGACTACTCAAGATTCTCTTGGGTAATGTTTCTGATGTCCAAATCATAAACATTTGAAACTTTCAAGGAATTAGTAATTACACTCGAATCCCTATACAAGCTGAAAGTACGACAAGTGCGCTCAGACAACAGAACCGAGTTCAAGAATCAGTGGATACAGGCCTACTGCAAGGAAAATGGAATTGTCCATCAATTTACCTCTGCCTACACTCCTCAGATGAACGATGTTGCTGAACAGAAGAATCGTAGCTTGATAGAGACCGCACGGACTATGCTAGCAGACTCGAAACTGCCTATTCAATTTTGGAACGAGGCAGTTGCAAATGCATGTTATACGCTCAATCGAGTTCTGGTAGTTTAATGCCACGGAAAAACATGCTATGAGTTACTACAACGACGTAAACCTAACTTAAACTATCTCGAGCCGTTTGGCGCTCTTTGGACCCTGATGAAGAAGACTCAGGAGGAAAAATTTAGCGAGAAGGTTGATGAAGGGATTTTTCTAGGATACAACATACCAAACAAGAGAGTTTACAACAACTCAACGGGTCAAGTAGAGGTGTGGTGTAATGTTGATGTTCAGAGATACACCACACCACCTGCTGGAACAGGGCCTGCTTACTTCTTTCACTATGACGGATTCTTCAAGTCCTTCAACATACCTCTCTCCACATCTGAAGACGAGTTGGCAAACAAGATGATTTACGATGTCTTGAACACATCATCTCAAGATTCAACTCCATACGGTTCACAAAGTTAATCATCTACCAACTTAGGGGGAGCACTTGATGTGAGTGACTCTTCCTCTAATGAAGAAAATGTGGAAAATGATCAGAACAAACAGGATGAATAGGTTTCGACTACCACAAGTCCACAAGCATCTGACAGTTTCTAAACCTCAGTTTCCTATTGCCTCAGATCCAGAACCAAATGTTCGCAATCTTGATTCTGAGGTAGTTGTTCCAACAACTCCCGGCTCACTTCTACACATCTATCATCCTTTGGATAATGTCATAGGAGATGTGAGATAAGGAGTTCAGACGAGAAATCAGTTGTACTCAGCTGATTATGCCTTTGTGATGGAAAAAGGATACCTTTACGATGGTGTCTATCATTGCTTTGTGTCTTAGTTTGAGCCAAAGTATGTTAGTGAAGCTCTGAATGATGTGGCATGCGTGAGTGCCATGCAAGAAGAACTTCTTCAGTTCAAGAAGTTGGGTGTATGGACTCTAGTGGATAGACCTAAGGTGCTATGGTCATTGGCACCAGATGGGTCTTGAAATGCAAGAAAGATGATCAAGGAGTGATCATCGGAAACAAGGCTCGGCTTGTTGTTCAGGGATTTCGACAAATTGAGGGTATTAACTACAATGAAGTGTTTGCACCCGTGGCAAGAATGGAAGCAGTCCACATCTTCCTTGCCTATGCATCGTATATGAAGATCAAAGTATATCAACTAGATGTGAAGAGTGTGTTCCTTCATGGTGAGATCCGAGAGACAGTGTATGTCAGTCAACCCGAGGGATTTGAGGATCCATTTCATCGGGACAGAGTTTACAAACTCGACAAGGCGCTATATGGGCTTCATCAAGCTCCGAGGGCCTGGTATGAGAAACTCTCGACGCATCTTGTGAAACATAGCTTTCTCAGGGGAGTTATTAACTGTACATTGTTTAGCAATGAAAAAGATGGGGATTTACAACTGGTACAAATCTATGTCGATAACATAATCTTCGGATCCAAGAACGAAGATTAATGTAAAGAGTTTGAAGTAGTAATGAAGGCCGAGTTTAAGATGAGTGCAATGGGAGAGATGAAGTTCTTTCTCGGGTTACAGGTGGATCAGACACCAAATGGGATTTTCCTACATCAGACCGAGTGTGTAGGTGATATTCTTAGTCCGTTTGACATGGAGAATGCTTCTACAACTGGAACTCCACTTGCTACAAACCATGATGTAGCACCCGACAAGAATGGTGATCTGGTAGATGCCACTATGTACCGAGGGATGATTGGATCTCTCGTGTATCTCACTACCTCACGACCTGATATCATGTATGCTACATGTTTATGTTCACGATATGAGGCAAAGCCTAATGTGAACCATCTTATTGGGGTCAAAAGGATTTTTTGTTATCTGAAGGGTACACCCGCACTTGGGTCGTGGTATCCTCATGATGATGACTTTGAGCTTAGAGCGTATAGCGACTCGGATTACAGAGGCTGCAAGATGAACTACAAGTCTACATCCGTAGGGTGTCAGTTCTTTGGGTGAAGATTAGTAACCTGGTAGTGTAAGAAGCAGACCTCGGTTGTATTGTCAACCTGTGAAGCTGAATACGTTGCTGCTGCAAGTTGCTGTTCACAAATCATATGGACTCAATAGCAAATGCGGGATTACGGTTTGAAATTCTCTTTTACTCCTATCTTTGTTGATAACTCTCCTGCAATTGCAGTCACTAAAAACCTGGTCCAACATCCTAAGACCAAACACATCGGAATTAAATATCACTTTATACGTGATTGGTTGAAAAGAACTTAATCGATGTGGTAAAAATAAACACAAATTTTCAATGCGCTGACCTCTACACAAAGGCTTTTGACAAACCACGTTTTCTATATCTGTTAGAGGTCAACGGCGTTAAAAAGAAAAGTGAGGTCATTCTCGAAGATGACCATGTGTAGTCCGATGTGTAGTGTAAATTTACTTTTATTTTTCAATTTTTTATTTTATTTGCTTAATTTTAAGTTGTTTAATTAAAATTGGTCTTATTGTTTTGCCTATTAAAATCCTAAAACGCTAATCCATTACCGTTTTAAAATTTTAGGGGGAGATTAGGTTTAGATAATATAAAAAAACGAGGGAGGAGGAGAGGTAGCTGATAAAAAATCGTATGTGTGATATCGATTCAATCTTATGGAATATGATAGTACACAGGAGCAAACCATTTGGGACTTTAGAATTTTAAATTGAAAAAGATGCAAAGTTCAAGTATAGGTCTGTGTAGTCTGAGCAATATAAAAGGAAATATGATGGAGAAAGTAGCTACTACTAAGGTAACATAAAGAAAGTAGACCTAGAGGTTGCTAGACCACAGATGATATGTCGGTAGATTCAACACAATAGATGACTAGACCTTTTTGGTGATCTCAAGATTAAACTAAAATGTTTGACTAGCTGTGGGTAACACCTTATCTCTTGTTAACACAATCAACAAGATTCCAATAAGGGGTGAGGAGCAAAATAAATGCCACCAATGTGTGCGTAAGACCAAAGCATGAGCAAGAGCACATAAAAAATGCAAATACAATCAAACTGATAACCTATGTTGTTTGTGAGATTTGTGCAAAAAGAATGAAATTGCTCAAACAAGAAGATAGGTTATGTGCCTCTTTGTTGTGCGGTGGCACTGACCTAAGGATAAGCATAACCTATAATTCTAGAATTCATTGTTGTTTGCCGCCTCTCTGCTGTGCGGTGGCACTGACCTGAGGCTTGGCTTCTCTTTGAAAGTTCTAAGAATATGTTCTTCTTGAATACTACCCTGAGACCGCTCAAAAATCTCCTGAGGAATGTTGATTACCATATAAGTGTGGGATCCACAAATGCTAGTTGAAATAAACAAACCTTAAACCATCACCAATCTCTGTTGAAACTCTGTGTATGGATTTAAGAGGACAAGTATACTGACAATCAATGTGGCTACAATTATTGAAAGTTCAAATCTGTGTGGGGACCTAATAGTACTAGTATGATTTCCAAAATTTGCTAAATGACTCGAGATAAAAAACAAGAATAGGGCATGAAAGGTTTTAGATAACTTGTCCCGAATGATTTGAATATCCTATATGATTCCAAATTGAATTGGTCCATGTATGGTTTAAATGAACTGAAGCTGCCATTTCAGAAAAATAATTTCTTAGATTTACATCTTAGGATTTAACCCTCACAAAAACATAAAAACATGTCTTAGTGTTAAGTTTCAGTAGTATTTTCTTCATTTCCATATAAAGTTTGTCAATTTCAGTTTGTTTAATATCGAACTATGTCATGAAAGTTGATAGGGAACCTTATCATCTAAATGGTCACGTCTGAGGTGACCACACGTGCTTTCAAATAAAAATGGGTCACGTCTGAGGTGACAAAGTATTTTAAAAGGACCACATCTGAGGTGGTCAAATGTTTTTCAAGTTAAAATGATTATGTCTAAGAGGATCAAAGGTTCATAATGTTAAATCAACAGTTTAAAAGGGTGTAAAATGTAAAATGGTCTTGAAGTCAAAAACCATAAGTATGATTCATTTGCACGACTGGACCATGAGCATAGACCAGTCGTATGATTGGAGGATACGAAGGTGGCCAATCACACGATTAACCCACACGTATGGGACGTATGTGCGATTGGACCATTAGGATACCTAAAATGTGCTAACCGCATGGATGAATGTGACCGAATGACCCAGTCGCACGACTGACCTCTAGTTGCACGACTAAAGGTGACAAACTGTGCTAGTCAAAAGACTGATCATCACTCGCATGAATCAACTATGTGACTGGGTTCAGTCGCACGAATGAAAGTAAACCCTAGTATAAAGAGTGGGTGAGTCGGTCGCAGTCGGTCATCATTCCCAAATCGCCCCTACATCGCATGAACATATCGTTACTCTGCCTGATTTTCAATTGAGCCTTCAAGACTATTGTTTGTTGTGTACTGACGATTTCTATTGACTATACAGGTATAATGCGGTGCAATCCGTGAAAATATCCATCAATTTAAGCCCAAAATCGACTTATATGAACCCTAAAAGAAACCGTGACTTACATTGAAAAATAAACTAATAAAACTATGTCTATTGTGCAATTAAACGTTATAATGTGTTTTGTCAGTGAATTGCGAGTCTAATGAGCCAAACCATGATGTGTAACATTAAAGACTGCTCAAAATTTGATTTTGAATTGAACAGTTAGTCTGTCATGCGAATGGATAATCTGATGAACTTCAGTCGCACGACTGAAAGGCGCGAATGGCCAAATCGCCTAGCTAAACCATGCGTATGAGTTCAGTCACACGACTGGGATAACCACATGAGATAGCATACGTATGAGCTTAGTCGCATGTTAAGTCATACGTATGAGGTCATTCGCACGACTTGATCTCAGTCGCACATTGTCATTCACACGACAAAACAGAGAATTTCATGTTCAAATGATTAAGTTGATTACTTATTGACTAACACTAACATTTATATTCATTGTGCAACAGATGGCTAGTCACTGGACTATGAGCGCAAGCACAACATCTGTGCTCATCTGGATTTGACATCTAGGAACGCAGCTGACTTCTCGGCCATTATCACATTTCTACGGAGATCGAGAATCTTCCGTGCCATCTCGACACCTTGCACTCCCTATCACTCGGTCCAACAGGCTTTCTGGGAAAGCACTATGGTGGACAAATCCTCAGATCCCCGTTGCATCCAGAGCTCGATATTTGGAGAGGCTTTTGAGATCACTGAGGATGATCTTCAGACAGTTCTCGAGTTTAGGGATGATGCTGGGTGTCCCACCCAATTACCCCCCCTTACTGTTCGAGGATGTTTTATGCGAGCTAAGTACTCTGGGGATATCAACGCAGGGGTGCTCAACAAGATCAACCTGTGCCTCGAGTTCAAGTACCTCGCTTATGTGCTGCTAAAGTGCATAGCATCTCGGAAGGGAGGGTTCGATGAGCTCTCAGATAAGATTCAGAACTCTTATGCAGCATTGGTGCTCAACCACCCGTTCAGCTTCTCGAAGATGATCTTCACCTATCTGTTGGAGAACATTGAGGGGAAAGGGAAGGAGGGCTTCTACATGTACCCTCAATTCATCCAGATGATTATCAATCAGAAACTACCGTCTCTGCCTAAAGAAAAGCAGGACGTTGTAGTTCTTGAGGTGATGGACGACACCACACTGGGTCGTATGAAGGTTTATAGGGGAAAGCAGGTTAAGCCCCCTGTATGGAGATTGTTCGAGCATGTGGCCCGGGAGGACTACATGGCGCCAAGCAGGCGTAAATGGTGTCACGTAGATAGTGACTCTGATGTTGAGGAGTTAGAGCTCCCGGAGGATGACTCCGACGACGACGACGGCGGTGATGGTGGAGATGCTTGGCCCACTTAACCAAGGGCCCCCACAGCTGATATCGGATCTTCGGCACCCATCCACAGAGATACTGAGGAGGAGGATACGGATGAGGAGCCCCTCACTCGGTCTGTTGGGAGGAAGGTGGTTGCAACAAAGCCAGGGCTCCGGGCGGTTGGTGAACGCCCTGGCGGATCGAGAGAGGCTGACATTGATCCTACTTATGCTCCCGATCAGCCAAGCCGTGTTCCAGGGGGATCATCCACCTTGAAGGGATCGAGGACGAAAAGGATGGCTCAGCCCCATGGCTTGAAGAAGAAGAAGAGAAGACTGACCTTCATAACCACCACCACTACTACCACCACTACCATCACTCCACCTACCACCACTACTACCACCCCATCTACCACCACATCTACCACACCCACTCCACCACCACCTTCATCTATATTACCCTCAATCTTCACCACTGCCACCACCACCACCACTAGCCATCCAGCTGCACCATCATCCTCCTCTCCATGTACATCTAGATCACCTCTACCTCCCTTTGGGGTACAGGAACAGTTGTCCGCGCTGAACCATACGGTGACGCGTCTGTTAGCGGCCGATGACGAGAAAACTGTACAGATTCGTCAGTTAGTAGATCTTACTGCTTTACAATCTCAGCAGATTTCTCAGCAGGCTCGATTGATTGATCAGCATGCTCAGTAGATGTCTCATCTCCAGGAGCAACATGCCAAGAAGATTGAGGAGCTGGAGGCTGCAAACAAGACTATCTTGCTAAAGCTCAAGGATCCAAAGAAGAGCCCTTGAAGATTGGAGAAGGAGACGGAGACGATGATGATGATGATGAGAGTGATGATGATGATGATGATGATGGTGATGATCATGAGGGTGATACTAATGCAGATGTTGATGATGATGAAGACGATTCTTTTGATGCGGGTGCCACATTTGCAAGCGAACGGAGGACCAATAGGATTCAAGATCAGGGTGCCTCCACATCCGCCCCGATAGCAGAAGAGTAGAGGATACATGATAAGAGTAATATTTAGTTATTTACTTTATTTAAATCATATGTATTCGAATATTATATATGATTATTGTAATGAATGTTTATATCTAAATTGTGGTATTTCCGTCTTGATTATTAACTAATGATTGTTGTGTTACATGTGTAAATCAAGCAGATCCAAACATTCAGAAGGATGAACATGATGCTGCTCCCCTCCAACAGATCAAGACTCAGCTCACGGTGATTCTTGATGTGCAGGGTATAGTTAGGAGATCGGTTATGTGCACTCCTAAAGAAGGAGAGATCATTCACAATCTCACTCATGAGCAAATTGCAGAAATGTTCAAGCTCAATCCCGATGAGATTGTCAAGGACGCTCCAACTTTTGTAGAAACCAGTGACGACGAGCTGAGTGACATTGATGAGATAGAGATCGAGGATGTCACTGCAGAGCACTATCCCGAGTTTTCAGCTCTAAGGATGTGGTTGCAGTCAAGGAATTATCCAAAGAAGAGGCTAAATAGACTTTAAGATGAATCTTTAAGAAGATTAGTCAAGAGCTTTGAAGAGACTGAGAAGATGTAAAATAAAATGATTGTACTAGACATGGACAACCCACAATATCTGGAGTTTACAAAAAGAACCAGAATACTTAGACAACAAGAGATTAAATCCATGGAGTTAGTACAAAAAACTCATGAAAAGAGGAAGGAATTGATGGATATGTTTCCAAACTCAGAGCACAGTGCTTACAAAGTTGATTTAGATCATAAATAACTTTGGAATAAAGCTACATCTGCTGGAGATTTAGTAAGAAATGTAATTCAGATAGGACAATTGATTTTGGAGATGTTAAATTCTATGATTGTTCCTGACAAGACAAACGAAGTAATGATTATGGCGTGGAAGTATGATGAGGTGTTTGATGCCTTTCTGTTAAAGAAAGTTAATGCTATATGTGATGTCTATCACTTTTATTCAAGCATCATAAAAGTCCATGTCCAAGACTTAAAGGAATGGCATAAGTTACCTCTCATAAACCTTTGGCAAAACTTTTTGATAGAGGAATTTCTAGAATGCAATCATCTTTGCAATCAAGATGTGATCAAGAAGACAAGATGTATTTCCAAAAGATAAAGAGGAAAGACAAAGGAGAATCAAGCTTATCTAATGATATTGATTATTTGGAAGCCTTTGGAGATAAATATGTTGAGAAAATGACCAATCCAAGATTGAAAGCGATTGATGGTACACAAACTTTCAAACTATTCCTGAGAAGGTTCTATGACTTCACAGACTTTTATCTTAAGCTGGTCGAAAATGAAGATGATTAGGATAAAGATCTGATTCGTTTATTTGGAGTATTTGAGTTGAAACTCCTTCACCCGAGCTACATATCATTCTTGTTAAATCAGAAATTTCAACAAGTATCATTGTTGAAGCTGAGCATGATAGAAAGTATTTAATGACTGTTATAGAAGTAATAAATGTAGCAATGGAAACAATTTCTTTGAGGAATGCAATGACTTATGCAAACATTGTGAAGAAAAACATATACAACATAGAGTTCATGAGAATATCAAGCAAAGGAGTGATGGATATCTACATAATAGATAATACAACTCCGATGGACATGTATACGACTCCGATGGACATGTATGCATAAAGGATAACACAACTCCGATGGACATGTATGCAAATGTGGATATAGCCGATCTATCCAAAGAAACTTTTCTAGTGATGGAGGCAATGGAGATTAAGACTAATTATTTAAAGCCTGAGCAACGGATTTTGGCAGAGAAATACAAATCATTAATAAAGAAGGCTTTACGTGAACTGGAGCTGAATAAAGAGAAGCCCATGTTCAAAGTGAAAGAAGAACCTGGAGATTTTTTGACTGAAGACCTATGCATATCTTAGGGGGAGTATGGTTAGAGCTCTTTGAAGATTAGAATTAGCATTTATATTTCAGTTTTTGTCATAGTATAGGGACTTATTTTATAAATATATGATCCTTTTGTTTCTGTATTAGTATAAGTAGGATTATACGTTTTTTGTGCACGGACTCACATAGATTTAGATATTGAGAACATTCTATGCATTGTAATCCTATGCTAATATCAATGAAACTTCTATGAATTTTTCTAATAATTTCATTTGTTGATTATATTGTTCAAAAAATTGTCAATTGCATCTTATCTTACAATCAATCCATTTGAACCAATCTAAACTTGCATGGTGAAATAAGGGTCGTTTCTAGGGTCTAGGTGGCCATTTTAGAAAGCTTAAAGTTAAAGAAAGTGAAGAAAAAAGGTGGTTTCTGGATGAATTTAGGGTTTGGAATAGTATAAGATAAAGAGAGTGAAAGAGGGGGGAACTGTTGGGTATATATATGAAATAGATCTCAAAAAAGTTAATTAAAGAGGATAAACTTTGAAATCCGAATGTCAGTCCCACCTCTGAAAAAGTAAGTTGCTTTTGCCCAAAAGTTAGTTTTCTAGGAACACTCATATCATCCAAAGGTAATTATACTTCAAATGTTTTGATGAAAAGCTTTTGAAGCCAAAATAGCTTCGGAAGATATTCAATAGAGTTTAGAAATTTTTTCTTCAGAAGAGATTAAGACTTGGAATTTTTTAATAAAGCTTCTGAGAGCAAATTTGCTTTCGAACAAAAATTGTTCTTGAAAACATACAAGCACATAGGAGTAAAGTTCAGCTTCAGAAGATATTTTGGAAATTTCTTTCGTAGGAAAATTTTCTTAAGTAGTTGTTTGTTTTGAGAACTTCAATTTCTTCCAAAGGTAATGAGTATCTTCTTAAGATAAAAATATCAAAATTTTAAAAAATTTAAGGAATGTCTTCTCCAAAGAATTTTTTTTCTTCCAAAGTAAACAAGGGCTTATGAAGGTGATAAAATAGACAACTTACGACACATAGAATTTTGAAATAACATGATTAAGTTTTAAGAAAAGCTAGTCAAAGTTAATAATCCCAATAGCTTATACAAGATATTTAAATCTATGCTCATCAAAAGCTTTGGTGAATAGATTAGCATTTTGTTTATTTTTGTTAAGTCTAAATAGTTTTATTAATCCCTTTTCAAAGTTATCTATAATCAAATGATGCCTGATATTGATGTTTTGTCCTTGAATGTTGCATAGATTCTCTGTGATAGAAGTAACACTATTGTTGTCTATTTGGATAGGAGTTTCTTTGAAGTTGAATCCGTAATCTAGCATCTTATTCTAAATCCAAAAGCAGTTGAGCATAGTAGCTTGCAGTAGCAACGTATTCAGCTTTAGCAGTTGATGCAGAGACACAGGATTGCTTCTCGTATTACCATGAGACTATCCTTCCACCAAGGAACTGACATCCCCCTAATGTAGACTTTGCAGTCATATTGCAGCGACCATAGTGATTAATAGGTTCAAATGGAACAATCTGTGATTATTATCAAGCAATTGAAAATAATATGAAAAATGTAATCAACACAAAAAAATATCAAAAAAATTCATAGAGTTTCTATTGATATTAGTAGGATTACAAAGTGACCTGCACAATACAAGAAATCCTATTTATACTAATAACAAGAAGAAAAGGAACATATATTTACATAATAAGTCCCTATACTATGACAATCCTAATCTACAGACTGAAATGCTAATCTTTCAAGGGTTCTAACAATACTCCCCCTAAGATTTGCATTTGTCTTCAATAAAAGAAATCTTCTGGTTCTTCTTTAATCTTGAACATCGGCTTCTTTTTATATAGCTCTAGTTCTTGAAGAGCTTTCTTGATTGAAGACTTGAACTTCTCTACTAAAATCCTTTCCTCAGGCTTGGTGTCATTTGACTTTATTTCTATTGCTTCCATTACCAACAATGTTTCTTTTGTGAAAAGTGCAATATCCACATTTGCTTACATCTCTATTGGCTTTGGATTATCTTTTGGGTAAATTTCTAACACTCCCATGCTAGAAATTCTCATGAACTCTATGTCTTTTATGTCTTTCTTCACAATATGAGCATATGACATTGCCTTCTTTAAATATAATCTCTCCATTGTATCATTCATAACTTTTATGATAGTGAAAAAGTATCTTCTGTCATTCTCTGCATCTCCTGATGATACTGACTCAAAAGTTTGAATGGACAAGAATGAGATATAACTCGGATGAAGACGTTTTAGTTCAAACACTCCAAACAAACTAATCATATCATTGTCCTAATCTTCTAAATTTCTTACAAGCTTCATATGAAAAGTTGATGAATCATAAAACCATCTCAAATTTGGTTTTGTTAATTTAGTTCCATCGATAACTTTCAATCCAGGATTGGTTACTTTCTCAAATTACTTATCACTAAAAGTCTCTAAGTAACAATCTTCAATAGGCTCACTTTATTCTTCTTTCTATGAATTATTCTTCATCTTGGAAAAATAGCTCTTGTCTTCTTGATCATGAGTTTTCAGAAGGGCAGGCATTCTTGTTATTCCTCTATCAAGTTATTTCACAAAGTTTTCTTCTCTATTCGCCTTGGTAGGATTAAAAAGAGGTATCTTGTAATTCCTTCAGATCTTACACAGGTAATGTTATCATACTAGAGTAAAAATGATACACATCACAAATTGCATTTACTCTTTTGATTAGAAAAGCATCAAATAGCTCATCATATTTCCATTCAATAATCTTCACTTGCGTTGTTTTGTCAGGCACAATCACGGCATTCAACAACCCCGATATTGATTGTCCTGTTTGTAGCACATTTCACACTAGGTCTTCGACTGATCTAGCTTTATTCCAAAGCTGATTTTGATCAATAGACACTTTATATCCTTGTTTTTCAACATTAGGAAACATACTCATAAGCTATTTCTTGATTTCATGAGATCTTCTTACTAACTCCATTGACTTTATCTCCTGAGGCTTTAGCATTTTGGTTTTTTTGGTTATTTCTAGATATTGAGGACTATCCATATCTAGAATGATCATTTTGTTATACATCTTTTTTGTTTCTTGGAAACTTGTCACTAGTCTTCTTAAGCACTCTCCTTGAAGCTTATTCAATCTTTTTCTTGGATAATTCCTTGACAACAGCCACATTCTTAAAACTTGTATGCTCATATCATTAGGGTTAGGGTGATGCAATTCGGTCACAGGAACATCATCAATATTTAAGCTTTCATTCAAAGGTGTCCGTTAACCATGTTCAAGACTTATTTCATTTGGATATGCTAGAGCTGAGGAATCTGCAAACATACATTTTTCATACTCCTCATTTATCTGAGTCACCGTCAATCCATCCAAATATACTTTGTTATACTTCTTCCTAATCAGATAACTGTATCTGTCTTCAAAATCTATAGGAATGTCATCTTGAGTCATATCAACTGGAGAATCAACAACATCACATACATCTTCATCTTCTAGCACTTCATCATACCATTCCTCTGGTAGATATAACTCTATATCATCTAGTGCTTCAATTTTTTCTTGCATATCTATTTCTTTTGCATTCTCAACTATGTAAGCAGTCTTTTCAATTTTGGAATGATTTGAAGATGTTTCAACTTCATCCATATTTCTTTTCCCCTTTTTGATTCAGTAAACTTTCCAGTTACAGACTCTTAAGGTTCTTGAAAAGTTTCTTCCTCAACAATGTAACGCCCCGTTCCCGGGACGCTTACAGCTGGCCAATCATTGCTCATAAAACATATAATTACATTAGCATGAAATAAACGTTGCAGCGAAAACATTTAAAACAATATTTTCATCGACAATGCTTTTGCAAAATAATACAATATTCATTACACAATTTCATTTGTTCGCATTATCATGCAAAAACATTAACAAAAGAATGCCATCCCAATGCCAAGTAGTTGCCCCATGCCATCCTCAGCAATGCTCACTTGCCGAATGGAAAATGCATAAAAAGTCAGCGATGTTGAGTGAGTTCTAGTTTTACATTAAAACATACTTTTGCTTTCATTAAACCGTTCATTTCTTTAACATGTGATCACACATCATATGTACACATAAATAATATCATTATTATCTTCATTATTCATTCTTTCGTCATTACATCCTTTCCTTTCATCAACACCATGAACTTTACCCTTCATGCTCATGGTACTGTGCCTAAGCCTATCATAGACCTTCATTCACGGTGCCCAGCACCTTAGGGCATAATACCTAAGATAAAGTTCAGGTATACCATTCTCATGTGTTATGCTATTGATGCTCATGGTATTGGACCCAAGCCTATCATAGACCTTCATTCACGGTGCCGAGCACCTCTGGCCACAGTACCTAAGGCAAGGAACAATGGTTCCATACAAATGGTATTTCACAAAGAATGACCCCAATGTGCATCGTCCAGGGGTAGCAATCCCACACACCGTTGGGCTAACACGTTTTAATGGAGTGTCCCAACATACTATGCTTGCAAGACTTCTTTACTTTCTTCATTCATTAATGCATGTATTCTTACATCATGTTCCTCTTTCATTATCTTTCGCTTTACGTTACATACTACTTTCATTTCATTCATTAACATTCAGTGTAAAGTCACGGTAAAGATAAACATACCTCATAATAAGGAACATAACATACATAAACATTATCATCATACAGGGCAACATCATACATACATAACATGCATAATCATGCCATTCATCATCATCATCATATGCTCCAATCATATATCATAACATGCCCATCATAAAAACTTGAACCTCAAACAGTCAACCTACATAGCCTCGGGAACCTCCCAAGTCAAGCTTGCATTCCACCATTTTCCAAGAAGTCAGAAAACAGTCTAAGGGTACATCCGCATTTGCTATTGTTCATCCGCATTTGCCTTTTGTTCATCCGCATTTCCCCGTGCTTCATCCGCATTTCCCCATGCTTCATCCGCATTAGTCGTCTGCACTCGTTCACATAGACTTTCTCATCCGCATTAGCCTTACTCATCCGCATTTAGCCATCCGCATTCCCCATACTCAGTCAATGCTCATACGCATTGACCTTGCTCATCTGCATGAGCCATCCACATTTCCCATACTTAGTCAATGCTCATCCGCATTGAACTTGCTCATCCACGTTGACCTTGCTCATCCTCATGAGCCATCCGCATTTCCCATAGCTAAACAATGCTCATCCGCATTGACCTTGCTCATCCGCATGAGCCATCCGCATTTCCCATACTTAGTCAATGCTCATCCGCATTGACCATGCTCATCCGCATAAGCCATCCGCATTTCCCATACTTAGTCAATGCTCATCCGCACTAACTATTCATCTGCATTTTTCCCATTACTCATCCACATTTACTTTCCAACACTTAAGCAGATTCAAAAACTTAACACGTGAGCCTAAAACATCAGATTACATTCCCATACACCATTCATCATGTTCTAAGATTAAATCTTAACCTCTAAGCCTTAGAAACACCATCATACAATATCAAGCATGAACATAACCATACATCCCATCATACACAAAATCAAACATACGGGTTCGGAACACAGTTTAATGAAAACTTACATTCATGCATTTCCAGCCCCAAAACAATTAAAAACCAGTAAAAGAGGGGTTCTAGAACTCACCTTTACAGCTCTTGAGTATGGCTTTTTTTCCAAACACATTTGCAAATTGAATTCAACCGCCTAGAACCCACTAAAAACATAGCCGAGACGTATGAACACACATAAGCATAAAACCAAGGATAAAACTAGTCACAAACACATGAATTCTTACCTTGAATTCGAATTCTTTCTTGTTCTTCCTTCAAAACCGAGAGTTGTTGCTCCCAGCTACTGTCTCTCTCTCTTTCTCTAAAACCCAAAAATTAGTGCTTTATGTGACATATGGGCGGCCATACCACCTTTTACACCCATTTTTCAAACATTTTGTCCTTTTGGACACTTTTTACCCCAAGACTTTCTTTTCCTTCATTTTTTCACTTTATTCATTCTTTCTTTGTCTTTAAAATAACCAGGTGTTACAAGTCCACCCCCTTAAATAGGTTTCGTCCTCGGAACCTGTTATTCCTTGAACAGATGTGGGTAATCTTGTTTGATCTCTTCTTCGGTCTCCCACGTAGACTCGGATCCCTTCTTGTGCTTCCACTACACACGCATAAGAGGAACCACTTTTTTTCTCAACCTTTTCTCTTTTCGATCGATGATTGCCACTAGTTGCTCCACATAATTGAGCCGTTCGTCTACTTCGATATCCTCCAGTGGAACAATCATGTCTTTATCTGACAAGCACTTTCTCAGGTGAGATAAATGGAATATCGGGTGAATTCCACTTAACTCATCTAGTAACTCTAGTATATAGGCCACCTCTCCTACTCGAGCAATGATTCGGAATGGTCCTATATACCTTGGGCTCAACTTGCCCCGTTTCATTAATCGGATATTGCCCTTCCAAAGTGAGACCTTCAACATAACCCGGTCACCCACGTGGAACTCAATCGGTCTGCGTCGTTTATCAGCATACGACTTATGTCTATCGTTGGCTGTCTTCATGAAGGCCTTGATCTTTTCAAGCTTTTCAGTCGTAGCTTCGATTACCACGACGCTCCCCAAATCCTTTTGACCAATATCACCCCAACAGACGGGCGTTCTGCATCTCCTACCGTATAGCATCTCATAAGGTGGCATACCAATCCTAGCATGATAACTGTTGTTGTATGAGAATTCAGCTAACGGTAAGTGGTCATCCCAACATCCCCCAAAATTGATAACACATGCTCGAAGCATGTCCTCCAATGTCTGAATGGTCCTGTCTGACTGAACATCGGTCTGGGGATGATAAGTCGTGCTAATATGTAACCTCGTCCCCATGGTGTCGTGGAATTTCTTCCAGAATTTGGATTATAATCGGGTGTCATGATTAGACACAATGGACACCGGCACACCGTGACGGTTACAATCTCTTTGATGAAAAGATCAGCCAACCTCTCAGATGAATATGTCTCGCAAATCGGTTGGAAGTGAGCACTTTTTGTCAAGCTGTCAACAATCACCCATATAGCATCATACCTTTTCGGGGTACGTGGCAGCTTGGTAATAAAGTCCATGGCGATCTGCTACCACATTCATTCCGGTATATCCAAAGGTTGGATCTTCCCATACAGCTTCTAATGCTTGGCCTTCACCTATAGACAAGTAAGGCATTTACTCACATACTCCACCATGTCATGTTTCATACCCGGCCACCAATAATCCTTCTTCATGTCTTGATACATCATTGTGGCACCAGGATGAATGGAGTATTGAGTCTTGTGAGCCTCATCCATGATCTTCACCCATAGATCCCCAAAATGAGGAATCCACACCCGTCGAAATTGGGTTTAAAACCTAGTGTGTTTTTACCCAATTCCCCAACCAGACCTCTCATCCTTTTAGAGTTAAGATGATCTTCTTTCAATGCCTCATATTGATACTCTTTGACTTGCTTCATCAGATCAGTGGTCATGATTAGTTGATATGTTTTCACCCGAATCGGCTCGCGCCTCTCTTTTCGGCTAAGGGCATCAGCCACCATGTTGGCTTTACCCGGATGGTAGTGAATCTCACAATCATAATCGTTTATAAGTTCCAACCATCGTCTTTGCCTCATGTTCAAATCCTTCTGCTCGAATAAGTACTTCAAACACTTGTGGTTAGTGAAAATGGTGCACTTCGGCCCGCAAAGATAGGTCCTCCAAATCTTTAGCGCGAAGACCACGGCTGTTAGCTCTATGTCATGAGTAGGATAATTGACCTCATGAACCTTCAGCTTTTGGGATGCATAGGCTATAACCTTCCCTCTCTGCATTGCACACACCCCAACCCCGAATAGGAAGCATTAGAATAAACCACCACATCTTCACTCCCATCGGGTAATGACAGAATAGGAGCTTGACTCAACCTCGCATTCAATTCTTCGAGCGCCTTCTCTTGAGCTTCACCCCATACGAACTTCACATCCTTTCGGGTCAACTTGGTTAGTGCAGAAGCGATCTTAGAAAAGTCTTGGATAAATCTTCTATAGTAGCCCACCAAACCCAAGAAACTGCGAATCTCGGATGGCGTCTTTGGAGACTTCCATTGCATCACCGCCTCCACCTTTATCAGGTCCACCATAATCCCTTCGGGATTCACCACATGACCCAAGAACTGAACTTCGCTCAACCAGAACGCACACTTGGAGAACTTGGCGTACAACTTCTCCTTTCTTAGCGTCTCAAGAACCTCCCGAATGTGACTGGCATTCTCCTCTTCATTCTTTGAATAAATCAGGATATCATCAATAAACACAATCATTGATTTATCCAACATCGGCCAACACACTCAATTCATCAAATCCATAAAAGCAGTTGGCGGGTTGGTAAAACCAAAAGACATTACAAGAAACTCGTAGTGACCATAATACGTGCAGAAAGCTGTTTTAGGAATGTCTTGCTCCTTCACCTTCAGTTGATGATAGCCAGATCGAAGGTCTATTCTTGAGAACCAACTGGCACCTTGAAACTGATCAGACAAATCATTGATTCTCGGTAAGAGGTATCGGTTCTTGACCGTCAACTTGCTCCGCTCACGGTAGTCAATACACATCCTCATACTACCGTCTTTCTTCTTCACGAACAGGACCAGAGCACCCCAAGGAGAGATACTCGGTTGAATGAATCCCTTATCAAGCAGCTCTTGCAACTGTTCCATCAATTGTTTCATCACCATTGGAGCTAACCCACAAAGTGCCTTGGCAACAGGTTGGGCACCCGGTATCAGATGAATCTGGAACTCGATCTCTCGGTCAGGGGGCACTCTCGGTAAGTCATCTGGGAATACGTCTGGAAAGTCACACACAACCGGTACATCGGATAGTTAGGGTTTTGGCATATCCACATCCTTTACCTAAGCCAAGTAGGCGCTGCATCCACGCCTCATACACTTTCCCGCCACCACCATTGAGATTACCTTGAGGATCGTAGTGACCCAATCCCAATAAACAGTTACCAAACTTCCGTCAGGCGCTGTCAAACTAATCATCTTCTTGTGATACACAATTTTCGCCTCAGAGTCCACCAACCAATCCATCCCAAGAACCAAATTGAAACCACCTAAGGTCATTATGAACGGTCTAACAGGAAACTTATGACCCTCAAGTTCCACATCACAGTTCTCTATCATCTCAGAAATCCTGGTAGACTTACCTATGGCAGTTTCTACATCAAAGGGTGCATCAACACGTCTACTACTAACAGGCAGCTTAGCACAGAAGCAGCATAAATAAAACTTTTACGGGCACCAGAATCAAATAACACAGAAGCTAAATTTGGTTCACCAGAAACATACCGGACACGACATCAGGGTCCAACCTAGCTTCCTCCTGTGTCATTGTGAATGCCCTGGCACTCGCCCATGGTCCTTCTCCCCCCGTCTACTTCGCCCCGGAACCCTCCGCCCTCGGCTTCTTACAATCCTTACTTATGTGACCCTCTTCACCACAGTTAAAGCACTAGACCGTACGACAGTCCCTTGCCATGTGCCCCGCCTTCCCACATTTAAAGCACAAGTTTGACCCAAACCTACATTCCCCATAATGCTCTCTCCCACACCTACCACACTTCTTCATACCCGCACCCGATGCGACCGCACGGCGGTCGTCCACCCTTGCCTTCTTGTTACCCGTCGAGGCACCACCCCGACCACACCTCTTCCCATTCCAATTCGAACACCTCCACCCTTCGTGCTACCTTCAGCCACCACCACTACAACCCTCTCATCATATAACCTCCATGCCAAATCCACCGCCAACCTAAAATGTGCTAAGTCGGGCGGCAATCATATGCCTGTGAATGTCCGCTGGCAAACATTGAATGTACCTCTTAATCTTCTGTGACAGAAGAGTTACCTGATCCAGCACTAGACATGCCATCTCGTTTTATTTGGTGGTGTACTGTTGGTGCATCATTGTTTCCACCTCCAGTTGCAAGAACTCTCTTTTGACCTCGTCCATTTCCTGGTGAGGACAAAACTCCTAAATCACTAACTTCTTCAGTTCAAACCATATCATCCTCCTGATTGCCCGACTACCGTCAGCTTGGACCATATTGTCCCACCAGCATAGAGCCGAGTCCACAAAAGAATGGGCACCGAACTTCACCTTTTGATCCTCCCGGCACTCGCTAATATTTAAAACAACTTCCATTTCACTCACCCATCGGTGAGCAGCAGCAGCAGTGCCATTACTATCAAAAGTAGGGGGCTTACACCGTTGAAATGCCCCATAGTTACAGCCTCGTGCCGCCTCCTGCACAGGCTCTTCTTCTTCTCTTCTTCTTCGTCATTAGATGGAATCGTCTCAGTCTTGGGTTGTCTTCTTTCGCCCGTAGGTCTACTCCTTCCTGTTGTCTCCCCCTCTCTGACTGCCATTATCACACTGGTCACCACAGACGGTAGGATTGTCTGCATGACTTGATTCACTTCCTCCATAACGCCTCTTTCACTAAGGCTCTCAGGTTAGCACTCTCATCTCTGCCCTCTGTATGAGGGGTTTCTGGTTCTTTAGTAACCACCTTTTTGGCCTTAGGCCTCCCTCTCGTAACCCGTGGTTCAGCTCCACGACCTCCACCACACGAAGCTTTAGATAATCTACCAACGGCCATCCTCAGACACACGCGCTGAAAGATTCAAACACCAACAAGGTCATTCAAGGAAACAACTCTGTTTATGTCAAGTATAGTAAGTCCCTAATTACAGTGGCCAGTTATGATTAGCCACTTACTTTACTCTTCATACCCCATGCATTACATATCCTGACTACATCAGTATCTAATTCTACTAGCAACACATAACCACATCACATGCGCACGTAATACCGATTAACATTAATAAAAATACCTTATGGCACGCAGCTACTCAAACTGGCATCCCTTCCCTTTTCCGTCCCATTTAAGATTAGGTTTATTTTGCAAATTTACCCGTTTCACTTAAACTTTAGCTCTGATACCAACTTGTAAGGCCCCATTCCCAGGACGCTTACAGCTGGCCAATCATTACTAATAAAACAAATAATTAAATTAGCATGGAATAAACGTTGTAGCAGAAACATTTAAAGCAACATTTTCATTAACAATGCTTTTGCAAAATAATACAATATTCATTACACAATTTCCTTTGTTTGCATTATCATGCATAAACATTAACAAAAGAATGCCATCCTAATGCCAAGTAGCTGCCCCGTGCCATCCCCAGCAATGCTCACCTACCAACTAGAAAATACATAAAAAGTCAGTGATACTGAGTGAGTTCTAGTTTTACATTAAAACATACATTTGCTTTCATTAAACCGTTCATTTCGTTAACATGTGATTACACATCATAGGTACACATAGATAATATCATTATTATCTTCATTATTCGTTCTTTCGTCGTTACATCCTTTCCTTCATTGCAAGACTTCTTTACTTTCTTCATTCATTAATGCATGTATTCTTACATCATGTTCCTCTTTCATTAATTTTCGCTTTACGTTACATAATACTTTCATTTCATTCATTAATGAGTCACGGGAAAGATAAACATATATCATAATAAGGAACATAACATACACAAACATCATCATCATACATGCAACATCATACATACATAACATGCATAATCATGCCACATCATCATCATCATAATATGCACCAATCATACATCATAACATGCCTATCATAGCAACTAGAACCTCAAACAGTCAACCTACATAGCCTCGGAAACCTCCCAAGTGAAGCCTACATTCCACCCTTTTCCAAGAAGTCAAAAAACAGTCTAAGGGTTCATCCGCATTTGCTATAGTTCATCCGTATTTGCCTTTTGTTCATTCGCATTTCCCATGCTTAATCCGCATTTCCCCATGCTTCATCCGCATTACTCGTCCGCATTCGTTCACACAGAATTTCTCATCCACATTAGTCTTACTCACCCGCATTAGCCATCCGCATTCCCCACACTCAGTCAATGCTCATCAGCATTGACCTTGCTCATCCACATGAGCCATCCGCATTTCCCATACTTAGTCAGTGCTCATCCACATTGACCTTGCTCATCCACATGAGCCATCTGCATTTCCCATACTTAGTCAATGCTCATCTACATGAGCCAACTGCATTTCCCATACTTAGTCAATGCTCATCCTCATTGACCTTGCTCATCCGCATGAGCCATCCGCATTTCCCATACTTAGTCAATGCTCATCCGCATTAACTGTTCATCTGGATTTCATCCCATTACTCATCCGCATTTACTTTCTAACACTTAGGCAGATTCAAAAACTTAACACTTGATCCTAAAACATCATATTACATTCCCATACACCATTCATCATGTCTAAGCTTAAATCTTACCCTCCAAGCCTTAGAAACACCATCATAGATTATGAAGCATGAACATAACCATACATCACATCATACACTCAACATACACAAAATAAAACGTATGGGTCCGAAACCCAGTTTAATGAAAACATACATTCATGCATTTCCAGCCCCAAAACAGTTAAAAATCAGTAAAAGACGGGTTCTAGAACTCACCTTTGCAGCTCTTGAGTATGACTTTCTTCCAAACTCTTTTTCAAATTGAATTCAACCGCCCAGAACCAACTAAAAACATAGCCAAACACATATGAACACACATAAGCGTAAACCCGAGGACAAAACCAGTCAAGAACGTCATGAACATATGAATTCTTACCTTGAATTTGAATTGTTTCTTGTTCTTCCTTCAAAACTGAGAGTTGTTGCTCCTAGCTACTCTCTCTGTTTCTAAAACCCAAATATCAGTGATGTATGTGACATATGGGTGGCCATACCACCTTTTACACCCACTTTTGAAACATTTTGTCCTTTTGGACACTTTTACCCCTAGACTTGGGTTTTATTTCTTTTCCTTCATTTCTTTCACTTTATTCATTCTTTCTTTGTATTTAAAATAACCGGGTGTTACAAACAACCATTACATGACTTTCCTTTTCAGGTTCTTTCAAACTTTCTTTTAACTTCTATCTTATCAAACATTCTCTTTACCGTTTCTTCAAGATTAGACATCATGATGTTCTTCATCTTATCATTAGCTTTTAACAAGGCATTTTCTTTCTTCAATCTCTAAATTTTTTAGTTTGAGATGCAATCTTAGACTTTAACTCTTCAAGTTCATCAGAATCATCATCAATTTCACTTTGAATACAAACATATGTTGTTTGTTTCAACTCTTTATCTTTTTCATTCATAATTACAACTTCTTGATTAGGAGATTGTATAGCAAAAATAACGTTCTCTGTAATAGGCACATACCATAAAGTATCAAAATCAAAGGCTTGATTAAAATCAACATTTTCAACATAATCATCATCTTTTTGATCATTCATTTGTGTAGCACTCCCGGTAAGTCATCTGGGAGTACGTCTGGAAAGTCACACACAGCTGGTATATCGGATAGTTAGGGTTTTGGCATATCCACATCCTTTACCTAAGCCAAGTAGGCGCCGCATCCACGCCTCATACACTTTCCCACCGCCACCATTAAGATTACCTTGAGGATCGTAGTGACCCGATCCTGATAAACATTACCAAACTTCCGTCAGGCGCTGTCAAACTAATCATCTTCTTGTGATACACAATGTTCGCCTCAAAGTCCACCAACCAATCCATCCCAAGAACCAAATTGAAACCACCTAAGGTCATTATGAACGGTCTAACAGGAAACTTATGACCCTCAAGTTCCACATCACAGTTCTCTATCATCTCGGAAATCCTGGTAGACTTACCTATGGCAGTTTCTACATCAAAGGGTACATCAACACATCTACTACTAACAGGCAGCTTAGCACAGAAAGCGGCATAAATAAAACTTTTATGGGCACCAGAATCAAATAACACAGAAGCTAAAGTTTGGTTCACCAGAAACATACCGGACACGACATCAGGGTCCATCCTAGCTTCCTCTTGTGTCATTGTGAATGCCCTGGCACTCGCCCTTGGTCCTTCTCCCCCCGTCTACTTCGCCCCGGAACCCTCCGCCCTCGGCTTCTTAGAATCCTCACTTATGTGACCCTCTTCACCACAGTTAAGGCACCAGACCGTACGACAGTCCCTTGCCATGTGCGCACACATTTAAAGCACAAGTTCGACCCAAACCTACATTCCCCATAATGCTCTCTTCCACACCTACCACACTTCTTCATACCCGCACCCGACGCGACCGCACGGCGGTCGTCCACCCTTGCCTTCTTGTTACCCGTCGAGGCACCACCCCGACCACACCTCTTCCCATTCCAATTTCGATCACTTCCACCCTTCATGCTACCTTCAGCCACCACCACTACAACCCTCTCATCATATAACCTCCATGCCAAATCCACCGCCAACCTAAAATGTGCTCAGTCGGGCGGCAATCATATGCCTTCGAATGTCCGCTGGCAAACCTTTAATGTACTTCTTAATCTTCTGTGACAGAGGACTCACCTGATCCAGCACTAGACATGCCATCTCGTTTCATTTGGTGGTGTACTGTTGGTGCGTCATTGTTTCCTCCTCCAGTTGCAAGAACTCCCTTTCGACCTTGTCCATTTCCTGGTGAGGACAAAACTCCTAAATCACTAACTTCTTCAGTTCAAACCATATCATCCTCCCGATTGCCCGACTACCCTCGGCTTGGACCATATTGTCCCACGAGCACAGAGCCGAGTCCACAAAAGAATGGGCACTGAACTTCACCTTTTGATCATCCCGGCACTCGCTGATATTTAAAACAACTTCCATTTCTCTCACCCATCGGTGAGCAGCAGCAGTGCCATTACTGTCAAAAGTAGGGGGCTTACACCATTGAAATGCCCCATAGTTACAGCCTTGTGCTGCCTCATGCACAGGCTCTTCTTCTTCCTCTTCTTCTTCGTCATCAGACGGAATCGTCTCAGTCTTGGGTTGTCTTCTTTCGCCCGTAGGTCTACTCATTCCTGTTGTCTCCCCCTCTCTGACTGCCATTATCACTCCGGTCACCACAGACGGTAGGATTGTCTGCATGACTTGATTCACTTCCTCTACAACCGCCTCTTTCACTGAGGCTCTCAGGTTAGCACTCTCATCTCTGCCCACTGTATGAGGGGTTTCTGGTTCTTCAGTAACCACCTTTTTGGCCTTAGGCCTCCTCTCGTAACCCGTGGTTCAGCTCCACGACCTCCACCACACGAAGCTTTAGATAATCTTCCATCGGCCATCCTCAGACACACATGCTGAAAGATTCAAACACCAACAAGGTCATTCAAGGAAACAACTCTGTTTATGTCAAGTATACTAAGTCCCTAATTACAGTGGCCAGTTATGATTAGCCACTTACTTTACTCTTCATACCCCAAGCATTACCTATCGTGACTACATCAGTATCTAATTCTACTAGCAACACATAACCACATAACATGCGCACGTAATACCGATTAACATTAAGAAAAATACCTCATGGCATGCAGCTACTCAAACTGGCATCCCTTTCCTTTTCCGTCCCATTTAAGTATAGGTTTATTTTGAAAATTTACCCGTTTCACTTAAACTTTAGCTCTGATACCAACTTGTAAGGCCCCATTCTGGGACGCTTACAGCTGGCCAATCATTACTAATAAAACATATAATTAAATTAGCATGGAATAAACGTTGTAGAAGAAACATTTAAAGCAACATTTTCATTAACAATGCTTTTGCAAAATAATACAATATTCATTACACAATTTCATTTGTTTACATTATCATGCATAAACATTAACAAAAGAATGCCATCCTAATGCCAAGTAGCTGCCCCGTGCCATCCTCAGCAATGCTCACCTACCAACTGGAAAATACATAAAAAGTCAGTGATGCTGAGTGAGTTCTAGTTTTACATTAAAACATACATTTGCTTTCATTTAACCGTTCATTTCTTTAACATGTGATCACACATCATACGTACACATACATAATATCATTATTATCTTCATTATTCGTTCTTTCGTCATTACATCCTTTCCTTTCATCAACACCATGAACTTTACCCTTCATGCTCATGGTACTGGGCCTAAGCCTATCATAGACCTTCATTCACAATGCCCAGCACCTCTGGCCACAGTACCTAAGATAAAGTTCAAGTATACCATTGTCATGTGCTATGCCCTTCATGCTCATGGTATTGGATCTAAGCCAATCATAGACGTTCAATCACGGTACCCAACACCTTTGGCCACAGTACCTAAGGCAAGCAACAATGGTTACATAGAAATGGTCAATCACAAAGAAAGACCCCAATGTGTATCCTCCCAGGGTAGCGAACCTGCACACCGTTGGGTTAACACCTTTTAATGGTGTGTCCTGACATACTATGCTTGCAAGACTTCTTTACTTTCTTCATTCATTAATGCATGTATTCTTACATCATGTTCCTCTTTCATTATATTCGCTTTACGTTACATACTACTTTCATTTCATTCATTCACATTCAACGTAAAGTCACGGGAAAGATAAACATACATCATAATAAGGAACATAACATACACAAACATCATCATCATACATGCAACATCATACATGCAACATCATACATACATAACATGCATAATCATGCCACATCATCATCATCATAATATGCACCAATCATACATCATAACATGCCTATCATAACAACTAGAACCTCAAACAGTCAACCTACAAAGCCCCGGAAACCTCCCAAGTGAAGCCTACATTCCACCCTTTTCCAAGAGTCAAAAAACAGTCTAAGGGGTTCATCCGCATTTGCTATAGTTCATCCGTATTTGCCTTTTGTTCATTCGCATTTCCCATGCTTAATCCGCATTTCCCCATGCTTCATCCGCATTACTCGTCCGCATTCGTTCACACAGACTTTCTCATCCGCATTAGTCTTACTCATCCGCATTCCCCACACTCCGTCAATGCTCATCAGCATTGACCTTGCTCATCCACATGAGCCATCCGCATTTCCCATACTTAGTCCGTGCTCATCCACATTGACCTTGCTCATCCACATGAGCCATCCGCATTTCCCATACTTAGTCAATGCTCATCTACATGAGCCAACTGCATTTCCCATACTTCGTCAATGCTCATCCTCATTGACCTTGCTCATCCGCATGAGCCATCTGCATTTCCCATACTTAGTCAATGCTCATCTGCATTAACTGTTCATCCGCATTTCTTCCCATTACTCATCCGCATTTACTTGCTAACACTTAGGCAGATTCAATAACTTAACACTTGAGCCTAAAACATCATATTACATTCCCATACACCATTCATCATGTTCTAAGCTTAAATCTTACCATCTAAGCCTTAGAAACACCATCATAGATTATCAAGCATGAACATAACCATACATCACATCATACACTCAACATACACAAAATAAAACATATGGGTCTGAAACCAGTTTAATGAAAACATACATTCATGTATTTCCAGCCCCAAAACAGTTAAAAACCAGTAAAAGATGGGTTCTACAACTCACCTTTGCAGCTCTTGAGTATGACTTTCTTCCAAACTCTTTTGCAAATTGAATTCAACCTCCTAGAACCAACTAAAAACATAGCCAAACACATATGAACACACATAAGCATAAACCCGAGGATAAAACCAGTCAAGAACGTCATGAACACATGAATTCTTACCTTGAATTTGAATTCTTTCTTGTTCTTCCTTCAAAACTGAGAGTTGTTGCTCCAAGCTACTCTCTCTATTTCTAAAACCCAAAGATCAGTGATGTATATGACATATGGGTGGCCATACCAGCTTTTACACCCACTTTTGAAACATTTTGTCCTCTTGGACACTTTTACCCCTAGACTTGGGTTTTATTTCTTTTCCTTCATTTCTTTCACTTTATTCATTCTTTCTTTGTATTTAATATAACTGGGTGTTACAAACAACCATTACATGACTTTCCTTTTCGGGTTCTTTCAAACTTTCTTTTAACTTCTATCTCATCAAACATTCTCTTTACCTTTTCTTCAAGATTAGACATCATGATGTTCTTCATCTTATCATTAGCTTTTAACAACGCGTTTTCTTTCTTCAATCTCTAAAATTTTTATTTTGAGATGCAATCTTAGACTTTAACTCTTCAAGTTCATTAGAATCATCATCAATTTCACTTTGAATACAAACATCTGTTGTTTGTTTCCACTCTTGATCTTTTTCATTCACAATTACAACTTCTTGATTAGGATATTGTATAGCAAAAATAACATTCTATATAATAGGCTCCGACCATAAAGTATCAAAATCAAAGGCTTGATTAAAATCAACATTTTCAACATAATCATCATCTTTTTGATCATTCATTTCTATAGCAACAACATTCCTTTCATCTTCATTACCATCTCTATGATTAGAAATAGTTTGCTCACTATACATCTCTTGAATAGTTTCTTCATTAGTACCTTCTATTTCACCTCCTTGATCACCACCTTGATTGTCATCATCATCATTGTGATCATCATTATCATCATCATTATTAGAAGAACTTTTATCATCATGAGAATCTTCATCATTATCTTCTTCTGCAAAATCTTCAACAACTTCTTCCATAACATCTTGAATAAGATCATTAGGATTCATAGGATCATCCTCAGTCAAATAAAAGTATTGTTGATTAATATCAACAATATCATCAGCTACATTCCTCATATACTCAAACATAGGTACATTATCAGCTCCTGTAATCACTACTAGTCTCTTATACACCACCTCAGATATATGCTCTAAATCAAGTCTATCACCTTGCACTGCATAAGCATGAATGTCCGGATATTCCTCGTTTATGATAAATTAGAGAAATCTAGGATACATAAAGTACTTGTTCTTCTTTCCTTTCTCCAAGTTGAATATGAACCCAATCATAGTCTACTTGGCCATGTTAAATCTTCTGTTAGTGGCTATGGCAACTATGGGAGATGCAATGTCTATTTGAAATGAGTTCCATCCTACACTTCTCTTTAACATACAGTGCTGAAATATGTAACAGAGCAGCTTCCAGTGATTGTAGACTCTTGCTCTAAAGAATTGCTTCTTTGGGAACTTATCTGGGTGACCCATCTGCATAAAACTCTCTCTACACTCATTAAAAGTGTATTGAAATAAATCTTGATCATCATTTTCACCCAGTCTTAAAGCAAATCTAATAGAATCTTCAGATACTTCAATCATTCTGTCATTAGTGATGAATCCCCCTAAAACTTTTCTTATACTTCAATCATTCTGTCATTAGTGATGAATCCCCTTAAAACTTTTCTTCTTTTGTCATCTAATTCAACTTCTGTTGTTCTCTAGAACTTCTTGATCAACCTCTCATATATGGCCAGTCTGGGACACATAGCATAAACATATTTAGTTCTTAGAAGAAATCTGATCATGTCTTCATATCCATGACTTCTTCATTGAGAAAAGCAGCAACATTATGTTTAGGCTCAAACTTTAAAGTATTCATCTATCAATCAAAAGAAACATGAATTAGTTTGACAAATTATACTTAACTAAGTTTTTATCAACCATGTAAAAATGTATAATTCCTTCAATAGATTTATATTCACTTAATAAATTTTATATTTTAAAATTTGATCATTAAAAAATTAAAATATATGAACTTACTGTTTTGTTGATTTAATCAAATTTTAAGATATACAATCTATTAAGTGAGTTGTTTCTAGATGATTTGAACATACAAGTTTAGTTTTAATAAAAACAGATAAGTTTTCTTTGAAAAATTCAAGTGCGATTCATTTCAAAAATATTATTTTTTATTATTTTTACTCTGATGATCATTGAATCATCAAAAACCTTTGTGATGAAACATTGGTTTTCATGATGTCAATCAGGTTCGATTGTTAACAAACAATCACAAGAAATCAACAATTTCATATTTATTCAAGGTTTCTAGGGTTTGAACGCCTAAGTAGGGTTCAAACGTCCGATTGATTTTGATGATAATGAACACTAGTTTGATGATATAAGCTTAATATGTTGATCGCATTCACTGATATTACCTTAAAGAATCAATCAATCATAGAAACAACAAGTAATCAGTGAGTATTTGAGTGAGTCTAAACTGAGAGAATGAACAGAGTGAATATGTGTGGAATGTTTGAATGAAATGAAATCTGTGCTAGTGTTGGATTTATATAAGTGTAAAAACCCTTAGATGCATTACAACTGTTTAGGTGCATGACCAGTGTTGAGACGCATGAGGTTTAGGCGCATTAGCACTGTACAGGCGTATTACCCCTATTCAGGCGTATGAACCTTAGACGCATGAGTTATACTTGGTCAAATTATGGTTCAAGTATCCCGGCGCATTTGCACTGTTCAGGCGCATGAGCACTGTTTAGGCACATGAGCACTATTCAGGCGCATGTCCTAGTATGAAACGTCTAACACTCTGTTTTATTTTCAATATGAGACGTCTGGTACTGTTTAGGCGCATGAGCTTATACAAAACGCCCAACACTTAACCAATATTTTCAGACTTATGAACACTGTTTAGGTGCAAGAGCATGACTCAAAACGTCCAATACTTGTCATAAAATTGAAAACTCATAATGTGTCCAAACTTGGACTTATGATCATTGTTTAGGCGCACGAGACATCCATATGTCTAACACTTGATAATATTTTCCCACAATATTCATTGAAACCCTAATTTTGATCAACTTCACTGTTCTTCATAAAAATTTTCAAACTTTTTGACTATATTTTGACTTTTTGACCTTTTTTATTATTAATGAATTTCCCATCATTTGAGTCTCAATATTTCATAAAAAATTACAAACACTCTAAATTCTTTGCAATAAGCTTTTCCATATTTTAAAACAATTTGAAAATTACTGTTTTTAATTTCATTTGAAAACATATCAAACACACACTCGCTTGAATATTTTGGCTTCATCCTTTTTCATCCAAACATTTATTTTGATATACTCTTTTTCATCTTTACTCCCCTTAAACTTTTATGTATACAAACTTAGAAGTATATAAAACTTGAAGATTGAAGTAAAACCAATCGTTATTAACATTCCTGCACACATAAAATCATGCAAAAACCAAAATAAAGTAGAATAAAATTCTATACACTGAATCACATGCCTGTAGTGAGATCATATCAGTCAATAATCAGCACATTGAATAAATAAGTTGTAAATAGTCATAGACATTGATTAAATCCTGATCAAGTGTGTTCCAGGTCAATATTACCATAACAAATGAGACACGAGACCTAAGGACAAACAATGACTACTTTGGCAAATGAATTAGTACACTTACTTTTTCAATTCTTGGATTTATTAAGGTTGGATTAGATATGACATTATCTAATCCACACTTAGACTTTGAGAGTTTGACCCTCGTCAAGGTATGCAAGCAAGCACTTTTACTCAATTTAAAAACTGTCATATATGTATAACCAGATCTCATGTTTAGGTCAATGAGAGAATCATCCTGGTTAAATCAGTTGATAATCTCCGAGAAAACCACCATGGACAAGCCATTACGTAATCCCCGAATCTATTTCATAAAGAAATAGATAGAGATGATTCATAAGAATCATAGGTAATCCATTTTGGACATTAGAAAGGATTATGCACATTGGCATCTTTTGCATGAGGTAAGAATATCCAGGTCTGTAATGACTTACAACAAAGGATACCTCGTCATTTCAGGTCTATGATAACTCTTAACAGAGAAGTGAATAGATGTGGTAAATAGATCTCATGGTTATACATATTATTTCAAGGTGTGAGATTGTGACTTACAAGCAATCAATCAGAAAAGTCATTGCTACTCAATAGAACTAAGATGACACACACAAATGCGTAGATGATTTAGTTTAATCACAAGAATATACTTTTTCAGTATAATTACATGATTTTGCCTGCAAAGCATAGCTGATCACATTAGACTTTATTATCGAGTGAAGTATGCAATGATTAAAATTGTTGTACTATCGTTTCTCACTCATTGCAAAGGCAGATTCAATTCTAAAAATATAACTACTAAACTATATTTTTGTATTTCCATTTTATAATTTTCTCTTTTGTTTTCATTTGGCAATTTTCTGTTGTTGTATTTTATTTTACATTTAACAAACAGACACAATATACATAATCAGGCAGTTAACTTTGACGCTTTCATTTTGATTTGATTATGAAGATGAGGGAGGGTTATTATCATTTTGGTAAAGATGAATTAGTTTTCAGCATGATTAATAAGACCAATTAACTCAACTAGATACTCAAACCTTCCTGGTAAGAAAGCTTTGGTAGACAGATCAGCCAACTATTTTGCTGTTGAAATCTGAATCTAAATTATTAAACCTTTTTCAGAGTTGTCTCTGACAAAAATGATATCGAATCTTGATATGTTTTGTTTTAGAATGTTGAACAAGATTAGTTGTAATAAACATAGCAACATCGTTATCAATGTAAATAGGAGTTTTAAGAAATTTGAACTTGTAATCCAGTAGTTGATTTTGCAACCAAAGGATTTAAGAACATCCTGCTCGTGCAGCAATGTACTCAGCTTCTGTAGTTGAGACTAAGACTTTTTTCTGTTTCTTACATTACCATGAGACTAATCGGGGACATAAAAACTGACAACCACCTGTGGTAGATTTTCTATCTTGATAACATCCCCATAATCACTATTAGTATATGCATGTAACTCAAAGTTTCCTTCATAAGGATACTACAACCCTAGAGTTGGTTTTCCTTTGAGATATCTAAATATGCATTTGATAGTGATAAGGTGAGATTTCTTTGGGTTTGATTGATACATGGCATAGACACAAACAACATACATTATGCTAGGTCTAGATGTAGTTAAATACATCAAAGATCCAATCATAGATATATATAATGTTTGGTGTATTGATTTTCCTTTTGGATCAGGATCAATCTTCGTGTTTATGTTAGTTGGAGTTCAAATGGATTGACAATCTTGCAGCTTGAATTTTTTCAATAGTTTATCAATAAACTTCTCTTGATTGATGAAGATGCCTTCTACAGATTGAGTAACTTTCAATCCAAGAAAGAAATTGATTTTACCCATATAACTCATCTAGAAACGAGATTTCATGATTTCTTCAAATTCTGAGAAAATTTTTTGGTTGGTTGATCCAAAAATGATATCATCCACATAGACTTTTACACAAAGAAGATCAGATGCATCCCTCTTGATGAATAAAGTAGGATCGATCTTCCCTGGTGTATATCCATGTTAGATCAAGTGTTGTGACAATGTTTCAGCATCTTCAAAACCTTGACGTTGCTTAACATACACATCATCGGTGATTGGTCCATACAAAAATGTACCCTTAATGTCCATTTGATACACTTTGAATTTCATATAAGAAGCATATGCCAGAAGACCCGAATTGCTTTGAGTCTTGCAACTAGAACAATTACTTCATCATAATCTATTCCTTCCTCCTAAGTGTATCCTTAAGCTATAAATCGAGCTTTGTTTTGAATGATTATTCCTATGTTATCTATTTGTTTCTCAATAATCATTTTGTGCGAATGGCATTCTCTCCTTTAGGCAAATCCACCATTTTCCACACTTCTTGTTTTCTGAATTGTAGTAATTCCTCTTGCATTGCTTCAATCCAACTATTGTCCTTCAAAGCTTTAGTAATGTTTTTAGGGACAATTTGAGAAAGAAAACATGAGTACAAGCAAAGATTTGCTCATTTAGAGTGACTTCACATTGTTCTTTCATTCAAAGGACCAATAATCTGAGAGATGGAATGTCTCTTGTGAATATGAGTTATTGGGATCTCGTCTTGTTGAACATTCACATCCAAATGGGTTTGGTTTAGGTCAGAGTTGGTACAATAGAGTTGAGGAATGCGCAATTAAATTCGGAACTTGAGTTGGAGAATTGACAAAGTAATCAAACTTTTCAATCACGTCTATATCTCCGGATATAGATGAAGTTCCAAACTCATAATGGTGAATTTCTAGTCCATCATTAGGAATAGGTTGAGAAACATCAGAATCTTCAGGAACTTGTTGATGCTCAAGATTTTTTTGCTCATGATTCTCTATAGAGAATAGAGGATCTCTTGCAAAAGAGAAAAATGGATAATCTGGGCTTGTATCATTCATATCATCAGAATCAAAATCTTCACTAAAGGTTCCAAGGTCTCCTGCTTGTTTCCTGTTGACACATGAAGATTCAAATAGATTAGAATTAAATAAGTTTGTTAACGAATCTAAATCAAATAACCACTTTGGACCATTTGCAATTGGTGGAAAAGAGTTTTCGAGGAATTTAACATTGAACGTTTCAATGATAACATTCGTCTTACAGTTATAAACTCTAAATGGTTTCGAAGCGGATGAATATCCCAGAAAGAATCCATCATCAGACATTGAACAAAATTTGTCTTTATGGTCATTTTAATTTCAAATCAAAACACGACATCCAAAAGATTTAAGAAAATCAATATTGGGTTTTTGTCCAAACATTAACTCATAAGGAGTTTTCTGTTTGTTCTTAACCAACAGAGTACGATTTTGAATAAAACTGCGAGTTGATATTACTTCATCCTAGAATGTGATAGGAAACATTGCATCAACTAACATTGCACGAGCTACTTCAATCAATGTTCTGTTTTTCTTTTCTACAACTCTGTTTTGTTGTGGAGTTTGAGGAGCACTGAACTGATGAGCTATTACTTTTTCTTCACAAAACTATCAATATTAGCATTTTTAAATTCGATTCCATTATAACTTCTAATTATTTTAACTTTTTGATCTAATTTATTTTCTACTTTAAAGATAAACTCTTTTACAAGTTCAGTTGTTTTAGATTTTGCATGAAGAAAGAAAACCCAAGAAAATCATGTATAATCATCAATGATGACTAAACAATATGATTTCTTCCATATACTCAGTATATTTATAGGACCAAATAGATCCATGTATTACATTTGTAAAGGTTTTGAGTTTGAGTTTATTTGTTTGGTCTTATAAGACGCTCTATGTTGTTTTCCTTCAAACATGCTTTGCAAAGGTCTGATGTTACGAACTTCTTTGAAGGAATTCCAATAACATGATTTTCTACTGCAAGTTTGTTGATGTTCTTGATGTTTGAATGACCAAGATGTCTATGCCAAAGTTGGCTTTCATCATTAGATGCACAAGCAATGAGATAGGTTGTTTCTGTAGATGGATCAACTTGAGACATGTCTAGTTTGTAGACATCTCTATCTCGAATAGCTTTAACAAAAACCCACTCCTTGCTAATCTCAAATCCTAGCTTTAAAATATAGCAAAAAGAGTCATCAATAAAATAAAAATGATATATCGCATATTTGTGAAACACTCAAAAGATTAAAATTCAATTGTTTACACAAGTTTACTTTATCAATACTTATTATTTTGTTAGATACCGTTCCTTCACTGGTTATCTTTCCTCCTGAATCTCCACCAAATTCTACATGAGTACCATCTTTTAGCTTGAAGTCTTGAAGCAATGCTTGATTGGCTATCATATGTCGGCTACACCCACTGTCAACAGACCATGTGTTACTGGTCTCCGCGGGCGTACTTGCATTCAAAGACATTTAACTAGAGTTAGTAACCCAAGCTGAAATTGTCTTGGGATTTCAAATTTATCTACGATGGTAAACTGTTGGAAATGGAGTTTGTTTATATCCGGTTTCTTTTGAAATTTATGATTTTCAACTTCTCTTTTGAAAACATTTTGATTATCTTTTCTTTGCTTTGTTTCGAAAACATTAATCTGTTTTCAAGATCATCATCAAGAAATTTTGAGCCGTTGTTGAAACGTTGTAAAAAAAATTCTTATTAGATGTTTCATTATTCATTCTCACAGAGCGTGGGACAAAAGGTTCTTGATTACACTATTGTGATCTGATGTTATACTCATTATCATAATGAGAATTGATTCTTCTGTAAGATCTCAAACCCCAAGAAGGTGTTTTTGATAGATTTTGAAATCCATTATAATGATTTTGAGAGTTTGGATTAGCATATCCTTGATTATGAAAATCCTTTCTAGGTGAGTTCTTCCTGAAGTAACAATCCTCTGTATTATGATTCCTTTAATTGCACAATGCACAGTGTTTATTAAAATAACAATCAACTGTGTTATGATTTTTCATATCACATATGTGATGGTATTTGTTAAAATAACACCCAGATGTGTAATGATTTTTCATGTCACATATATCACTGTATTTTTATGGCTTTTGAAACAACATTTTCTTAACCATGGATGTAGAGGCTACATTAGATCCTTGTTTGGATTTAGGAGTGGACTGGTTAAGCTTTTGTTTTTGTGGTGTGAGTTTGGTCTTTATAGTTTTAGGATTTTTGTTTGAACATTCTCATATTTCTTTAACTCCTTAGATACAAATCTATTTTGAACAGCGGAAGACTTAGGACTTGAATGTGTTTTCATATTAGAATTAGATTTGATCTTTGGTTTTGATATTGTTTGAGATATTGTGTTCATGTCAAAAGTTCCTGCTGAAACAAACTTCACAGGTTTAATTTGACATGATTTGTTGTTTTGTTCAAACTGTTTAGCTTTTGGAGTTGGTTTTTTTCTTCTTTGATTTCTTGCTGAGTTCTTCGTGTTTTGTGGCATAATTGAATCTTGAGAAGATTCTTTTTCATATCCTTTCTTTTGAGGTAATTCGTTTGAGCTTGAATCATCAGAAGATGAAGTGTCTGATATCTCTTCTTGACATTTCCTTTCATTTTAAGATTGTTCTCATTAGCTTTTTCAACCTCTTGATCAATTTGACACTTCTCTATGACACATTCACCTTTTGGAACAAATAGTTGTTTATTCTTTAGACGAGGTACATAAGATTTTACTTTAATTGGATGGCCATTCTTAATCTTTTTTGAATTTTTCTCTTTGAATATTTGAATGATTATTTTTTCAACTTCACTTTCAATAGTTTCTTGATCAAGCTTTTTCTTCTCTTGAAATTCTTTTAGCTTAGATTTATTTTCTAGTGAATGGTCATGAGTATTGAAATTTTCTAGTAAAGTATTAGAGATTGATTTAGGCATAGGTTCATGTGTAAAACCTTACCCTGTTTTATCTTTATCCTTTCTTCCATTTACGAGTTACTCAACTATGGTCTTTTAGCTTTTTACATTAGCCAAATCATCTTGAGTTGCAACATGTGCCAATTTTTCTTGTTTAAGTGTTTTTGTTATTTCTTCAAGCTATTTCTTAACTAATTCAAGTTCTTTTAGAGTTTTATTCCAACTTGCCTGAACTGTCATGATTTTTTCATCAACAATTTTATAATCATCTTTTAGTTTCTTATTCATTGATTCTTCTTGCTTCAAGTTATCATATATTTTGAATGAGTAATTTCTATAATGTTCAATATGTTCAAAACATGCTTTTTTGCATTGTTTTTTTCTTACTTCAGCTGAAATTTTAGGATATGGACTTGAAGACTCAGTCAACCTTTGGTTGTTCAAACTTTGCCATAAGTGGAATTTCTTCTGTGTCCTCCTTTCGATCAGATTTGTTACTCCAATCATTGTTTGTCTCATTCTCTCATTCATCAGATTTTCAATCATTGTTTTCAGACCAGTCTTCCTTCATTTTAGAAATTAATGCTAATCCTAAAGTAAGATCACCTGTAAATTGCTCAGCATATGCACTCCAGTCATAACCATCTTTTAAGCTTACAAATAGAGCTTTCTTTGGTTCTTCAGCTGTGTTTTGATCATCTTTTATTTCAGGCATCGACATACTTTGATATGGTTTCTGAAATATCTTTTGAGTCTGATGTGATGTCTTTGATTATTTGAAATGCTTTGACAATTCCTTCTTTATGTTCTTGGAGCTTTACATTCTCTTGAAAAATAGCCATAACTGTTGCAGTTGAAACATCTTGACTTTGACTTGTAAAAGTCAACTATTTTATTGGCACTAGGCTTGTAGTTCCTGTGGACATATGAGTGCTTTTGTGTTCTGTAAGAAATCATCACTATTTGCCAATTAAGGTCCATCTCTTATACATCACTAGGATCCGTCTCAAATAAATCCTACAAAACCAAATCAATTTGAGTTTGATGACTACCTTGATAGGCTTGGACGCTTGCCATAAAAGCTGTAAATTCAGTTTTGGACTCTTGATCCTGTAACAGGATATTTATAACATCTTTAACTTTGCTGGGATTAGCAGAGTTAGAACATGGAGTCTCATTATGTGTTTTAGGCACACTAGATTTTGGAGGAGACTGTGTTTGTGGTTGAGTTGAATAGACTAGGGTACTAGTAAAAAATCCAGCTCCCACAAAGAGATCACCCTCATCTTGAGGAGTAGCATCATTTTTGGCAAGAAAGGCACTTTCTACAGTATTTGCTGGAGAAGAAACATACTTATATTGAGATGTTGAAGCAGATCTATCATTATTTCTTGAACTCTCATCAGTTTCCATAGATTCAATCTTAGCAATGAGAAGATCAAGTTTCGTAGGAAATTTTTCAGTGTGCTTTAGCAGGGTTACAGTTTGTTTCCATGAAGATGGAAGTGCATTCAGGAGTGTGTCATTTAGGTCTTTAAGATCATTTTTTATCTTAAAGTTGACATTTCATATGTGAGTTGAACATATCTATACATCAATTGATTTATAGTTTCCCCAAATATATGGTCAAAAAGTTCAAGTTGTCTCTTTAACATTTGTCTTTTGAGATCTTGTATCTCCTTTCCTCCTTCACAGATAACTTTCAGAGCTTTATACATGGTATAATCAGTTTGATAGTTCTCTAGTCTTGAAAGTACCTCTAGAGGTAACCTTTTGCACATGAGAGAATATGCTCTAAAATCATTCTTCACCTTCTTTAAGTCATCATCATGTAAGCCACCTTCAGGATATCGCTCTCCAGTATCTTTACTATATACAAATCCTCTATCAGGACCATCAGAAGTGACTGGGATGTGAGATCCTTTTTCAATTGACTTCCACATATCAGTAATAATTGAGTTCAAATGATATTTTAATTCGAGTGACCAATTTTTAAAGTCGGCTCTATTCTTCAGCTTTGGTAATATGTTCTCTGAATCTTCAGACTTAGCCATGATTAATTTTTGAATTCAAGAAAATATACTATTTTTGATGTATTTAGATTTAAGATGAAATAAAAAAATGAAAATACTTTTGGATTTTAAATTTTGAAAAATTTCTAAGTGTTGAGTGAAGTCTGAATTAGATGCGTCAGAACACTGGAGAAACATCTCAACAGTGGAGAAATGTCTGAACAGTAGTGAAACGCCCAACTCTACTTAAAACGCCTAAGGGATTGCCTTAGAGAACTTCTGAAGTTCCAAGTGTAAAAACTCCCGAACAGTGTCAAAGCGCCTAAACAGTTCCAAAACGCCCAAACAGTGTTGATGCGTGTGAAACAGTTGCAAAGCGCGTGAACAGTTTCAAAGCATCTGTGACAAAGATCTCTAAAAAATGTTCAAACGGTGCTGAAACGTCCAAACAGTGTCAAAACATCCACTCTATAACACATAGGTGATTTTTCAGATTATTTCAACACCTCAAATGCCTAATTCCTCTTCTTCACCACCTCAATTTTTTTTGCAAAACTTGATAAAGTGATGTGAAACTATTCAATAAAGTCACTAACAAACTGATAATCAATCTTTTATCACCAATTCTTTCAGTTAACAACACTTTAATTCTCAATTTTGCGGATTTAGTGTTGGAGTTTTGAAGAACTGTTCGAACACAAATCTGTCAAAAATTTAGATTTGAAGATGTTAATTTACTCAATTATGATTCAAATCATGTTTCTAGTGATGAATCACAATTAAATCAACAACTAATTGAACAATTGCGATCAAATCACAGATTCAAGTGAAAATATGCTCAAAAGTCGATTTTGAACTTCAAATCACTGAACCGAAAGCTCTAATACCATTTGATAGGTTCAAATGGATCGATCTATGATTGTTATCAAGCAATTGATAATAATATGAACAATGTAATCAACACAAACAAACATCAGAAAAAATTCATGGAGTTTCTATTGATATTAGTAGGATTACAAAGTGCAATTGAGAGAGAATAATATCTAAAAGTCTTACCTGCATAATACAAGCAATCCCATTTATACTAATAACAAGAAACAAAAGGAACATATTTTTACATAGTAAGTCTCTATACTATGACAAAACTAATCTAAAGACTGAAATGCTAATCTTTCTAGGGTTCCAACATAGATTGAAGTCAGAATTCTTTGGATACCATGGGCCAAGCGCTGAAGCTCCTCTGAGATATCTTAATATTCTCTTTACAGTAACCAGGTGTGACATCTTGGGATATGCTGGATATCTTGCACAAATAAATATGGCAAACATGATATCAGGCCTGCTAGTAGTGAGGTACATAAGAGATGCAATCATAGCCCTGTAAAGATGTTTATCCATACACTCTCCCTCAAGATTAGGTCCAAGGGAGTGGTTTCTTGCAATTGGTGTCTTAGCAACCTTGCAGTCAGCCATGTTGAATCATTTAAGTATGTCCCGTACATACTTTGACTAACATATGAAGATGCCACTGGCAAATTGCTTCACTTGAATTCCTAGAAAGAATTTGAGTTCCACCATGGCACTCATTTCAAATCTATCCTTCATCTACTTCTCAAAGTCTTTGTAGAGCTTTTTGGATTAGTTGACTGTAAGGCCCCGTTCCCAGGACGCTTATAGCTGGCCAATTATCGTTCATAAAACATATCATTTCATTAACTTGATATAAACGTTGCAGCGGAAACATTAAAACCCACATTTTCAATAAAAATGCTTTTGCAAAATAATACAACATTCGTTACACAATTTCATTTGTTCTCATTACAATGCAAATACATTAAACAAAAGAATGCCATCTAAAAGAGCCAAGTAGGTATCCCGTGCCATCCTCAGCAATGCTCACTTGCCAACTGGAAAATGCATAAAAAGTCAGTATTGCTGAGTGAGTTCTAGTTTTATAAAAACATTACGTTGTCTTTCATTCATTAAAGCATTTTTATTACTGTCACACGTGATCACACATTGTACGTACACATAGATAATATCATTATTATCTTCTGTTACTGTTCATCACATTCTTTCTTTAACTCTTTCTTTCTTTACCACATTCTTTACCACTATCTGGATCTGTATCATCAGCTATGCCCCAAACAAATGGGGTATTGGGCCGAAGATCATATTGACTTCCACATCGCACATAGCCTGGCACCAGCATCGGGGTAAGAGACAAAGATCCCAATTGTATACTACACCCTCAACATTATGCATAACTCGGGTACAGGGCTGAAGATAATAAAATGACTTCCACACTGCACATAGCCGAGCACCAGCACCAAGGTGAGTAATCACTATAAACCAACTGTACACTACACCCCCAACATTATGCATAACTCGGGTACTGAGCCGAAGACCATAAATGACTTCCACACCGCACATAGCCTGGCACTAGCACTGAGGTGAGTAATCACTACAAACAATGTACCATACCGTTGGTCAGTCACAAAGACTAGAATCCCTGCGTGTATCCTTAAGGGTTAACTAAACCATACACAGTTGAGCTTACGGCATTTTAGAGCCATGCACCTCTATACATATTGCTTGCAAGCCTTTCTATACTTTCTCTTGCATTAATGCATGCATTCTATCATTATGTTCCTCTTTCATTATCTTTCACTTTACCTTACATAATACTTTATCGTTTCTTTCACAACTAAAACACGTAAAGCCACTAGAAAGATAAACATACATAACAGGAACATAAACATAATCACACAAAATATCGCCATACAAGGCATAATCATACATACATAACATACATCATACATACCATCATGCATAAGCATCAATCATATATCATATCATCATCATACAAAGCCCATCATATCATCTATGACCTCAAAAGTCACCTTACATGAACCCCCGGGAATCTCCCAAGTCAAAGCCTACGTTTCACTTTTTCCCTGAAAAGTCAGAAAATATTCTAAGTGTTCATCCGTATTTCCGCTTTGTTCATCTGCATTTCTTTTTGTTCATCCGCATTTGTTCATTCGCATGAACTTACTCATCCACATTAACTATTCTTCATCCGCATTTGTTCATTCGCATGAACTTACTCAACCACGTTTGTTCATTCGCATGAACTTACTCATCCACAATAACTATTCTTCATCCGCATTTGTTCATTCGCATGAACTTACTCATCCGCTTTTGTTCATTCGCATGAACTTACTCATCCGTATTTGTCAATGCTCATCCGCATTTGTTCATCCGCATTGACTTACTCATCCGCATTTCCTTACTCATCCACGTTGACTTTCTCATCCGCATTGACTTTCATTCACATGAACTTGTTCATCGGCATTAACCTTCATCCGCATTTCCCTATACTCATCTGCATTTCCTTCTCATCCGCATTGACTTTCTCATCCGCATTGACTTTCTCATCGGCATTGACCTTCAATCGCATGAACTTGTTCATCCGCATTTCCTTCTTATCTGCGTTAACAACACTTAGGCAGATTCAAAAACTTAGGTGTATGAGTTACTGTTTGGGTGCATGAGGTTTTGGGCAAATGAGGACACTTAGGCAGATTTCCCTACTTAGGCGCATCAACCATATTTTGGCGCATGGGCAACCTATTCCACACTTAACATCATAATTCAGTCCCTAGTCATTCTCAACCTTATTCTAAGCTTAAATCATGCATTTTAAGCCATAGAAACACAACCATAACATCATCAAACATGAACATAGCCTAAAATTAACCCCACCCGCAACATACACACATTCATACATACGGGTATGAAACCCATTTTTATAAAAATGTACATACAAGCATTACCAGCCCTAAAATCAGTTAAAACATGTCAAGGAGGGGTTCTGGAACTCACCTTTGCAACCTTTGGTTATGACTTCTTCAAAAACTCATTTGCAATAGAGTTCAACTGCCTAAAAACCCACCAAAAACATACTCGAACACACACAAACATATATAAGCATACATTCGCATTGGTTCATTCGCACGTGTGAGCCATCCGCATTGTTCACTCGCACTAGCTGTCCAATCGCACACCTTCATTCGCATAAGTAAAATAGTTTGTTCCAAAGATTAAACTTGATAGTAATGGAGGATCAATATTCAGCGTTCACCGCACGAAGGGACTCCAGGATTCAAAATTTGTTGCTTCTAGAAAATAAAGTGGGAAATCATAACAAGCCCCCTAAGCTTATAACATTAGATGATTACCCATAATGGAAGCAAAGATTTGAGATTTACTTAAATGGAGTAGATCCCAATCCGTGGGAGTCAATAGAGACAGGATATAGTATGCATGTAGGTGTAGATGGATTCAAACTCACCTTAAGCGGTTTGACTAACAGCCAAAAAGTAAAGTACAATGCAGAGAAGAAAGTATATGCGTTGCTGACTCAGTAAATTCCTAAGGACATCTTCCATCAACTTTTTGAGAACAAGCAAGCTAAGAAGCTGTGGGATGCATTGAAGGCTAAAGCGTTGAAGAAGGAGTTTGACAACTTCTCATCAATAGGAAAGGAGAGCTTGGACGATGTCATTGATCGATTCTACCACCTTATGAGTTGTAAGGCCCCGTTTCCGGGACGCTTACAGCTGGTCAACCATTGCACATAAACCATACATTTATAGTTATTTTACATAAACATTCGCAATGGAAACATTCAAAAATGGCATTTCATTTCATCATAAAAATTTTTACAAAATAATGCATCGTTTGTCGGTTACAAAATTATATTGTTGTATTACATCACAAAAGCTTTATATATAAATGGATGCCAACCAAAAGAGCTGAGCAGCCGCCTCGTGCCATCCTCAGCAATGCTCACCTGCCAAATGGAAAATGCATAAAAGTCAGCGTTGTTGAGTGAGTTCTAGTTTTACAATAAAACATACTTTTCTTTCGTAAGACCGTCTTTGCTTCTTTCAAAATCATCCTATACTCTACATTCATTTGTGATCATACATCGTACGTACATACAGATAATATATTCAATCTCTTCCTTAATCTTTCATGCCTCATTCTTTACTTATCTTTCCTGTCATCCATAAACCCTACCCTTTTGTTCATGGAACTAAACCTAGGCCCATCATAGACCTTTTATAACGATGCATCGCACCTCGTGGTCACAGTACCTAGGGTAAAGTTTAGGTTTACTATACAATACCTTTCTATTCATGGTTCTGGACCTAGGCCTCTCATAGACCTTCTATAACGGTGCATCGCACCTCGTGGTCACAGTACCTAAGGTATGAATGTACATGTACCATTACCATAAGCAATACCTTTCTGTTCATGGTTCTGGACCTAGGCCTCTCATAGACCTTCTATGACGGTGCATCGCACCTCGTGGTCATAGTACCTAAGGTATGCAGCAATAGTACTATGCAAATGGTTAATCACAAAGAAAGACCTCGATGTGCATGCCATGCCTACAAGGCTATCATTACTTTCATTACATGTTAATGCATGCACTCATATTTCATGTTCCTCTTTCATTATCTTTCACTTTACGTTACCTAATACTTCATTCATTTATTATCATAACACGTAAAGTCAAAGGAAAGATATACATACATCATCATAAGGAACATAAAATATCATTCATACATCATCATGCAGGGCATCATACATACATAACATACATCATGCATAACCATGCAACATGATCATCATCATGCATAAGCATCAATCACAATACATTACATGCCCAACATACCATCTTTGACCTCAAAAGTCAACTTTCATAACCCCTGGGAACCTCCTAGGTCAAAGCGAACATTTCTCCTTTTTCTCCCAAAATGTCAGAATTTTTCTAAGTGTTCATCCATATTTCCTATAGTGATCCACATTTCCTACAGTTCATCCTCATTTGCTATAGTTCATCCGCATTGACTCACATTGCTCATCCGCATTTCTATAATAGTCAATGCTCATCCGTATTGACTCACTTCATCCGCATTGACTTACATTGCTCATCCGCATTTCTATACTTAGTCAATGCTCGTCCGGATTGACTCACTTCATCTGCATTGACTTACATTGCCCATCCGCATTTGTATACTTAGTCAATGCTCATCCGCATTGACTCACTTCATCCGCATTGACTTAGATTGCTCATCTGCATTTCTATACTTAGTCAATGCTCATCCGCATTGACTCACCCATTGTTTAATGTTCATCCATATTAACCCTTTTCATCCACATTTACTTCCAAACACTTACGTAGATTTAAAGACTTATCAAGTGGGTCTAAAACATCATATTCAATTTCCATGCACCATCATCTGGTTCTAAGCTTAAATCTTACCCTCTAAGCCTTAGAACACAATCGTACATCATCAAGCATGAACATAGTCACACACCACATCATAACATTATCATAAACACATTCAAGCACACGGGTCCAAAACCCAGCTATATAAAAACATACATTCATGCATTTCCAGCTGCAAAATTAGTTAAAAACCAGAAAAAGAGGGGTCCTAGAACTCACCTTTGCACCTTTTGAGTATGGCTTCTTCCAAACTCGTTTGCAAATTGAATTCAACTCCTTAGAAACCCACTAAAACCATACCTGAACACATACAATACACATAAGCATAAACCCGAGGATATGACTAGTTAAGAACACTATAAAAGCATGAATTCTTACCTTGAATTCGAATTCTTTCTTGTTCTTCCTTCAAAACCAAGAATTGCTGCTCTTTCTCTCTCTAAAACCCGAAAATTAGGGGTGTATGTGACATATGGGCGGCCATACCACCTTTTACACCCACTTTTCAAACATTTTGTCCTTTTGGACATTTTTTACCCCTAGACTTGGGTTTTATTTCTTTTCCTTCTTTTCTTTCACTTTATTCATTCTTTTCCTTGAATTTAAAATAACCGGGTGTTACATGAGTGAGCTACACACTCATGGAGTCACTACATCTATGGAAGACAAAGTTTCAAACTTTGCAGATGGGTTGCCCGAGAAGTGGAGTTTGTTTGTTTCCAACCTCAGACAGAATGATATGCTAGCGAAGTTACATATCTATGACTTCATTCTGAAACTGCGAGAGGAAGAGTTAAGGATGAAGTACAGGGCCCAAAAGTCTTCATACGATCAGAATCCGGCACTGTACAACTCAACTCCACAAGCCAAATAATCTGGAGCACCATTTCAAACGACGTTTGTGTCGAGTTCGGCTAATCCATCCCAAGCTTCTACTCCATGATCTGACACGTCAGACTTGTGTGGTACCCAATACATAGCATCTGAAGCAAATGTTACAAAACTGAAGACCCAGAATCTAAGGAATGTGACAGTAGAGGTAGCAAAGGAGCTCATGGATCTCTTAGTAGCTATTGTTCACTCCTATGATGGGCTAGTTGCTAAGAAAATAGGGAACTACCATCTGGCAGACGAGGACTACGAGCAGGTAGACGAGATAGAGTTAGAAAGAATGGACATCATGTGGGCCTTGGCAAGTGTTGTTCGAGAGGAAAGAAGTTTGTCAAGAAGACTGGACAGAATATGATTGCCACTAAGGACACAACTTTTGGTTTTGACAAGACAAAAGTCACGTGCTTCAATTGTGTGGAAAAGGGGCACTTCAAACGTGAATGTGTGAAGCCCAAGAAGACGGGAAATTGGAATCCATTCTCATCTTTCACTCATCAGGATAAGCCCATAAGCAGTCCTACTTCGTCGAGCAAGGATCCTAAAGCCTTAACAGCTGATGATGATGAAGGACAAGATTGGAGCTTTCGGTTTGTGTCTCCGGGAGAATCCAACATCGCTAGTGTTGAGGATCTAGATGACGACTCAGCAAGCGAAGGTGATATTGTAGTGGAACTCGCAATGTCAAATGTTGATGAAACTACAACTGTAGTAGATCACCTACCTGAAGAAGGGATAAGTCCAACAAGTCCAGAATCACTAGAACCAGAGAAGTTAGACACTGCTTTGATGGCTGATTCAACCTCACCCTCTCAGGTAAGTACCACTACTCAACTTATCAATAATCATCCTTGTTTGGATTGAAATAAATTTAGGGAAAGCATTGATATGAAATTTGCTAGGTTATTATTCCATAATGATAACTTAGTAAAGGACTAACAACTATGAACTAAAGCCAATAGAGTCTTAAAACAAAATGAGCACAACTATAAAGAAAAGATAGAACTCTTGAATAAACAACTTAGGGAAACTGAAGTTGTAGCCTTTAACCAAGCTAATGACATTAAGTTCTATCTAAACTCCCTAGAAGACACTAAGAAACAAAAGGAAGTTTTGGAAGTAGAAGTAAATTCATTAAAACAAAAACTGCATAGTTGGACAAGTTCTTCTCATATTGTCCAACACTTAGTGAGAGAGCGCAACAATGGGGAGGGTTTGGGATATAAAGTGGCACCACCACACGAGACCTTGATGAATGCCAAAAGCAAACCAATAAATAATAACCCAATCAAGGATCCTGTGGTGTCCACTCCTCTTGTAAGTGATCCAGATTCCACATGTAAACTAAATGAATCTGTCATTAAACAAAAGGATGTCACTTCGAAATCAAAAGGTAAAATGCCTTGTGTTAATCTGGGCGAACAATTTAGAAAGGTTAAAACAAAGTGTGCTTCAACAAAATCTATTTCTAAACCAAGAAATACCAAACAAATTAACCTATCACGTGTTGCATGTCTAAGTTCAAATACAAAAAAGGGAAAAGATGTTAACAATGTCCAAACAATTAATTTTGTTAAAAAAGATAAAACATCTAAACAAGAAGCGTCAAAACCCAAACAGAATAAAGTCACTCGTGTGTCACATACTTCTCCATAGAAACAATTAAATTGCCATGTTGAAAGCACATCATGCTACAATTGTGGAAAGTATGAGCACATAGCATCTTATTGACCTTATTATCAGACACCAAAGAAAAAGATTGAACTCTATGACACTAAATCAAGCTCATCCAAAGAAGCTCCATGACTCCACCAAAAATAGTCAGTGAACCTAAAGTTCAACCTATGAGCCAGTGGTCTGTTTATCATGAACATGCCTTACACAAAGGTGGTTTATGGAAAGAAAATTTTGTGTCTAGTAATGAGAACAAGAAGAAAACTGATCTTCCCTCACCCTCTAATGGACAATGGGTAGAATTTATGATGTGTGATGCCTCTGGGACACCCACGCCGGTTAAGGCTTTGGTCCCTCACAGTGACTAATGTTTTCACTTGAATGTGCAGGGTGTTCGCTATAGTGCTGAAACAAACACATGGATTGTAGATAGCGGAGCCTCAAGGCACATGACTGGAAACCGAGCACTCCTATCAAACATCAAACAAATCAAAGGAGGTCATGTCTCTTTTGTTGGAAACAAAGGAGGGTACATAACAACTCAAGTGGAAGTAAGGAACCAGAAAATTAAATTTGACAAGGTAAACTATGTTCAACAACTTTAGAATAATCTGCTTTATGTTTCCCAAATATGTGACAAGAGATTTAAGGTATTTTTCTACAATAAGAAGTTCTATGCCCTGAGAAAGGACTATGTGATTCCGGAGGACCAAGTCTTAATGGCTGCCTCAAGATATAATGACCTTTACGTCTTGGATCTATCAAACGCCTCCACAATGGATCTTCAAGTTCAGTGCTTCTTGTCAAAAGCTACTAAGAAGGATTCTATCTCCTGGCATAGGAGAATGGGGCACATCAATCCACGGAAGATGAACCACTTAATCCAAAATGAGCTAGTGCGAGGAGTCAATGTCAAGAACTTCCAACTCCCGGATTTTTCTGTCGCCTGCAAGAAAGGCAAACAGAAAAAGAAGTCTCATAAGGCAAAGAAAGTTAATTCTATAGAACTGCTTCTTGAGCTTCTTCACATCGATCTGTTTGATCCAATCAGTACAAGAAGCATCGCAGGCAACTTGTACTGCTATGTAGTTATAGATGACTACTCAATATTCTCTTGGGTGATGTCCTGAAATCAAAATCAGAAACATTTGAGTCATTCAAAGAATTGGTAACTACACTGGAGTCTCTCTACAAGCTGAAGGTAAGACAAGTACGCTCAGACAATGGAACTGAGTTCAAGAACCAATGGATGGAGGCTTTCTGCGAAGAAAAGGGAATTATGCACCAGTTCACTTCCGCATACACTCCTCAGATGAACGGGGTTGCTGAGAGAAGGCATCGCAACTTAATAGAGACAGGACCCATAATGCTTGCAAACTCGAAACTGCATATCCAATTTTAGAATAAGGCAGTGGCCAATGCGTGTTACACGTTAAATCGAGTTCTGGTGGTAAAACGTCATGGCAAGACGTGTTACGAGTTACTTCAATGACGTAAACCAAATCAGGAGTATCTCGAACTATTTGGAGCACCATGCACGTTGCTGAAGAAAACTCAGGAAGGAAAGTTTAGTCAGAAAGCTTAAGAGAGTTTAAAACAACTCAAATGTTCAAGTAGAGGTGCGGTGTAACGTCGATGTTTAGAGATACACCAACCCTCCTACTGGAAAAGGACCCACTTTCTTTTTCGACTATGATGGATTCTTCAAGTCCTTCAACATCCCTCTCACCACTTCTGATAATCAGTTAGCAGCCAAAATGATGTATGAGGTCTTAAACACACCTTCACAGGACTCTACATCATTTGGCTCACAAGGTGAATCACCTACCCACTCAGGGGGAGCACTCGAGTTAAGTCACTCTTCCTCTGACGATGAAGCCGTGGAGAATAATCAAGACACTCAGGAGCAACAGGTTCCTACTATAGCAAGTCCACAAGCATCTGACATTGATGCCTCTGAGTCTTCATAACCACACACTCCTACTGCCTTAGATACAAAACCAAACCTTCATAATCTTGATTCTGAGGTAGTTGTTCCCACCACTCCTGGATCACGCCTAAATGTCTATCATCCTCTGAACAATGTCATTGGGATGTCAGATCAGGAGTTCAGACAAGAATTAGCTGTAATCAGCTGATTATGCCTCGGTAATAGAAAAAGGGTATCTTCACCATGGTGCCTACCGCTGTTTTGTGTCTTAATTTGAGCCAAAATACGTCAGTGAAGCCCTAAATGATGAGGCATGGGTGAGTGCCATGCAATAACAACTTCTTTAGTTCAAGAAGTTATGTGTATGGACACTGGTAGATAGACCTAATGGTGCTAAAGTCATTGGCACCAAGTGGGTCGTGAAATGTAAGAAAGATGACCAAGGTGTCATCATCAAGAACAAGGCTCAACTTGTAGTTCAAGGATTTCAACAAGTAAAGGGAATTGATTACAATGAAGTATTTGCACCTATGGCGAAAATGGAAGCCATCCGTATCTTCCTAGCCTATTCCACTTACATGAAAATTAAAGTCTATCAATTGGATGTAAAGACTGCATTTCTTCATGGTGAAATCTGGGAAACAGTGTATGTCAGTCAACCCGAAGGATTTGAGGATCCTTATCATCGAGATAGAGTTTACAAGATGGATAAGGCTCTCTACGGGCTTCACCAACCCCCGAGAGCATGGTATGAAAAACTCTCAACTCAACTTGTGAAACACGGATTTCGCAGTGGTGTAATTGACTATACAATGTTCATCAAAGAAAAGGATGGTGATCTACTGCTGTATCAGATTTATGTTGATGACATAATCTTTGGTTCCAAGAAACAAGACTTATGTAAAGAATTTGAAGCAGTTATGAATGTAGAATTTGAAATGTGTGCCATGGGAGAGATGAAGTTTTTTCTCGGGTTACAGGTGGATCAAATAGCAAAGGGGATATTTCTACATCAGACCAATTATAACGGGGATATTCTTAATCGGTTTGACATGGAGAATGCTTTTGCAGATGGGACTCCACTTGCTACAAAGAGAAATAAGTACTCCTAACTCTCCCTCGTCAAGCCCACATCATTCTCCTATCACTGAGGTGGATCTCCCTGAACCTGTTCAGGATATCCATATGGAAAAAGCTTTCATTTCTTCAAGTGATATCAGTAAGACCTCAAGCATTTCAACTCAACCCATTGGCACTTCACTTGAAGTTGTCAGTAAGCAGGGGAAATCCAACAGCCAAGAACACTATGCTAGTGCTAAGAGAGAAGACTTTGGTCCAATTCTTTCACCCCCTTTGATTATTGTGATGAAGATGAGGGGAACATGAGACTAAAGGTGCAGAAATTGTCAAAAACATGCTCCTATTTAGTCACTAAGGTTAGTCAACTTGAATCTCAGGTGACTACCTTACAAAACTGGTTCAATGATTAGCAACTTGAGATTTTGCAATTGTGTGATGCTACAAAAAAGGGGGAGAAAGTCTCAACAATCACAGAACATGGGAGTTCTTTATAGAGTATTGATAGGTTCAAATAGATCTATTTGTGTTAATGATATAATACAATTGACAATTATAGGAACAAAGTAATAAAACAATACAAATACATGAAAATTTCACAGAAAGTTTCATTAATATTATCAAAGGGTACAATGTATAATATGAGAGAGTTCTGAATGTCTACCTACACAAAATAGACATAATCCTATTTCTACTATTCAAAGAAACAATAGAAACATATATTTACAAATAAGTCCATACACTATGACAAAAAAAAACTAAAGTCTAAATGCTAATCTTCTAGGGCTTCAAGAATACTCCCCCTATGATTTGCATAGGTCTTCAATCAAAATAGTCTTCAGGCTCTTCTTTAATCTTGAACATTGGTTTCTCCTTATTCATATCTAGCTCGCTTAACGACTTGATCTTTTCAGCCAAAATCCCTTTCTTGGGTTAGATTCATTTGCTTTAATCTTCATAGCTTCCATCACCAGGAGCGTTTACTTTGACATACTTTCTATATTAATATTAGCATAAATCTCCATTGGACTTGCATGATCTTTCGAATGAATCTTCAAAATACCTTTACTTGAAATCCTCGTAAATTCTATGTTATTGATTTCTTTCTTGACAATATTTGCACATGCCAGAGCTTTTCTTAAAGAAAATCGCTCCCTGGCTGCATTCATTACTTTTAAAATTGTCATAAAATACTTCTCGCCATTCTCTGCATCAATAGATGTCACTTGCTCAAACTTTTGGTTGGACGAAAATGAAATGTAACTCGGATGCAAAAGTTTCAATTCAAATACTCCAAATAAATTGATCAAGTCTTTGTTCCATTCGTCTGTACTTTTCACGAGTATAAGATGAAAAGTATTAGAGTCATAGAAGCACCTTAGAATCAGCTTAGATATTTGAGTACCATGAATTACCTTTAACCCTGGATTTGTAACTTTGTCCAAATACTTGTCACCATATGCTTCCATATAATCTTCTTCAATAGTTGAACTTGCATCTCCTTTCTTTCACTTTCTATTTAGTAAATCAAATTGTAGCTTATCATCCTGATCACACCTTCTTTGAAGAAAAGCGGGCATTCTAGAGAGTCCTTGGACTAACAACTTTACAAGTTTTCTCCCCTTGAAGCCTTTGAAGGATTTATGAGAGTTAACTAATGTAATTCTTTCAAGTCTTGAACATGAAGAGCAATGATATTTGAGTAGAAATGATAAACGTAACAGATAGCATTTACCCTTTTAGTGAGAAAGGTGTAAAATACATCATCATATTTCCATGCTACTATCTTTACTTCCTTTGTTTTATCAGGTACAATCATTGCATTCAACAGTTCAGATATTGATTGCCCCGTCTGCAACACATGTCTTACTAAATCTCCAACGGATCTAACTTTATTTCTTAGTTGTTTCTGATTCAAATCAACTTTTTAAGCTTGCTTTTTAGAATCAGAAAATATCTTTATCAGCTCCTTCCTCTTCTAATGATTTCTTCTTTTCAACACCATAGAATTAATCTCCTGAGGTTTCAACATCTTTGTTCTACTAGTTATCTCTAGATACTAAGGTTATCCGTGTCAACTAAAATCATCTTAATATTCATTTTCTCTCTTTCTTGAAAGCTTCGGACTAATCTTCGTAGGAATACTCATGTTTTCAAGATCAAGATGTTGCCATTATTTCTCATAATATAATCAACATTTATGCTTTTGCTTATTTGAGCCCACACACCATGTTCAAAATTGATATCATTAGGATCTACTAGAGCTGATGATTCTACAATAATACATTTCTTATATTCTTCATTGATTTGAGTCACAGTCAATCCGTCTAAAATTATCCTGTTATACTTTTTTTGAAAAGATAATTATATCTATCTTCAAAATCAATTGGGATAACTTCTTCAACATATGTTATAGGAGAATCAATTAAATCACATACATTATCATCTCCAAGCACCTCATCATACCATTCATCTGGTAGATCTAAATCAAGATCATCAAGAGCTTTAATATGTTTTTATATATCTTATTCTTCCATATTCATAACTTCTTCAATAACCTTTTAAACTTTAGCTTGAACAAACGATGATTCAACTTCATCTAGTTTCTTATTTTCCTTTATGTACTTGAGTAAACTTTCTAGTCATAGCTTCTTGAGCTTCTTCTTTACTTTCTTTCTCATTAATAATCACATCAAGCTCTTTCCTTTTCTTTCACACTTTCTTTCATTATCTTAATATCTTTAGTCAATCTTTTCACCTTTTTCTCCAGACCAACTATCAACTTATTCTTATTTTCATTTTCAACCTTCCACACTACATTCTCATCCACCAATCTCTTTATTTTATTATCTCGCTCAACAATCTTTGCTTTTAACTCATCTATCATCTCTTCATCACTATCAAATTCAGTTTGAATACAAACATCACTAATTTGTTTCATAACTATCTCATCAATAATATTCTGAGCCTCTTGAGTATTTGATGGTTTATTAGCAATCACATTTTGAATAATAGGCTATGATAGAATAGCATTAAGATAATCAAAATCAAAAGTTTGATTACGATCTAAATTTGCTTCAATAGCCTATTCATCTACATCACTATCATCATCAACATTCTCATCATTGATCTCTGCTTTAATATTAGCTTCATCATTCTCAAAAGTCTCATCTCTATGCTCAGATACTGTTTCATTACTATCCATATCTTGAATAGATTCTTTAATATTTCCACAAAGATTACCACCTTGATTATCTCCATCATCATCATCATGATCATCATTTTGATCATTATCATCTTTATGTTCATCACTTGAACTATCATCATAATAATGTTCATCTTTAGTCTCATTATCATCCACTTTGTCTTGAAGGATTTATGTAAATACATCATTAATCAAGTCATTCGAATCAACTGGTTCACCCTCAATCAAATGAAAATGTTGTTAATGGATATCAACTTCATCCATGGCAACATTTCTCATATACACAAATAAAGGAACACTTGGAGCTCATCTGATGACTGCTAATCTCTTATATATAATCTCAAACATATGTTCTAACTCTAGCCTTTCACCATTTACTCCATATAAAGACAAATACGGATGTTATTAATTTATAATCAATTAAAGAAATCATGGATACATAAGATATTTGTTCCTTTTTCCTTTCTCCAAGTTGAAGAAGAATCCATTCATATTGAATTTAGCCATGTTAAACCTTCTATTTGTGGCTAATACAACTATTGGAGAAGCAAGGTCCACAAGAAAAGAATTCCACCATGCAATTCTTTTGAACATACATTGTTGAAATATATAGCATATCAGCTTCCAATGGTTATACACTCGAGCTCTGAAAAATGGCCTCTTTGGAAAGTTATCAGGATGACCTATGAGCATGAACGTTTCTCTACAATCATTGAAAGTGTATTCGGATAAATCTTGTGGGTCATTTTCACCTAATTTAGATCTACTCTCATAGAATGTTTAGACACTTCTATCATTCCATCTCTTGTAATGAACCCCATTAGAACTTTTCTTCCTTCTTCATCTCTTTCAACCTCTACACTTCTTCAAAACTTCTTTATCTATCTTGCATAGATGGCTGGTCTTGCACACATAGCATAGACATATCTGGTTCTCACGGTAAATATGATCATATCCTCATAACCAGCTCATTCTCTTACTTCCTCATCTTATAAAGCAGCCACATTATGATTATGCTCAAACTTGAGCTGCACCATCTGTTAATCATAAAGAAACAAGTATAAGAATTCAAGTATTTCAAACTAAAAAATTTATTTAATTTTTAAAGATTACTTGATAGATTTTAAAATTTGAATATTTCAGCAATTTTATTAAAAAATTATCTGTCCTGAAGATTTGACATGTAGGATTGTAAGTCAACCAAGACACCCATAACCAGAAACCATAATCTTTGTCCTGACTCAAAGGGGGGGGGGATACTAATCAATATCAATATAGGGCAATTATTGGTTCTCTCATCTATCTCACAACAAATAGACCTGATATCATGTTTGCAACCTGTATTTGTGCAAGATATCAGGCTGCTCCAAAGGTGTGTCACCTAGTTGCTGCTAAGATAATCCTAAGATATATCAAAGGAGCACCTAAATTAGGACTGTGGTATCCAAGGAATAACAATATCAACCTTTATGGCTACCCTGATAGTGACTATGGTGGCTGCAACATTGACATGAAATTCACATCAGGTGGATGTCAATTTCTTGGTGGTAGGATTATATCATGGTAATGCAAAAAGCAATCCTTTTCTCTACATCAACTGCTAAAGCAGAATACATTGCTACTGCAAGTTTTTGTGCTTAGCTGCTATAGATTCAGAACCATATGATAGACTACGGATTCAACTTCATGAGCACTCCTATCCACATTGACAACAACAGTCTTATCTCTATCACTGAAAATCCTATGAATCACTTCAAAACAAAGAATATTGATATCAGGTACCATTTCATTAGAGATATTCATGAAAAAAGTCTAATAAAGCTAATCAAAGTTAACTCAAATGAATAATATGCTGACTTGTTCACCAATGATTTTGATGTACAAAGTTTAAGTATCTCATTACAGCCATTGAGATGATAAACATTGATTAGTCAATCTCTTTTAAAAACCTTTTTTATATGTAATGTCTTGTGTCAAAACAATCTAAGCCATGTTACAAAAGGTCTCTATCTGAAATTTTCACCAAGTATAAATTCTTCCAAAGAGGAATTAACCCTCGGAAGATGTTTTCATATCTTCCGAAGCAGATTCCTTCGAGGATAATTTCCTTGTCGGAAGAGGCGATTGATTACATATCAGATCTACTTCTGAAGCTTATAAAACTCTCCATTCAGAAAGCAGTCTTTACTCTAGGAAATAGGACTCTACCTTCGGAAGTAAATACTCCTTCGAAAGACAAATTACCTTCGGAAATAATTTATACTCTATGTTGGACCCTGAAAGGATCATACATGCCAATTCAAGTGGTGGATGGTTGCTCTGCTGGAATCCCTCATGTCCAAGAACAAATGCGGATCAAGACAAGTATCTGCTGAATAAGAAGAAAAATACAAGTGTTGGTCATCCGCATTTGTCAATGCGGATGACAAGTTAACAAATGCGGATATACATTTGTTCATCCGCATTGACCAATGCGGATTACCAAAGAAATGCGGACAAGTGTTTTGTTCATCCGCATTTACCAATGCAGATGACCAAACTTCAATGCGGTTGAAGAAATGCTGATGAAGTCAACTCATCCGCATTTGTCAATGCGGATGATCAACAACCAATGCTGATGAAGACTTAGACTAGCTTTAGTAAGGGTAGTTTAGTCTTTTGTAATGGCAACGTGTCTGCCTATAAATAGAATAGTATACCTCATACATGGGGTAACTTTTGTCTGTAATTGATTTGATTCTTGTTCCTAGAATGTTCTGTTTGCATTGAATGTTCTTGTAATCAATCAATCAAAGTATTCAATATATACAAACATATTTATGAGTATCATGTGTATTCAATGTTCATTGATTGTCCGATTCCGCCTCTCAATCTTTGACTCAATCACTATATTCGGTCCTTATTGATTCACATCAACTGAGATTACCTTTCTAAAATCCTATCCAGTCAATTGGTATCAGAGCCACGGCTCTCAGTTCTTACTCAGATCTGCACAGATCTGGTCTGAACCCGATAGATCTGGTGATTGAGTAGCTGAACAGAGTATTTATACATCTCTAATCAGTTTACACACCGAATACTACCTGAAATACTCATCAACAGCCCCTCATTCAACCAATCAGTCGAACACATAACATCTTACAGACTACAAGTCTGACAACCTACAACAATACAAAGACACTCCTGATTACAGACATCATAGTCATCAGATCTGAATCTACTGGACGTTTTTAATGATTATTTGAACTAACCCACTGAATAGACTTAAAAACTCACTAATCCATACTAAAAATCAACTGATAAAATGGATTCTCACAGTTATTCAGAACTTGGGCATACCCCAAAACCACCAATGCTGAAACATAAATCCGAGTTCAAACAATGGAAAATAATTTATGAATTATATTACAGGTGTAGATCCTGACTACTGGATTTGATATGTAAAGGTCCCCACATCCCAATAACACTGTCAGTGATCAGGCAGCTCTCTACAGAACAACCAGGATTCCCATTGAAGATCTTACTCTAGATGATGACGATCATAAGAAGATCAAGATTGACCTTAAAGCATATTCCATCCTCACTCAAGCACTTAAGATGGATGTGCTTAAAAGGCTGGAGAAGTATGGAACTGCAAAAGCAGTTTGGGATGCTTTGCAAATTATGTGTGAAGGAAGTAGTGAGATTGCTGAAATCAACCGAGACAAACTGATAAATCAGTATGAAACCTTCCATCATTTCAAAGGGGAATCAATCTCTAAACAATTGCACAGATATGTGCAGTTAGTAAATGATTTGGAGATAATGGGAGTGACTTACAAATCAAAAGACCTCAACAAGAAAATGTTACATAGTCTTCCAGAGCATTGGAAACAAAACGTAACAATGCTGAAAAATACTCTTGATTTGGAGAGTACCACTCTTGACATAATGATTGCAAAAATTGAAGCACTGGAACTTGATGAAAGAAGTAGGAATCTTGGAGGACCAAAAGTTGTTGAAGCTTATAAGTTTCCATCTGAAACTCATTTTGTTGAGAATGCCTTCATCACTGAAGAGGATGACTTTCTGTCATCTGGAGATCAACACAAAACCACTGGATTCTTTGCAGCACACTCAATTAACAGACCATCAGCATCAGCATCAACATCAACCAATCAATCAACAGGATTCTCTTCTGTCTCTACCAACCCTACTGATGATCAAAAAACAGACGAACAGAAGGCTACATATAATGCCTTTGTAGCAAGTTTTGAGGCATATTTGGGAGGAAGACTGACTTCTGCACATCTAATCCAAGAAGATCTGGAGGAAATGGATCCAGATGATGTAGAAGAGATGGATTTACAATGGCAAATGGCTATGATTGCCATGAAAGCTAAAAAGTTTTTCAGGAAAGGCAAAAAACTCAGCGTGAATGAAAATACTAAGCTTGGATACGACAAATCCAAAGTCAAATGCTTCAATTGTGGAATAGCCTGGCACTTCTCTAAATAATGTAATGCTCCAAGAAGAAACAACAATACTCCACGACATTCTCAGAGTCAGTCATCATATCAACCGTCTTCAAGCATTCCCTCCCTCATTCATCAGCAACAATATCATCATCAACAACAGCAATCTTCTCAAGCTCAACCTCAACTGGCCAATCAAGCTTTTGGGCAACCAACCTTCAGCAAATGCACTTGTGATCAGACAAGACGGAGTGTGTGACTGGAGCATGTATGCTGAGGAAGTCAAGCCACAATTCCAGAACCATGCACTGATGGCACACATTAATGATGGACCATCCCCCATGCCATCTGAGGTAAAATCCAATCTTTGTTCTGATAAGTGCATAAATGAACTTCAAGGTTATAGAGAGCATAACCACAATTGGCTGAGAAAATAAAAGAGGAGAAAGTAAAGTCAGAGATGATGAAGAGAGAAATAAAAAGTTTTGAAATTAAATTAAATCTCTCATCTCTGACATAGAAAAACTCATGGTGAGAAGTATTCTCTTGCAGCGAGAATGAGCTATTATCTGAAAAATTAGCTCAATCTAAAGCTGACCAAGCCCTTACTGAAATGAAACTTGAAAAGTTTCAACAATCTTCAGTAAAGCTGCAAGAGATGCTGGATTCTCAAAAGGATCCAAAGGACATGTCAGGGATTGGGTATAATTCATGTCCTCCACCATACAATGACAACTATACTGTCGTGCCTGAATCTGTCACACTCAAAAATCAAACTGAACCTAACACTATTAAAACCCACACGATAGTAAAACAAATCACAAATCCTCAAAATGAACCAAGTGTTTACATTGAAACTAGTGAGGATAAAATCAAGTTAGGTCACCCAATAAAAATAAAGAGTGTTCAGACAAGACAGTAAGTGTTGTCAAACCAGTCAGCCCCATTAAAGCTATTGTTCCATTCATAAAATTCATACCTGCTATAGCTAATGGGAAAAAGAAGTTTGTGCAAAAGATTAAACCCTCTGCTGAAAGCAGTTCTGATAATGAGATCAATACTCATCAAAATTCAAGCATATCAGATGAAGGTTCATTAAAAGGAAATAACAAAAAATCTCTGAGTTCAAAATCACACAGTCAACCTGATCCTCAAACATCAAAATCAAGAAATGGAGTAGGATTTGACATATGCAATAAAGATCATGTTGAACAGTTTGAGAAAGAGCTACAGAAAAGGATGAGGAAACGAAAACAGCCTCAAAAGACAATCAAATTCAGTGCAGTAAAGCAAACTGCACAAAAGGCTGAATTTGATTCTTCTTCCAGCAAAAAAATGATACTAAGTTGAAAAAGGGAAAATCAACTGAGTCAAGACCAGTAAAATCTGAGAAAATTAACAAGCATATGTATTGTGACATATGTGATATGTTTAACACAAAACAGAGGAGTGCTTTTTCAATCAATATTGCTCCATCTGTGACATGAACAATCATTCAACAAAAACATGTTATTTCAACAAATATTGTTCAGTCTGTGACTTAAACAATCACAATACAAATGACTGTTATTACAAGCAATCGAGAGTGAGAATTCCTCAAAACAAGCCTATCTCACCAACATCATCTGACAAAACAACTGTTAAGAGTCACATTTATAATAACAAATCAAGGACGTATAAACCAACAAAGGATGAAAATATGAAAGACTCAGGTAAAAATCAAAGAAACAAATATAAAAACCGATTTCATAATTGTTTTGATTTTTCAAATGATGGTGATGAAATAGCTCATTCATATTCTCACAGAAAATCTCAAAGACCACCTCTAATTAGGTCACAGGTTAGAGGAAAACTTCAAGAGGTCACCATTATTCATAGAAACGGGATACCCAAGACCGTGGTGGCTTGGGTTCCATATTCTAACTAGTTCTTTTGTGCTTGCAGGGTCATCCATATAGGTCTAATAGCCTATGGTATGTGGACAGTGGATGCTCCCGACACATGACTGGAGATCGTTCCCTCCTTCATGATTTCAAGCAAATTAAAGGAACACCTGTGGCATTTGGAGGAGATTCACAAGGTGGTAGGATTAGAGGAGAAGGACGTGTGACAAATGGGATGCTCAGCTTTGATAAAGTGAATTATTGTGAACAGCTTAATTTCAATCTTCAAAGCGTGTCTCAGATCTGCGACAAGAGATATTCGACTCACTTTACCGACACCCACTGTTATATTCTAAATTCAGGATTTCATATCCCTGAAGAATGGGTTGTATTAAAGACTCCGAGAAAGAATAATACTTATGTCTTAAACCTTAATTCTACTGCACTAACAGAAGAAACATGTCTCTTGTCAAAAGCATCATTTGATGAATCACAGCTTTGGCACCGACGTTTGGGGCACACAAAATTCAAAAACATGAACAGATTAGTAAAAGGAAACCATGTCATTGGATTGCCTCAAAAAGAATTTCATTTTATTGATCACTGTTCAGCATGCCTCAAAGGAAAACAACACAAATCTTCACATAAACTAAAACTTGTGAACTCAAACAATACTCCATTGAAAGCACTTCATATGAATCTCTTTGGCCCAACACATGTCATGAGTATGGGAAAGAAACAGTATTGTTTGGTTATCATTGATGACTTTTCACGATTCACATAGGTTTTCTTCCTACTTCATAAAAATGAAGCATCCTCAATAATCAAAGAGTTTATCACTAAAATTGAGAACCAACTTGACTATAAGGTCAAAAGCATAAGAAGTGATAATGGGACAGAACTTAAAAATGAAGACATGAGCTCATTTTGCACAATTAAAGGCATAGCTCATCAATTTAGTGCGGCTAGAACTCCTCAACAAAATGGGGTAGCCGAAAGGAGAAATAGAACACTAATTGAAGCAGCAAGAACTATGCTAGCTGATGCTAAATTGCCAATAACCTTTTGGGCAGAGGCAGTTAACACATCATGCTTTGTACAAAATCGAACTATGATTGTCAAAGAAAGAAACATGACTCCATATGAACTGCTGTTTCAAAGAAAACCATTTATTGGATTTCTTAAGTCATTTGGTAGTCCAGTCTCAATATTAAATACCCGTGACCATTTGGGAAATTTTCAGCTAAGTCTGATGAAGGATTCTTTGTAGGTTATTCTTCTGTGTCAAAGGCTTACAGAGTGTTTAATCCTTGATTAAACATTGTTGATGAATCAACTAATGTTCAATTTAAGGAACATTCATTTCCCAAATCTACAAATGGTCCCTTGGTTATTTGATATTGACTCTTTTACAAAATCTTTTGATCAATTTTATGTGTCTGATGCAGGTAACCTACTTTCAGCTAGTTCATCTTCAAGCATAGAAAGGAGAATTGACTTTCCATTAATTCCTCCTACTCACACTGAAGAACCAAATGAAGATGTACCTCTGTAAGCTGACCCCATCAGACAATCAACCACAAATCAAATCATTTCAAATGCAGGAGGACCCAGCTTGTTACCATCTAATTCAGAAGATCAATCTATAGCAATTAGAAATGAAAAACAAGCGTTGCCTTCAGCTGAAGTGGAAAGAAGATCAAATGATAGATACAATGAAAGTGCTGCTTGTTGGCGAGTGCTAGAATGCACGAGCACACTGAGACAGGGTCTGACAACCTTCATAATTCTCCAACAGTTCAAAGTGATGATGCCTCTGACCATAATGAACTGGATATCTCCAATCTTGATGTAACAATTACTAGTGATTCAATTCCACCCACCAGAATACACAAGAATCATCCAGTTGAAACCATTATTGGTGATCTTCATGAAAGAGTGACAAGAAGCAAGTCAAGCACTACAAACATCTGTTTGTTCTCATGCTTTCTTTGTCAAACAGTACCCAAAAACATCAAAGAGGCTCTTCAAGACAACAGCTGGATTGAAGCAATGCAGGAAGAGTTGCTACAATTCAAGAAACAAGAAGTATGGCAACTGGTAGATCTTCCTGAAGGACAATATCCTATTGTTACCAGATGGCTATACAGAAATAAAACTGATGACAGGGGAATCGTCATTAGAAATAAAGCAAGATTGGTAGCTCAGGGTACACTCAAGAAGAAGGAATAGATTATGATGAAGTATTTGCCCCTGTAGCTCGGCTAGAAGCCATTAGAATCTTTCTAGCATATTCTGCATCCATGAAGTTTACTGTTTACCAAATGGATGTGAAATGTGCATTTCTGTATGGAAAGATTACTGAAGAGGTCTATGTGAGTCAACCACCTGGATTTGAAGATCCTGATTTTCCTCACAGAGTTACAAGCTTGACAAAGCTCTGTATGGTCTTCATCAAGCTCCCAGGAAGTGGTACGAGACTCTATCATCATTTCTACTTAACAACGGATATGAAAGAGGTAGAATTGATCAGACTCTCTTCAGAAAGAGAAAAGGAAAAGACATGTTGCTAGTACAGATATATGTGGACGACATCATATTTGGCTCTACAAACAGGCAACTCTGTAAAGAATTTGAAGATCTCATGCATTCAAATTTTAGATGAGTGCTATGGGAGAACTCACTTTCTTTTTAGGGGTGCAAGTTCTACAAACAGCAGATGGAATTTTTATCAATCAATCAAAATACATAGAAACAATGCTGAAGAAATTCCACCTTGCTGATTGTCAGTCTATCAAACTCCTGTAGATCCTAAAGAAAGATAGGTCCCGATCCAGATGGAAAATCAGTAGATCAGACACTCTATCGATCCATGATAGGCTCACTCATGTATCTTACAGCTAGTAGACCCGACATTATGTTTGGAGTTTGTGTGTGTGCCAGATATCAAGCTGATCCTAAGGAATCACATGTCAATGCTGTCAAACGAATATTCAGATATCTGAAGGGCAAATCAGCTCTTGGATTATGGTATCCAAAGGAAGGAGACTTCAATTCTATTCCTACACAGACAGTGACTACGGTGGATGCAACTTCAACAGAAAATCCACGTCTGGCGGTTGTCAATTTCTTGGTCCCAGATTGGTCTCATGGCAATGCAAGAAGCAAACAAATGTATCTGTGTCAACAGCAGAAGCTGAGTATATCGCAGCATCTGCTTGTTGCTCTCAAGTACTCTGGATTCAAACCAGATGCTTGATTATGGTTATAACTTCTTGCATACCCCAATTTATATTGACAATACTGGAGCTGTCTTTATTACAAATAATCCAGTTCAGCACTCAAAACGAAACATATTGAAATAGATATCACTTTTTGAGAGACTGTGCTGAAAAGGGTTTAATCAAATTGATTCAAGTACCAACTGAAAATCAATTGGCTGATTTGTTTACTAAGGCATTTGAACCGAGTAGATTCGAATTCTTAGTTCAATCAATGGTATGATTAACCTTGAATAAAATCCATCAAAACATCAAAAACAATGTAAAATTATTCAAAAAAATAAATAAATAAATAAATAAATAATAACAAAAAAATAATCCCAAAAAGAAGAAATTTCTGATGAAGAAAAGATTGGGAAATGATATAATTACAGTCATTATATCATTCACTGTGCTTTATTTCCAAATTTGACAGACTGTCATGACTTACCTCATATGTAGGTAGGCTCAACTTGGAAGAGAAGATACATGCAGTGATAAACTAAAGATATATTCAATGGTGAAACACTCATCACAGAGTATTGGTATGTACCAATTTATTCAATTGAATGTAGGTGTAGTAACAAACACACACCAGGGAATGATACTTTATGAATCTCTTTCACCAACATCAGATTCATCTCTGTTTTGCTAAGCAAAGACCTGATGAAATCATGCACAAAGTGCAGATGTAATGATCCAAAAGATTCCCAATGAGGAACACATCCAAATTGGATGAATCAACAAAAGCAATACATTCCAAAGGAATGAACAAAAGAATCCGTTTACGGATCACCTTCCAAAGTGAAGTGAAAAGAATCCCAATGTGGATCATCATGATAAGGATCAAAGTAAAAGAATCCCAATGTGGATCAGTGAAAATAAGATCTCATAACTTAAGTAACCTGGTCATGTAAGTTGTGAAAAAGTTCTACCATACAATTCATAAGGATGGTTGATCATTCCATGCAAGGTGTGTGAGGTACATATTGAATATCTAAATCAATCTAAACATGATAAATTCACTAGCATCAAAATATCAACCCGGTATGAGTTTAAGAGGACAATCATACCTTCAATCAATAATGCCATAAATGTCAATCTTATCACAAAATATGCACTTGTGTAATGCAAGACTGATATGATCCCAACAAAAAGATATACTTCTCTTCATCAATTATAAGTACATTCAAAAAGCTTGTTTTAATACTTAAAGTTTTCATCCACAAATGGATCAAAACTTTAGGGGGAGTACTTTAAAGTTTTTGATCAAGTATATATATATTATAATTTCTTAAATTACTTTCCTAAAATCAAAACAAAGAGAAAAATGTTTGTGTCAATGCAGAAGTTATACCATAGTATCTCAGCTTATGCAGATACAGATTCTTGGAAACCCCTCAAGCCCAAGATCAGTCAAACAATGGGAAACTTGTATCACTCCTGATATACAAGTCAATCCAAGCAAGAATTGACAACTTCAATAGTCAACCATGTCACAAGACATACTTCATAAGCCATATCTTCATAACAAGTTCATCAAAATCAAGATTCATTAAATTTGATTAAACTCAAAAGTTAATGCAGGTAAGTGCATTGGTTAATGAGGGTGAAGGTAACCCAGACACATAACCAATGCAAGTAACAACTTATTTCAAAGTTAAACCTAATGCGGACAATGATTTTACTCTACCGCATTGGTATGCATCAAGAATTCAGAAAATTTGAAGTGTTAAACCTATGCGGAACTAAAGTATTCTACCGCATTTGTTAATGCGGATGAAATTTTTCTAAGTGTTCAGCCGCATTTGTTAATGCGGATAAGGTTTACTCTCCCGCATTTGTTTAACTCTTCCGCATTTGATACAGTGTACAAATGCGGATGTACAAATACAAGTGTTTCACTTCCGCATTTGCTACAGTGTACAAATGCTGATTACTTTCAAAGTTTCGCATTTGCTACAGTACACAAATGCGAATGCTCTCATCAAGTTTTGTTCTACCGCATTTGCTACAGTACACAAATGCGGATGCAAGGATGAATGCGAACAGTCGGTCAAAAATGTTCTACTACCGCATTTGCTACAGTACACAAATGCGGATGTCTAAAATTATCAACATTTACACTTCCGCATTTGCTACAGTAGTGCCCGCATTTGAAATCAAAACTTGTAAAAATGTGAATTCTATTATCTGACTATTTAAAGAAAACCAACAGAGTCATTTAATACTTTTCAAATTTGAGCGACTTCATAGTGAGACGAGCGCCACCAAATATGTTCATCATCATCTTCACCTTTTAAACCTAGTTTCCCAATCGATTCAACAAAACCGTGGGCATTGATTCTTAACCAAAAGGATCTGAGAAAAGGTGAATAATCACAAATGTCGAACATTCATTTGTACGATGATGTTAGTGACCTAGGTTAAGGAATGTTCACACTAAATCAGAAAAAATATTCATTACATGGAAGGATTTCGACTCATTCTTAAGTGTATCTTCAAGCTTCAAACATGTATTCAATGCTAAAGTGCCTTTTGAACCGTTGAGACTAAAATCAGAACAATTATGAAATCAAAAACTATGAATCTGATTAGCCTATGTTAAAGATTAAGTAATGTTGGTGCTCATATTTACAAGTAACAAAACAACATAATCATGAATCACAAAATTCGAATAGGTCAAAATCAAGTGTACTGTTTTTTATATGATTTTAATTTTGACCTATGAAAGTCAAAATGTGATGAACATTGGTTTAATTAATAAAGTGATTCTAATGCATATGTCTTGAATGCAGATTATAATGGCAAATCTCTCATGGAGCAAGCTCCATAATGTCAGTTGTTTTCTCAACCCTGATGTACCAGAAGCAGAAGAATTGAGAGACATGATCAGATTCATTTCTACTACAAGGGTAGCTTATGCCATGACAGTAAGACCCCCATATTTGAAAGGTGCATCAGAAACTTTTGGGAGTCAGCTGAAGTTGTTGAGGATGATGGAATAAGATCACTGACGGGGAGAATTGACAGTGAGCATACACTGATTGTTACTGAAGAAAGTTTTAGAAGATGCTTGAGGTTTGGGGATGATGCTCAAGCACCATTGGAACTTGAAGAAGATACCATAACCTCTTTCTTTGCAGAAATTGGTTATGAAGGTGGATTTGAAGCTAAACAGATAGTCAAGGGTTTGGTAGATTTACAATGGTGATTTCTGGTTCATTTGTATCAGCACTGTTTGTCCAAAAGGAAAACAGGATGGAATGATATTCCCATCACAACATCATCAGCAATATGTGCTCTCTGCACCAACCAACCCTTCAACATGTCTGCCTATGTCTTCAATGGCATGACATCCAATGTCCAAGAAGGAAGGAGATAAATTTCTGATGTACCCAAGATTCCTCCAATGCCTAATCAATGAAGCATTCCCAAATTGTGGTCATTCAGGGACCAGTACTTGATATTCCCCACTATGATGCAAAATCATACAAGTACATAAAGAAAAGGGATCCTAGGAACTTCTACAGTGGAGCTCATTCACCACTTCTTCCTTGGATGATTCAACTGATTGAACTAGAACAGCCTTTGCTTCACCATCTCCACAACACTCACCTCAACCATCTCCACAACACCCACCTCCATCACCACAACCTATACCTCAGCCTTCACCTCAAATATACCACCCCAATCACCAGTACATATATCTGAACCAATCACCTCACCTTTCTTATCTCCAATTCAACCACCTCATACATCTCCCATTCAATCATCACCACCAAACACAGAACCTGTAAACCTTGATGACTCCCGGTTCTTCAAGAAAATCCAATCATCTTCAGATGAGGAGGATCATCATCAGAAAAGAAAAACAACTTCTGAAGCTACTCCTTCAGAAGTTGTACTGAATCAAATGTCTTAAAACCTGATGAAAAAGATGAGATGATTTCTCAACTGTTGAAAAGAATTGAAGAACCGGAGAAAATACTCAACAAAAGAGCTAGCATAATTCAAGACAGATTGATGGAGTTAGATGAAAAAGATGCAGTATTAAAAGCCTTAAAAAAAAGTATGAGACTGAAAAGAAGAAGAAGGATGGTGAGATTGAGAATTTAAAGGCTGCTCTTCAACTGTCCAAGGATGAAATAAGTGGTCATGTTGACACTTTAACCATCCAGACTGTAGCCATGGCTGAACAAGGAGAAATTATAGAGGAGCAGAATGAACAATCAGCAATCTACAATCTCATAATAAAGCTCTCATTCAAAGAATAGCTGAACTTGAATTAATCCTTGAACTAAGGAGAGAGTCTGAGAGAGTGAATGAGCAAACTTGTACTGCTGATCAAGAAGAAGAAAACATGGGATCCAGACAAGAAGGATCCAACATGGAGTTAGTGATTTACTCAGGTGAAGCAGAAGCTCAGTACTAAAGAAGAAGGCTGAATTCAATGACATGATCAAGGCACTTGACATGTTTTCATCAGAAGACTTTATTCTTGATGACAAAATCTGGGACTTCATAAATGATCAAACAAGCTCATCTGAGACTATAGTTGAAATTCCTCAATATCCTGTCCCGTTAGAGAAGGAATTGAGTTTACAATTGTACCTGCTGTATCACTGTCTCATGATCAGAAAGAATTAATCAGAAAAATCTTTGAGGATCAAAGAATAATAAATGAAAAGGATGAAACAATCAAAGAGGCTGAAAGAGTGCCTGATGAAACTAAAATTCCAGAAACCTCTTCTTCTACTCCAATTCAACCTACAACCGAAAAAGAAAGTATCTTGCTGAAAAGGCTAAGGGTAAAAGACCTATGGTGGAAGAAGAACCAATCAAAAAGACTAAAAAGGATGATCCCCGCAGTCTTGCAGCCATTGCTGAATTTCTTGAAGAGCATGAAAGGGCTGAAGCTCAACTGAAAGCAATGACTGATTATATTGATCTGGAAGAGGGAGAAATTGAAGAAGAATATACTCATGAGGATCAAATTGTCAAAGATAGCCCCGTCAAAGAAAAATCAAATGTGCATGATATGATTGAGAAAGCCAAAACTGATGATTTGATGTCAAAAGCTTTATTTCTTATTGACCACGGCTATGATCCTGATGAGGTATTCAAGCTAACTTATGAGGGTATGATAGCAGAAGAAGAAAAAGTAAACAAGCTGCTTGACCCTATGGTTGAAGCAGAGTATGAGAAATCATTGTCCCCCAAACCTTCAAAGAAAAAGTCTGTCCTGAAATCCAAACCTGCTAAAACTTCACAGACTACCCTTCATGATCCATATAGCAAGTCTGATAAAGAGATGAAAGAATATTTGTCTTCCCAAGGATTTACAAGGAGAAAACTTGCTAATATGAAGACAAACTCTCTGAGGGATGCTATACTTAGAGTAATCAATGAAAACAAGGAAAGAATGAAAAAGATGGAGGAGGAGTTTGTCAGTCAAGAGCCCAGAATAAGAGTATCTGCTCAAGACATACAAGTCACTCAAAAAGATCAAGACTATCTGGCACCTATTCTGCATAAATACCCTGAATGGTTTGCTGAACCATCTCAAGTTACTTTACAAGAAGGGTTAACCACATCAGAGCTAATAAGAGGTGTCTCCATTCCAAAAGGCAAAGTTAATCAGAAAATAATCGCCTGGAAGTATGATAGTTCATGGAACATGTTTATGGTGAAAAGGATCTCAGGGCTTGTTCAATTTTTCACTGAATACTCAGCCCTAGTAAGTGCCCTGGAGATCCATGACTTAAAAGAACTAGCTCAATTAGAATTGATTAATCATACAGCTATGTTCAGAGGTTATGAGTTTGAAGATATTTTGAGAATGTTCAAAAGAACCAACAACTTCAATTCACTAAAACCATTTGCATGAGAAAAGACAAATCTTTTGTAAACCCTCTTGAGAAGAAGGAAAAGAAATCAGCAGAAGAGGTGATCTTTCCTGAACTTAAAGTCAAACCCACAGAATCACTAAAAAGAAAAAGTATTGCTGGTACACATTCCTCACTGCCTATATCCAATGTGTATTATGATGAGAAATATTATGAATTAGTGATTGAAAGAAAATGGGGAGGAAAAGAAGGATCTGAAATAAGATTGTTTAGTGGATATGAGGTAAGATTGCTAGATGAATCATATATCCACTACATCTATACAAGGCACTTTAGAGAAATAAGAAACAGACTTGGGGAAACTGACATGTACTTCTTCCTCAAATGCATCAAACTTCTGAATTTGGCTTATGACAGAATCAACAAAAAGAAGGAGATAAGGAAAAAGAAAAGGACTCCATTGCAGTTTGGCAACATTGTTAAACTAGAAGTTGATGTGGATGGTGCTCTCCTTATTCATAGAAATGGATTGTCTACTGTATCAATTTCGGAGCCCATCTCACTAAGGAAGATGCCAATCAATGCCATTCATGATATGAGTCAAATGAAGATACATGTGATCAACAGGGAAAGATTGACTAATGCTAAAGAATTCTCAAACATGATCAAAGCAATCTTGGACCCTTCATTCACTCATCCTTCATCAACAGCACTAGAACCAGCAGAATCTTCACAACCCAATCCACCCTCTGATCCTTGAAGTACATAGGCTGTATAATCCTTAGGGGGAGTATTGTTGGACCCTGAAAGGATCATACATGCCAATTCAAGTGGTGGATGGTTGCTCTGCTGGAATCCCTCATGTCCAAGAACAAATGCGGATCAAGACAAGTATCTGCTGAATAAGAAGAAAAATACAAGTGTTGGTCATCCGCATTTGTCAATGCGGATGACAAGTTAACAAAGGCGGATATACATTTGTTCATCCGCATTGACCAATGCGGATTACCAAAGAAATGCGGACAAGTGTTTTATTCATCCACATTTACCAATGCGGATGACCAAACTTCAATGCGGTTGAAGAAATGCTGATGAAGTCAACTCATCCGCATTTTTCAATGCGGATGATCAACAGCCAATGCTGATGAAGACTTAGACTAGCTTTAGTAAGGGTAGTTTAGTCTTTTGTAATGGCAACGTGTCTGCCTATAAATAGAATAGTATACCTCATACATGGGGTAACTTTTGTCTGTAATTTGATTTGATTCTTGGTTCCTAGAATGTTCTGTTTGCATTGAATGTTCTTGTAATCAATCAATCAAAGTATTCAATATATACAAACATATTTATGAGTATCATGTGTATTCAATGTTCATTGATTGTCTGATTCCGCCTCTCAATCTTTGACTCAATCACTATATTCGGTCCTTATTGATTCACATCAATTGAGATTATCTTTCTAAAATCCTATCCAGTCACTCTAAAGAAAGACTTTACTTTGTAACGGAAATATTTTGGGCTCTACTCCAAAAAAGTAAAGAATTTGTTAATGATGTCACATTATTTAAATGAACTAAAGCTTACCGCCCCTGTCACATCAGCCACTAAAACATTATATCATCTTATCCTAACCCCCTTAACCGCCATTTCACCAATTTAAATAATCCCGACTACTCACTTTCATCTTCATACCAAATTTTACTGCCCTAAAAGCTACCTTCATCTCCAATTTACCCAAGTCCAAACTCATCTACCTATAACTTTCTCAAATGGCACTTAACCCTCAGCACAATTAATTTGCACTTCTTGATTCTTCAAGAGATGCTGACTTCTCTGATATCATTTACATTCTTACCAATAATGTTATTACACTGCTCTGACTTTAACCCTACCATTTATTCAAATCATATGGATGAATTTTGGGCAAATGGATAAATTGAAACCCTAAATAGGGTACGGGTAATAAGATCAAGCATTTATGGCCAGGAGTTGGTCAATACTGAACAACTCATTTGGCAGCATCTCGAGCTTCATGATGAAGGCGCCCCCACAAAGTTCCACAAAGCAGATTTGGACAACACCTACATCCAAATGGAATATGGTGGAGATGTTAGCAGGTCTACAGTCTACAAGTTCAACTTTTCTTAAAACTAGAAGTTCCTGCTACATGTCATTCTTCATTGCTTATCCAACAAATATAGGGGATGGGATCAAATCCCATTCGAGCTAGGGTGCCTAGTTCATAGACTGGTGATAAGCCTTTGATATAACTATTCCAGATTTGTGCCGACCAATCTTATGGGAAACCACCAGCGGGAAACATTTTTCAAGTATCCCAAGTTTCCTCAACATATAATCAACTGTGAGCTGGAAAAGAGTCGCTTGTCTGTGCAGCTACTCTTACTGTCCCTCAAATAAGGCTGACCAATTTCACCAAAAGACATACTGCTCTACTTCCAAGTATGACTGAACCATTAGCTCCTAGTGACATCCCTGTTGACCCGATAGGTGATGAACCCACACCAGTAACTGCCCTCACATTGCCAAATCTACCTTCTCACCCCATCACCATCAAATATCAATGACACCCCAAACGAACCCTTTTTCAATCTTCTCTGATCGAACAAGCTCCTCTTGTTCAATCCAAAAGGACTACAGTGGAACAATGAGCTCCCACTTAGTCTGAGGTCTCACCATCCTTTGAAATTGACCTCAATATGGGTTTTGAGTCTCCTTAGTCTCAAACCCATGAGTCCAAAACCCAAGCTGAAAACCCTCAGGGTGAGTCTTTATACTCCTCTAAGAAGTCACAAAGGGACAGCCCTACCATTTGCTCAATGCCTGTACACATTGAGCAAGGTCCTGGGTCACTAGGTTTAACTTCTATATCCATTACCGACCTTCTATTCAAAACTGATAAAGAGATTATGTCCTTTCATGGCAATGAAGTTGATCTACAACACTCTCTCAAAGATCAACAGAGCCTAGAGAAATCTCTTATCTCTAGCCCCTATTAGTAAGCCTTTACTAAGGTGAGTCCCACTGATGTGGAGGGGACTTATGTAGATTCGGCTGCCACTATTGAAGGAGCCTCAATGGATCTTCACCATAGTGGTAACATCTCTGAGACTGAATCTAAGACAACCATGCCTTTTGATGACTCTTAAAGCAACATCATTAAGCAAGGGAAACAAGGGTGCCAGAAACCACAACTAGTGGTGACGATGAACATACTAGGTATGTTACCTCATCTCCCTATTATTCTTCAAAAGAAGATGAGGAAAGACTGCAACTCACCATTAAAGAGCTACTTTCTAAAGTCTCAAACCTTGAATATAAGTTTAAGACTTTAGAAGATAGGTCTGCCACTTAGTAATTTGAAATTGAGAGGTCTGTTAGGCATGTTAAGCAATTTAGGTCTCATTGACCTCTTCCTCTACCTCATCAAGCTCTTATGATGATGCTAACAAAAAGGGAGACAGTGTTCAGAGACAAACAACTAAGGAACCACAAAGCCAAGTTTCAACTTCTAGATATTTGGCTCCCATTGCAACTATCTTTCTCAAGCCCTCCCAAGTTGTCCTACAAATAGACCTAATGATGCTTAGAGATTCTATAGGCTCTTTTCCAAGTTTCTATTGTGATCTTCTCTAGATCAGCCTAGCCCTCATGCGGCTATTATGTACTTTGGAGCTGAAGAGCTTAAACAGTTAGGACATAGATTCAATTCGAAGGGAAATGAGGACTGATGGCCTAGCAACTTAAATAGTTAGGACAGATAGTGCACTCCATCAAACTTCCAAAGCTGAAGTCAGAGCCTTGGAAGAACAAGCTAAGCCTTCCAAAGTTGAGATAGAAGCTGCAGAAGGACTGTTCTCTTTGTCCAAGGATCTAATCCTTACAGATGTAATTCTAGAGATGGCATCTGAGGTGAATAGTGAGGACTTTCTCAACCGACCCCTAGCTCAGACAACCTCACTATCTCTATCTCAATCTCAACCCTCCATCCAAGAACCACCAAAGTCAAGCACTACCAAAGATGATAAAGGAAAGAAGAAAATGACCGTGGAAGAGCTTCAAGAGGAGGAGAGGATTGAAAAGCTTAAAAGAAAAGGAAAACTTCCAACTGGGAAATTGTTAGTTGCAAATTACAAAGTAGCTGCAGCCAACCAGGACATAGTCAACAACAAAAAAATGGTAGAGATCATTAACAAGCTCATCAAACTTATAGTTGCTAGTGTAAACATACTCCTGCTACCATTGGAAGAGATAGTAGAGCTAGAAAAGGCAACTAGGGTGCAGATTGAACAAAAGGAGGAAGTAGCACGACTGGCCTTAGAGGAGGAACGAGAAAGAGAGAAGAGGGAAGCTAATCTACAGCTCTAGAGGAAAATGATATCTTTCCTAACCTCTAGAGGTTTCTTTCTTCAAGAACTATCTCGATATGATAATGATATGATCCTATGGGTCTTCAACAAAGAGCAGGATCAATGGAGAAAGAGAGAAAGAGAGCTGCGAGAGAGAAGTTGACGGAGAAGAAGAAGAAATAAGAAAAAGCTGGGGTCACTGCTCCCAAGAAGATAGGTGAGAAAGCCTGGATAAAAGATTATCTTTGGGCTCATGGCTTCTCTGGTAGGAAGGTAGGACCTATGTCTAAAAAGACACTCTAACAAATTGCAAACTGTTAGATTCTGTTGATACATATATGTGATTATTAGGTACTTAATGAAATACAAAATGTTTGGTTGTGTCTATAATGTTTAATATTTCAATAATGAGTTGTTTAACGCATATTGACTGGATTATATAGGTTTGTGATTGTTTGATTGCTATGCATAATGTTATAATATTGAAAACGTTCAAACTTGGTAAAGTAGTTTTCATGCGTCCGACTGGACCGTGCACCCGAACAGTGGTCATGCGTCCGAATGGCCATGCGACTGAGTGTCCATGCACCTAAATACTTAATACGCCTGAACAACTTCATGCGTCTAACTCAGTTGCACGACTGAACACTCAGTCATGCGAATGGATCAACCGCATGGCTCAATCGCACGAATGAATCATGCTAATGGTTCTGTCGCATGAATGAACAACGCTAACATATAAATACCACCTAATTCGTGGAAAAACATATGCATTCAATCCACTTCGACTCCAGACGTTCCCTAGCCGTCCAGAAGCCTCTAAGTTGGTACTCCAAGTTCACAGAACGCTGTAGATCGATTTCTAATCGATTCTTGACATTAGATTCAATACATTAATGTGTCTACGTGCGTTCTCACCGATTGGATCGCCCATCAAATATGATTCCGCACTATTTGGTTTGGTTTAACACGTTAATCAGTTGGTGTCTGGTCAAATTCCATATCCTAACAAGTGGTATCAGATCTTTGGCTTTTGATTACTGTTGATTCAACAGTTTTGATACAAAATTGTGTTTTTGCATCAAAAACGCAATCTTTTTGTGTCTAAGAGAGTCTTAGACGTTTCCTGATCGAAAAGTGTAGTTTTTCCGGCATACGGCTATTAGGGTTTGGTAAAATTCGAGTTCTTACAGCCAAAACAAGTATAACGTACGAATTATCAAACTTCAGCAAGTTCAGTCGCACGATTGGCTCAATCGCATGACTGAGTTCTTTCGCATTCTTCAACCGCACGAGTGGACTCATCGTACCCTCATTCGTACGACTAAGATCTTCATTCGGACTGCTCAACTACGTTAGTTTATTCAAAAGACTGACTCATCCGCATTTGTTTAGTCGCACGATTAAGCCATCCGCACTTGTTCAATCGCCCGAATAAGCCCAATCGCATACCTTCATTCGCATTCATCAGCAGTTTGTTAAATAGTAAAATTAAGTGAAATGGAGGATCAGTTTTCAGCATACACAGTAAGTAGAGATACACGTATTCAGAATCTACTGCTGTTGGAGAAGGAAGTGGGGATTCACAACAAACCCCATAAGCTTATCACGTTAGACCACTACCCATAATGGAAGCAACGCTTCGAGATGTACTTAAATGGAGTGGATACAAATTTTTGGGAGGCAATAGAGTCGGGGTACAGGATGCCAGTAGGAGCTGACAGAGTAAAACTTACTCTAAGTGGCATGTCGGATGCACAGAAGGTAAAACACAATGCTGAGAAGAAAGTCTACGCCTTGCTTAATCAGTCTATTTCGAAGGATATTTTCCATCAGTATTCGGATTATACTCAAGCCAAGAAACTTTGTGATGCGTTGGAAAAGAGGTATGACGAAAATGCCTCTCTGAAGGCTATCAAGGCAAAAGCCTTGAAGAATGAGTTTGAAAACTTCTCTTCAATGGGAAAAGAAGGCCTTGATGATGTGATCGATAGATTCTGCCACTTGATAAGTGAGATGCACACTCACGGAGTGGTTACTTTGATGGAAGATAAGGTATCCAACTTTGCTCATGGATTACCAGAAAAATGGGCTTCGTTTGTTTCAAATCTCAGACAGAATGGAATGCTCTTAAAGTTAGATATAAATGACTTCATTCTGAAACTGAGAGAGGAGGAGCTTAGGATGAAGTATCGAGCCCAAAAGGCCAACTACGATCAGAATCCTGCACTCTACAATGCTACTCCTTCAGTCAAGACATCTGGAGCACCACTGCAGATTCTTTATTCCTAAGACACATAGAACATTGATGTGGTTAGTATGTTATGATCCAAGTTCGGGTCATACACAATAAGAAGCTTAACAAACACCAATTAATATTTAATTGACGATATGATCATTCAATTAAATAATTACACCAATTTAGAAAATGGATTTTCTAAATAAATTGTATATGAGATGAAACAACTTATAAGGATATTTTGTTCATAAGTATTATTTGTAATGTTATGTAAGTTGGTTAAATGACATCAAATAATAATAGAGTGTATGAGTTATATAATTAAAAGCTTAATTAGATAACTTATAAAATATCTAGTGAACAATTAAATAAAAAACAATTAGGGGAAACCCCATTTAAACCCATTCAGCCCCCGCCCCCCCTAAGTGTGGTTGGTTCACTTGTTTTCTTGGAATAAGACTCCATTAAGTAGTCATACATTCTATCCCCCTCTCTCTCTCTAATATGCAAAAGACCAAAAAGAACAATCTTGAAGAAGTTCATGGCTAGAAAGTGGTTTCAGCAGCCTTCTTTGGTCGTTTTGGTGTTCAAATCCTAGCAACAAAGGTGGTTGCTTGATGCTTGTGGGTATGGAAGCTTGAGGACACCATTCCTTGGTGTTTTGGTCATTCAAGAACTTCATCCCCTTCTTTATTCTCATGTTTCTGGACGCTATTGAAAGGTAGTTTCATGGTTTTGTATTTGGTTGTTATTTCTTGCTTGAAAGCTAGTTCTTTCACATATATTTGATCCTTTGTTCTTGGGTTTGTTTATGCTAAATAATATGCCTTAAATTCAGTGTACAAAACATATTATTAAGCTTTGATTCCGCTGTATTTTCATGTTTAAGAGGCTAAACAACTTTGATTATGTGTCCAACAAACCCATCATTGGCATCTAGAGCCGGATATGTGGAAAACTAGCTTCTCATGTCCTTGTAAAATTGGTTTTATGGGACTTAAACAACCTAATAGGGGCTGTTTTGTGATGATATAATGAATCCCCAATCTTTCAAGGTTATATCTTATATGCTTATGATTAAACCTTGAAAGATATATGTCAAATGGTTGATTATATTTTGTTTGGACAAAAACCCTAAGTTCTTGGTTTATGTTGGCCGAAAACTTTGGGTTAAAAGGGGATTTATTTTGGTTCTTGAATGTTTAATATGTTGTTTAATATTGGTGCATAACCTAGCCTTGACCTTGTGTTGCTTTGGTTTTGGGATGAATGTTTGTTTTTGGTTGATTTCATTCATTACGGGTTGTATTATTTATTCTTTTGTGCTTGTATATGGTTGTAATTTATTTTTTCATTCAATGGTGATGTAATAAATAGATTAGGTGTATAATCTTTTATTATAAAATTTGTATTAGGATATAAATTTTGTAAAAGAAGATGCACAAGTTGGAAGCACAAAGGGAAGGCACAAAGAGAGAGACTTGAAGCATTTGGATGCAACTTCAAGTGGGGGTCTTTGGAGTTCCTATCTTATGGGTTGTTATTAAGCCTTAGTAAAGACCAAATGACAACACTTGTGATGGCAAACAAGTGTAGTCAACATAGTGGCTATAGTTATGCATTTGTGATTGTATGATTATGCTTGTTTGGTTGTTTGATTTATGATTGTTGTTTGATATATGGATATGCAAAATAAACTAATTAACAAACAAAACAAGCTGAAAGTTTATGGTTCCTTATCATTAACTGATTAATAAAAGGTTATTAAAAGGATTAATGATTTTAATAAAAGGGGTTTTTACTAAAAAGATGAACCATAGGGTACCATGTATTTGAAAGCATGCGAATACAAGGTACATAGAGTTTTCAAAACTTGAATTAATGAGAACTAAAATCCCTTTGGAAACAAGTTTAACACCATCCTTTTACACAACACTCGAATCACTTGAGAACTATTTGTGGGATAAAGGTCACCTAACCACTTTTGGGGAACTTGTGTGTTTGACGTGGGCTTAACGTATTTGTGGGATAAAGGTCACCTAACCACTTGTATGTGTAAACTCACACGTTTGTGTAAGTAGGACGACTTGAATTCGAAACCATGTGCATAGGGTCACCGAAGCATGGCGTACAATGGTGTTGATGTGATTTTACATGCCAACTAAACATTAGCTGTTTAACCGATCCATAAGGCTAGAAGTTGTAAAACGTTGCAATTGTCAAGTGTTGACTACCTTGTTAATTTAAATAATTGGATAAAGGTCACCTAACCATTATTTAAATCTAACGTTGGATTCTAGGTTCTAATTATTACATGTCTATGAGACATAAAAGGGTATTAATGATTAAAATTTAATATTTCAGAAATACAAATATGAACTTTGTAAATTATTGTAGAAATGGCCGCAAACAATAATGCTACCACCCCGACCGTCCATACCGTATCGCTGAGAACAATCTTAGAGAGCGATCATCTTAACCATAATAAATTTATGGACTGGTTTCGAAACTTGAGAATTCTTCTCAAGCAAGAGAAAAAGGCCTATGGCCTTGATGATCCCATTCCTGACCAACCCAACCCCGAGAATGTTGACGCCTATAACGATTGGCTTCAGTATACTAAGGATTCCATGCAGGTTTCCTGCCTCATGTTGGGAACTATGATTCCTGAACTCCAAAGGTATTTGGAGCATCATGGGGCATATGACATGATTACCCAGTTGAAGGAAATGTTCCTTCAACAAGCTAAGGTAGAGCGCTTCGAAACGGTTCAAGCGCTTCACGCGTGTCGTGTGGAAGAAACCCAATTGGTATCATCTTATGTACATAAGATGAAAAGCCACATTGATCGCCTTGAGAGACTTAACTGTCCCGTCTCAAAGGAGTTGGCCACGGATTCGATCCTCAATGACCTAAGTAAAAGGTTTGAGATCTTCATAATGAATTACAATACGAACGGGTGGGACAAGAGCATTGGTGAGCTTCATGCAATGCTCCAAACCTCAGGTACAACTTTTATGATTCACATTGGTTTAAATGTTGTTTATTCAAGAAATTTGGTTTCATCAAGAACGCTGATGAGGCTTGTGTATATAAGAAGGCTATTAGGATATTAATTACATTCTTAGTATTGTATGTTGATGACATACTACTTTTTGGAAATGATATTCCAACAATGGATGGTGTTAAAACCTAGATTGGAAGTTGTTTTTCCATAAAAGATCTCGATGAAGCCACCAATATTTTGGGAATAAAGATCTATATGGACAGATCGAGGCAATTGATAGGTTTAAACCAAGTGCATATATTGATAAAATGTTGAAAAGGTTCAAGATGGACAACTCTAAGAAAGGTATGGCACCTATTGAAAGAGGAACAATATTGAGTACATCTCAATGTCCAAGCTCAAAGGATGAGCAAGATCGAATGAAGGACATCATGCGTCTGCTATAGGATCCATCATGTATGCGATGATATGCACTAGACCGGACGTGTCATGCGCGTTAAGCATGACAAGCATATATCAGCAGAATCCAGGTAATAGCCATTGGATGACTGTTAAAAGTATATTGAAATACCTTAGGAGGACAAAGGATATGTTTCTAATATATGGGTCTCATGAAGAAGAACTCGTTGTAAAAGGTTACACGGATGCGAGTTTCCAAACTGATCGAGATGATTTTCGATCACAATCAGGGTATGTCTTCGTTATGAATGGAAGAGCAGTGTCCTGGAAGAGTTCAAAACAAGACGTGGTATCATTGTCCACTACAGAATCCAAATACATAGCCGCCTCATTACCAGCTCAGGAAACTGCATGGTTAAGAAATTTATTGTCGATCTAGGGATGGTCTCTACCATTGAAGACCCCCTAGAAATCTTTTGCGATAATGAGGGTGCGATTACTCAAATCAAGGAACCCCATGCACATCAATAGACTAGACACATTGAGCGGAGATTCAACTACATAAGGGATGAAGTTGAAAGAGGAAATATATGTATTCATAAAGTTCATACCGATCAAAACATTGCGGATCCACTCATGAAATTCGTTGAAAGGGCAAAGCATGAAAGTCATACTTGTGTCTTAGGACTTCGATATTCTAGTGATTGGAATTGATCTTTTTAGTATTTAAAAGTTTGGAACAATGTAATATTTAACTCTTTCATATATTTGTGATATTCTGAGTTATGTTCCTTTTAGCATGTATACATCCATGAATATGTTTATTATTCTAAATGTCCGTAGTCAGTCATGTTTTTTGGAACAAATATGGACGGAAGACTATATGAACATGGATTGGTGGATATTCATAAGGAATGAAAATAGAGCAATTGGTTGCTGCCAAGGTTCATAGATATTTGTGGGATACGAATATTGGACCGACCTGTGTCTCAAAGTTTACTACATGGAATCTTCTTGATTGTTCATAAGTAATTTGAGTAAAGATGAATATCATTTGGTCTCCTCTGACCCGAGATACATATTGGGTTTTGATATTCACCAAAGTGTTATACCTTGAGCTAGTCTTCGCTGCTTTGATATAATGGACAATATATAAGGCTATGTTCAGGTGTGATAGTGATTGTGAGAAATGTATGTAGTCAAGATGGAATTTTTTTTTCTTATTTGTTGAGAGCAAGACGTCTAAGGCCTGATCAAGTTAAATCAATAAGGTATGATCATTCTATGTCCTTGGATTTAACATGACATCTGTACCAAAAGGATACATGATTGATTCACCTAAATCATTTCAAGTTGGATACTTGAAGGGGATGATGTTATTGAATGGTTTTTAGTCATGTGTATTAAGGATAGTAAACCGTTGTTAGGCGGTATTTACTACTAGCATCAATCTTCTATGAATCTTGTTCAAGTGGGAGATTGTTGGATTCTTTATGCCAAAGACACATAGAACATTAATGTGATTAGTACGTTATGATCGAAGTTGGATCATACCCAATAACAAGCTTAGCAAACAGCAATTAATATTTAATTGATTATATGATTATGCAATTAAATAATTACACCAATTTAAAAAATGGGTTTTCTAAATAAAATGTATATGACATGGAACAACATATAAGGATATTTTGTTCATAAGTATTATTTGTAATGTCATTTAAGTTGGTTAAATAACATCAAATAATAATAGAGTGTATGGGTTATATAATTAAAAGGTTAATTACATAACTTATAAAATAACTAGTTAACAATTAAATAAAAAAAATGGTGGGAAACCGCATTTTTGAACCCATTCAGCCCCCCTAAGTGTGGTTAGTTCAGTTTTTTCTTGGACTAAGACTCTATTAACTAGTCATACACTCTATCCCCCCCCCCTCTGTCTCTCTCTTACATGCAAAAGACCAAAAAGAACAAAACTCTCTCATTTTGTTGAAGAAGTTCACGGCTGGAAAGTGGTTTCAGTAGCCTTTTATGGTCGTTTTGGTGTTCAAATCCTAGCAACAAAGCCGCTTGCTTGATGCTTGTGGGTATGAAAGCTTGAGGACACCTTTCCTTGGTGTTTTAGTCGTTCAAGAACTTCATCCCCTTCTTTATTCTCATATTTTTGGCATCTCTTGAAACGTAGTTTAATGGTTTTGTATTCGGTTGTTATTTCTTTCTTGATAGCTAGTTCTTTCACATATATTTAATCATTTGTTCTTGGGTTTGTTGATGGATCTCTTGTGACATCTCTGCAAAACCCTGAGCGACATCACTTGTGAGGAAGACTCTGTCAAATTAACTTATGTTGATGGATCTTTATGTTCCCTCACTAGAGATCAATTTCTTGATATGCCTAGAAGAACACTGGACCATGTTGCTAGACTTCTTGGTACCAACTCTGACTCCTTAAACGATGAAGAGAAGAAGTTAAGAAGAAAGCTGGTGACTCTACTGGATACAAAGAGAGGGGACAAGATTCCTAGTCAGCCCGTTGTGCCTAGAAAGAAAATCATCCAGTGGAGATTCGATGAAACTTATCACAACAATTTTGTGGTGAGAGAGAATGGAGAAAGAAACAGGCTGAATACCTCCTCTGTTACACTCTAGCAGATTTGCCATTGCTGAGTTAGCAGAGAAACCATTCTCCAATCCCACTAACTCCAAAACTGCAGCTCAGATCAGAAGCCTTCTTAGCAGCCTTCATCTTGCTAAGCTAACCGAAAAAGAATACATTGAAGAGGAATTGAAGCTGAGAGAAAAGGAAGACAAGGAAAGGTAAACTACCAAAGGCAAGGCCTTTCTACATATGGTGGAAGGCCCTTAATTAGAACTAATAGTCAGATGGGAGTATGACTATAGCTCCCGTCAACAAACTCTTTTTAGAGGGACCCAACAGAGGGTGCATAACATTCAAAGTGATAGTCTAGATCTCCTGTCCGCAAATGATTTGTACAAGCTTCTCAGTACCGCTTCAAGGAAGAACAAAGAAACAGATAAAGATCTGCTTTCCCTCGTATTGAAATTTTTCAAAAGCAGGAACAAGTGAGGTTTTGGTAGCATCACCCTAGGGGGAGTTTTATGGATCAAGAAGAAGGCTGGTGCAACCAAAACCAAATCATTTAGACTATTTTTGAACAACTAATAAAGGACTTCCGAAGCTAAGTATGGAACTTTTGAATGGAAAAAGAGTTCTCGGAAGACAAAGTGCAAGATGAACTTACGAAGATAAACTCTACTTCCGAACACAAAGTGTTCACTTCCTAAGATCAAGACATAGAAGAAAATATAAGAAGTGAACTTCTGAAGTATGAAGAATAGAAGAAGTTCTCAATCCTCGAAAGAAGTAGCCTCTTCCGAAGTATAAGTGGCTTCGGAAGAACTTGTTCTTCCGAAGCCAACTAACCTTCGGAAGAAACTACTATGAACCAGTGGACATAAGTATGGTCTCTTGCACACTCTGCTGCAGACCTTTGAGATATTTCATGGCTTTTTCTCATAATCCATGTAGTGGACCATACTTTATTCCACTATTCACCTTTATTAGTTAGTGCAGTTGCCAAATTTAGTTGGTGACAAAAGGTAAGTTATGGAAATGTCATGACTACCATATCTTGGATAATACTTTATCTAAGATACCTTAACTTTAGCATTTTAGTATATGCTTTAGTCATAGGTTTCCAGTAGGTATGAAACTATATCCGCCTGTTGGTAGTTGTATATATAGTTTCTCATTGTAACTCATGTGATATGCTTGTAAGAGTTGTGTAATACTGAGTTGAGAAGTAATATATGCAAGTACCTAGAAAATTATTTCTTTTTTCCTTTGCTAGTTATTATATGTTATTATCAACTCTTAGCAGAGACTATGCTTCATCTGACCCGAGTGTAGTATAAGTGAGTTTGAGAGAAATCCAAGTGTTAAGTGACAAAAGCCGATCTTGCACTTTCTTCTACACACATGCTTCATCAACATTTTCGATGAACCCAAATTTGATTACTTCTTTATCAAAATGCTGATTCCAACTTCTTGACGCTTGCTTTAGTCCATAGATTGATTTCTTTAACTTACATACTATGTTAGGATGTTTTGGATCGACAAAACTTTCGGGCTGAACCATATAGACATCTTCCTCAAGATATCCATTTAGAAAAGTGGTTTTGCCATCCATTTTCCAAATCTTATAATCATAATGAGTAGCTATGGCAAATAATATCCTAATAGACTTTAGCATTACAATTGGTAAGAAGGTATTGTCAAAATCAACTCCTTGAGTGTAAGTGAAACCTTTTGCTACAAGTCTAGCTTTATAAGTATCTAAATTTCCATGCATATGGGTTTTTTTCTTGAAAACCCACTTAATTCCAACTACATTGAGTTAAGAGGTGGTTCAACCAAGTGACACAATTGGTTGTCATACATGGATTGCATCTCAACGTTCAAAGCCAACTGTTTTATTGGCACTAGGCTTATAGTTCCTATTGACATATGAGTGCTTTTGTGTTTTGTAAGCAATCATCACCATTTGCCAATTAAGGACCATTTCTTCTACGTCATCAGGATCCATCTCAAATAAATCCTGAAAAATCAAATCAACCTGAGTTAGATGACTACCGTGATATGCTTGAAAACTTGCCATAAAAGCTGTAAATGCAGTTTTGGACTCTTCATCCTATAAAAAGGATGTTTATAACATCTTTATCTTTGCTAGAATTAGTAGAGTTAGAAGATGAAGTCTCATTATGTGTTTTAGACATTGTAGATTATGGAGGAGACAGTGGTTGTGGCTGAGTTGAATAGACTGGAGTACTAGTGAAGAATCCAGCTCCCACAAACAGATCACCCTCGTCTTTACGAGTAGTTTCATTTTTGGCTAGAAAAGCATTCTCTAGAGTATTTGTTGGAGAAGCAACATACTTGTATTGAGATGTTGATGCAGCGCCATTATTATTTCTTGATCTATTAATTTCAACAGATTCAATCTTAACAATGAGAAGATCAAGATCCTTAGGAAACTTTTCAGTGTGCTTTAACAAGGTTACAGTTTGTTTCTGTGATGATGGAAGTGTATTTAGAAGCCTTTCATTTAGGTCTTTAAAATCATTTTTAATCCCTAAGGTTGATATTTCAGTTGTGACTTGCACATATCTATTCATCATCTGGTTTATAGTTTCTCCTGGTATATGTTCAAAAGTTCAAGTTGCCTTTTTAACTTCTATGTTTTGAAATCTTGTATCTCTTTTCCTCTGTCACACATAATTTTCAATGCATAATACATGGTATAACTAGTTTGATAGTTCTCAAGACCTGAATGTACCTCCAAAGGTAACCCTTTGCACGGGAGAGAATATGCTTTAACATCATTCTTCACCTTCTTTAAATCATCACCATGTAAGCCATGAAGGATAGGGCTCTTGAGTATCTTTTGTATATACAAATCCTCTATCAGGACCATGAGAAGTGACTAGGATGTGAGGTCCTTTCTTAATTGATTTCCACATATCAGTATCAATTGAGTTCAACTAATGTTTAAGTTTTGAATTAATAGACTATATTAATTGGTTGTTTTTAGATTTGAAATGAATTAAAGAAATGAATTTTTTTAGATTTTAGATTTGGAAATTTTTTCTAAGTGTTGAGTGAAAAGTTTGAATTAGATGCGCCTAAATAGTAGTGAAATGTTTAAACAGTAGTGAAATGGCCAACCTGACATAGAAACCCTAAGGGATTGCCTTAGAGAAATTCTAAAATTTCCAAGTATAGAAACACCTGAACAGTTTCAAAACGTCCAAATAGTTCCCCCAAAAAGTGTTGATGCATCTAAAATAGTTCCAATTAGTGCTAAAGCATCTTAATAGAAACACCTGAAACGGTCACCAACAGTGTCAAAACGCCTAATTTGAAATGCCTAAATAGTGCTAAAGCATCTTAATAGTGTTCATGCGCCTAAACACTTAGGTAACTTTCAGATGATTTCAACACACCAAACGCCTAATTCATCTTCTTTGTAACAACATAATTTTAACAAAATTTTAAAAACATGATAAAATGATCTTAAACTCTTGAATCAAGTTACTAATACATTGATTATCAATCCTTCTGCATCATTTCTTTCAACAAACTACATATTTATCTCAATTTTGCAGAGTTCTTGTTCGACTTTTGAAGAACAATTTAAACTCAGATCTGCCAAAAATTCAGATTGAAGATGTCAATTCAGTCAATTGTAATTCAAATCATGTTTCAAGTGATGAAACACAACTAAATCGTCAATTAATTGAACAATTGCGATCAAAACACAGATTCAAGTGATCCAAAAGAGCGTAAAATTCGATTTAAAGCTTCAAATCACTGAACCGAAGGCTCTAATACCATTTGATAGATTTAAATGTATCGATCTGTGTTTGTTATCAAGTAATTGATACTTATATGAACTATGTAATCAACACAAACAAATATCAGAAAAATTTATAGAGTTTCTATTGATATAAGTATGGATTACAATGTGCAACTGAGGGAGAATTAACAAAAGTCTATTCCAAAGTCTTACGTGCACAAATACAATTACTCCTATTTATACTAATAACAAGACACAAAAGGAACATATATTTACATAATAAGTCCCTGCACTATGACAAAAATGAATCTAAAAACTAAAATGCTAATCTTTCTTGCGTTCCAACAAAGTTTATGGAATGTGATTTGATGATATACACTCAATAAGATGTTTAGCAACAATGATTATACCTTTGAATAACAACAATCACTAAAAATTAGACAATATATGAGTGTATGGTAATCGACGGGTATAAGGGAATATGAATAGAGTGTTTATTGAGTATAAGTTCAAATGAAATGAAATTCTATCAAGTGTTGTATTTATATTAGTGTAATAAACCCTTGTACGCATGGCCACTATGTAGATGCATGACCACTGTTTAGACACATAAGGTTTAGGCACATCGGCACTATACAAGCGTATTACTCATGTTCAAGCTCTTGAAATCTAGACGCATGAGATAAACTTGGTCAAATTTTATCAAAGTACATAGGCACATTTGCACTGTTCAGTCACATAAGTATTCTTTTAGGCGCGTGAGCAGTCTTCAGGCGCATGACCTGTCCTGAAACGTCTAACACTTGGACAAATACATGAACCAACTGTTTGTATGTGAAATGTTTAGGTGCATGGACTTTCAAGAATCCATACTTGGTTTATTTTCAACATGAAACATCTTGTACTGTTTAGGCGCTTGTGGTTGGATAAAATGCCTAAAACTTAACCAAATTTTCAGACTTATGATCATTGTTTAGGCGCATGAGTTGGAACAAAAATGCCGAAAACTTAATCATAGCACTAAAAATTCATCATACTCCTAAACTAGACTTATGGTCACAGTTTAGGCGTATGAGGGCCTTCCATACGTCTAACACTTCAAATTTTTCAGCAAAATCATTCTAACCTAAATTTAGAAAAATTGTCCCTATCATCATGAAATTTCCCACCCTTTGTCATAGTTTGACTTTTTGACTTCATAAAGACTTTGATTATTGACTTTATCATTTAAAAAACAATTTCTCACACAAACATTTATCCTTTATTTTATTTTTTAATTTAATTTTTTGTCATTTTAGTAAAAAAAGTGTTAATTTTTTTAAAGGATTACAAACAATCTCTAACTCTCTTTATGACAAGAAGTTTTTCAATTTCAATTCAAAACAATTGAAATCTCTTCAGCTTCAATTTTGAATCATATGAAACACATAAATAATCGTAACTTTTTGTAGCATAATAGTTTTAAGCCAACCATCTATTTTAGTTTTCTCTTTTTCAAACTTTACTCCTCTAAACTTTTAAGTTCAAAAACATAGAAGTTTATATGAAGTGAAAATTGAGAAAACCAATCATTATCAACATGCCTGCATATATAAAATCATGCAGAATTCAGAATAAAGCATAATAAAACTTTACTATATATACAATGAATAATATGCCTGCAGCAAGACCATATCAGATAATAATCAGTACATTAAAATAAAAGGAATTATGAATAGTCATAGACTTTGATTAATCCTAGTCATGTGTGTTCTATGTTAGTGTTACCGTAGCAAAGCAGACACTATATCTAAGGACAGACTATGACCACTCTCGCAAAGGTACGAGCACGCGTACTTTTTCAATTCTTGGATTGATTAAGGCTTGATTAAATGTGACATTATTTGACTCACACTTAGACTTTGAGAATCCAACCCTCGTCAACGCATGCTAGCAAACACTTTTACTCAAATTAAAAATCTGACATATATGTATAACCAAATCTCAAGGTTAGGTCAATGAGAGAATCATCATGGTAAAACCATTTGATAATCTTTGAGAAAACCACTATGGTCAAATCATTAGGTAATTCCCAAATCCATTTCATAAAGAATCTGATAGAGATGATTCATAAGAATCATAGGACATCCATTTTGGACTTTTGAAAGGATTATGCATATTAGCATATTTTGCACGAGGTGAGAATATCTAGGTCTGTAATGATTTACAACATATGATATCTCGTCACTTCAGGTCTGTGATGACTCATAACAAAAAAGTGAGAGATATGTTAAACATATCTCGTGGTTCTTTATATCACCACCAGGTGCATAAGAACTAAGATGATTGCACACAAATGCATAATGATTTAGTTACATCACAAGAATCTACTTTTTCAGTATAATTACATGAGATTGCCTGGACATCACATCTGATCAAATTAGACTTTATTAACAAGTAATGTATGCAATTGATGAAATTGATGTACTATCATTTCTCACATATTACTACGGCAGATTCAGTCTTAAGATAAGAAAATACACCTAAACTATATTTTTTGTGTTTTCTTTTCTAATTTCTATTTTGATATTTTCAATTTGAAATCTTATATTTGTGTTTTCTTTCAGCACACACACACAATATATAGAATCAGTCAACTTTGATAATTTTTCTTTGGATTGATTAATGAAAAGGAGGGATGGTTCTTCTCATTTTGATGAAACAAATTAGTTTTCAACATGATTAATAAGACCAATAGACTCAACCAAATACTCAAACCATTCTGTTAAAAAAGGCTTTTGTAAATAGGTCAGCCAATTGTTTTTTAGTTGATATTTAAATGAGAATCAACAAACCTTTTTTAGAGTTATCTCTGAGAAAATGATATCGAATTTTGCTATGTTTCATTTTTTAATGTTGGACAAGATTAGTTGTTATTAACATAGCACGCGTTTTATCAATGTAACTAGGAGTTTTAAGAAAATTGAACCCGTAATCCAGCAATTGGTTTGTAACCAAAGGGTTTGAGAACATCCTACTGATGCAACTATGTCCTCAGCTTCTGTAGTTTAGACAGAGACATCTGATTGTTTCTTACACTGCAATGAGACAAACTTGGTACTCAAAACTGACAACCACCCATAGTAGATTTGCGATCTTGATAACATCCCTCATAACCATTGTTAGTACACCCATATAACTCGAAGTTTCCTTCATAATGATACCATAACCCTAAAGCCAATTTTCTTTTGAGAAATCCAAATATGCGTTTGACTGCAATTAGGTGTGATTCCTTCGGGTCTGATTGTTACCTGACATAGACATAAACAACATACATTATGTCAGGTCTAGATGCAGTATGATACATCAAAGATCCAATCATAGATCAGTTTAATGTTTGATCAACAGATTTTCCTTTTAGATCGGGATCAATCTTGGAATTAATGTCTGTTCGAGTTCTGATCGATTGGCAGTCTTGTAGTTTGAACTTTTTCAAGAGCTTGTCAATGAACTTATCTTGATTGATAAAAATACCATCTTTAGATTGTTTTACATTCAATCCAAGAGAGAAATTTATCTCTCCTATAGAACTCATCTGAAAACATGATTTCATGATATCTTCAAATTTTGGAGCACAACTTCTTACTTGTAGAACCAAATATGATATCATCCACATACACTTGTGTATCCATGTTGGATCAAATGATCGAGTATTGTCCCGTACCAGATTCTAATAGCATGATGTAGACCATATAAGGCTTTCATAAGCTTGTACACAAGATGAGGAAATTCAGCATCTTCAAAACCTTGAACTTGCTTAACATGCATATCATAATTGATTGATCCAACTAAATGGTACTTTTGACGTCCATTTGGTACACTTTGAATTTCATATAAAAAGCATATGCCAGGAAGACACAAATTGCTTCAAGTCTTGCAACAGGAGCAAATGCGTCATCATAATCAATTCCTTATTCCTTAGTGTAACCTTGTGCTACTAGCCTTGCTTTGTTTCAAACAACTATTCCCCTATCATCTGATTTGTTTCTGAATAAGCATTTTGTGCCAATGGCATTTTCTCCTTCAGGAAAATCTATAAGCATCCATAGTTCCTAATTATGGAACTGTCTTTTTGCATAGCATCAATCCAACTATTGTCCTGTAAAGCAAGAGTGAAGTTTTAAGGAAAATTTGAGAAAGAAAACTCAAGTATAAACAAATGTTTGCTTGCTTAGAATGACTTCTTGTTGTTCTCTCAATCAAAGGACCAATAATCTATGATATAGGATGTTTCTTGTGAATACAAGACTTGGAATCTCATCTTCTCGAACATTCACATTAAGATTGGTTTGGTTCAAGTCGGAGAGATGTTGCAATAGGTTTGAATAATGTAAAGTAAAATTTGGAACTTGAGTTGGCGAGTTGATGAAATAATGAAGCTTGTCATTAACATCTACATGTGCAAATACAGATGAAGTTCCAGATTCAGGTAGGAGAATTTCACGTCCATCATTAGGAAATGGTTGAGAAACATAAGAATTTGTAGGAAAAGAATGTTGGTCTTGATTTTGTTGATCGTTAGATCCTGAATTGAATAAAGGATCTCTCACAAATAAGAAAAATGGGTAGTCTGGGCTTGAATCATCCATATCATCAAAATCTGAATCATCACTAAAGGTTCGAAGAAATCCTACATGTTTCCTGTTAACACAAGAAGTTTCAAATAGGTTAGAGTTAAAAGAGATTGATAGTAAATCTAAATAAAATAACCAAGTTGGACCATTTGCAACTGATGAAAATAAAATTCAATGAATTTAACATTGAAAGTTCAATGATAACATTCATCTTAGAGTTATTAACTATATATGATTTTGAAACTAACGAATATCCAAGAAAAAGTCCATCATCAGATTTACATCAAATTTACTGAGCTGGTCATTTGTGTTTAGAATCAAAACTGGATAACCAAAAGATTCAATAAAATCTATGTTTGGTGTCCTGCCAAACATCAACTCATAAGGAGTTTTCTGTTTGTCTTTCACCAATAAAGTACGATTCTGAATGAAACACACAGGTAATATGGATTCATTCTAGAAAGTGATAGGAATCATGATATCTGCTAACATTGCATGGGCTGCCTCAATCAATGTTCAGTTCTTCCTTTCTGTAACTCCATTTTGTTGAGGAGTCCTAGGAGCAGTAAACTGATGCGTGATCCTTTTTCTTGCACAGAACATGTCAAGATTTGCATTCTTGAATTCCATTCCATTATCACTTCTATTGTTTTTACTTTTTGATCCAGATGATTTTCTACTTTAGTGATAAAGTCTTTTAATAATTCATCCGTTTCAGATTTTGCACACAAAAAGACAACCCAAGAAAATCTTGTATAGTCATCAAAGATAACAAAACAATATGATTTCTTTCCAATGCTCTGCATGTTTACAGGACCAAATAGATCCATATGTAACATCTGCAGAAGCTTTGAATTTGAGTTTATCATCTTGGACTTATAAGATGCTCTATTGCTTCCCATTCAAACATGCTTTATAGAGGTCTGATGTAGCAAACTTCTTTCATGGTATACCTACTACATGATTTCCTACTGCCAGTTTATTCATGTTTTTGAAGTTTGAATGCCCGAGATGTCTATGCCAAAGTTGGCTTTCATCATATGAAGCGTGAGCAATAAGGCAAATTGTTTTTGTTGAAGGATCAACTTGAGACATATCTAGCTTGTAGACATCTCTATCATGAACAGCTTTAACAACCACCCTCTTCTTGTTAATCTAAAAACCTGGCTTTAAAATATAACAATGAGAGTCATCATTTAAAGCAAAATACGATTTATCACATATTTGAGAAACGCTTAATAGATTAAAGTACATCTGAGCACAAAAGTTGACTTTATCAAAGCTTATCAGTCTATTAGATACCGTGCCTTCTCCGGTAATCTTTCAACCCACATCTCCACCAAAAGCTACATGCATACCATCTTTCATCTTAAAGTCTTGAAGTAAGGCTTGATTGCCTGTCATATGTCGGCTACACCCACTATCAACATACCACGTGTTTATTGGTCATCTTGGGTGTATGTGCATTTCAAAGACGGTTAAGTTGAGTTATCAACCCAAGCATAGATGGTCTTGAGTTTACCATATTTATCCATAATGATGAATTGCTTAAAATAGAGTTTGTTCATGTCAGGTTTCTTTTGAAATTTTTGGGCTTTCAAATCCTCTTTCACCAATTGTTTGATTATCTTTTCTTTGTTTTGACCTTAAAGCATTAAACCAATTTTAAAGATCATTATCAAAAAACTTTGAAACAACATTTGAAAGAATTTTAGAAAAATTTTGTTGTTTAAATATTCCGTTATTCATTCTCACAAATCGTGGAATGATATCACTTTGTTAACATTATAATTGTCTTGTAGTATAATGACTACCATAATCTGAATTGATTCTTCTAAGAGATCTCAAGCCTAAAGAAGGTTGTTTTGATAAACTTTGAAAACTATAATTTTGAATTCTTTGAAATCTTTTATTTACATATTCTTTTTTAGGCTAGTTTTCCTAAAAAGATCCTTAGTATTATGATTTCTCTCATCGCACAAGGCACAATATTTATTGACATAACAATCAGCCGTTGAGTGATTTGTCATATCACAAATGTGATAGTACTGTAGATATATATGTACCTAGCTTATGTGCTTAAATGTAAAAGTCTTTCATATCTTACATATGTGTAATTTGACAATGTAATGAAATATGATATATGATTTGATGTTTATCTATCTTTAATTCATATGTATGACTTCTTATATTGGTTTGAGGTTGTTGTATACAATTCTAAGTCAATAATGATTGAGTAATGTGTTCAAGCTAGTCGGATGAGTATTCATGCTAATGGCCCATACGCATGAATACATCATGCTTGTGGACCAGTTGCACGACCGAACCTGGAGACTGGATCAGTTGTATGATTCTGACATAAGATTGACGCAATCGCACGACTAAACCTTTAGTCGTGTGTATGGATCAATCGCATGATTCAGTCGCACGACTGAACAATGCTAATGGTTCCGTCGTATGAATGGAAGCCAATAACCTATAAATACCACCTAATTCATGGAAAAACATAACACTTGAAGAGATATACGCATACACATAAACCCTAGCCGTCCATAGTGTCCCAAATAGCTGTCCAAGTTCATAGTTCGTTCCTAATCGATTCCTACTCGTTCTTAACGTTTAGTCTATTCTTATACCGACGGGTTAATGTTCTCACTGATTCGATCCCTAATCAAATAGGATTCCGCACTATTTGATCCGGTAAAACACAAAATCAGTTAGTACTCCGTATGTACACGGTCCTGAGAAGTGGTATGAGAGCTTTGGCTCTTGATTTTGCATGGATTCGATTAGTATTGGTCTCAAAACATAATCAAAAGAGTCTCCACGTTTACTTCAACAGGTGTTTTCAACGTTTTCAGGTTTTAAAGTTGTGATTTTTCACTATACGGAAAATTAGGGTTTGTAGAAAAATCGTATTTTGTGTCTAAGTGTCAAAATCTTTGATTTTGCAAAAACAACACCCTTCAGTCGCACGACTAGCTCATTCGTACAATTGAACTCATTCATTCACTCCATTCGCATGACGGAACTCAGTCGCATAGCTCATTCGCACGACTGAACAACTACAGTCGTTTGCTTCCAATCGTCCAATACATATGCACGACTGAATCCAATAGCACGATTGAATTCATTCGCACCCTTCATTCGCACAAGTGATCCATACTTATTGCCTATTTCCACGATTGAAGTTGTCATGTCTCCAAGTACAAATTTTATGGAAATGGAAGATCAATTTGTTGTGTATACTACAGGTAAGGATTCACGCATCCAGTACTTCTTCTGGAGAATGAGATTGATAATCATAATAAACAGCCAAAGCTATTAACTTTACACGAATATCCTCAGTGGAAACAGTGGTTTGAGATTTACCTAAATGGAGTGGATCCCAATCTTTGGACTTCTATAGAATTGGTTACACGGTACCAGTCAGTGGAAATGGAGTCAAATTGACGTTGGGAGGAATGGGAAAAGCTCAGAGATACTCTTCAATGCTGAAAAGAAAGTTTATGCCCTGTTGACTCAGTCGATCCTGAAAGATATCTTTCATCAGTTTTCTGAGAACAAGCAGGCCAAAAGGCTATGGGAGGCCCTAGAGAAGAGATACGATGGAAAGCAACGTTGAAGGCACTGAAGGCTAAGGCTCTTAAGAAGGAGTTTGATATTTTCTATTTGATAGGAAATGAGAGCTTAGATGATATTATCGACAGATTCTAACATCTAATGAGTGAGCTGCACACTCATGGTGTAACTACCTCAATGGAAGAAAAGGTTTCAAGCTTTTCTCATGGTTTACTTGAAAAATGGGACTCATTTGTGTGAACTTGAGTTAGAACGACATTCTTGCAACTTTTAAACATAAATGACTTCATCTTGAAGTTAAGACAGGAAGAACTAAGGATGAAGTATAAGTCGAAGAAAGGATCCTACGTTCAAAATCCTTCGTTGTACAACTCAGTTCCCATTCCAACTGGTTTAGGATCACCATTACAAACAACATTTGTGTCCAGTTCCGTGACTCCTTCCCAATCCACTGCTTCAGGACGAGAAACATCTGGGTCATCAGGGACCCAATACATAGTGCCTGAAGCCAATACAACGAAGTTGAATACCAAGAATGTCGGTAATATCATATTGGAAGTTGCAAAGGAGCATATGGATCTTCTAGCAGCAGTGGTTCAATCCTATGATGGTTTAGTTGCGGGGAAGATTGGAAATTGTCATCTTGTAGATAAAGACTACATGCAACTTGACTAGAACGAGCTGGAAAGTATGGACATCATGTGGGCTCTAGGAAGTTGTTGGAGCATATATTGTCATATATAGTGTGTATGTCGCTTGACGAATAGTCTAGGCTTAATGTAATACACCTGATATGTTGTATACACATGAAAATTAGTCATTCGCAGGAGCATATGCAAATCAGACTCAGTCGTACGACTGAGCAATGCAAATGAACCAGTCGTGCGACTGAGAGATGCTATTGAGCCATTCCTATGACTGAACCATAAGTATGGTCCAGTTGAACGATTGAACAATACGTATGGTCTAGTCGTACGATTGAACCATACGCATGGTCCACTCTTACGAATGGGCCCAATCGCAACTGATATGGGCTGAGGCCTATAAATACCAGTTTCATTGTGTAGAGAGGTAAGCGTTTTGAGATTGTGCCCAGGGCCTAGGTGCTGTCAGATGAGAGGTGAGATCACGCTCGATCTCCCATTGCCAAGAGTCTTGATTCTTATGTTTAACAAGCTTGTAATCATTAGGTTTTATCAATGAAACCAATCTATTATTGTTCATTCTATTGTGTGTCTCTTGGTTTTTTTACTTCCATCAAGAACACCCTCGGATGTCAACCGATCCAGCAACTTCACACAAGTGCAATTAGAAGAGCTAAAAAGTTTGTCAAGCAGACATGGCAGAATCTAGTAGCCACGATAGATACGACTTTTGGTTTCTACAAAACCAATGTCACCTGCTTCAACTGTGGTGAAAAGGGGCATTTTAAATGTGAATGTGTGATGCTTAAGAAAACTGGAAATGGTAACCATTTCCTACTTTTAATCATCAAAACAAAGACATGATGCCAACTACTTCTTCAAGTAAAGAAACAAAGGCTCTGACTGCTCAAGGTGATGAAGGGTAGGATTGGTCCTTCCAATTTGTTTCTCCTCGAGAATCAAATATTGCCTTTGTCGAAGCATTAGATGATGGGTTTGCCAGTGAAGGTGAGATTGCAGCTGAGCAACCGATGTTAGATACAAAAGAAGCTATGAACGTCGTAAACCACTTGGTTGAGGAAGAGCTCAGAGCAACAAGTTTAGAATCTCTAGCAATAGACGAGCCTAACTCTGCTTTGATGACTGATTCAATTGAATCCTCACAAGTAAGTTCTCTAGATCAATTATTTGAAAAACATGATTGTTCTGAATATGAAAAATTTAGGGAAAGCATTGATCTGAAACTTACTAGGTTATTAGAACACAATGATAACTTAGAAATGATTTACAACTCTGCACTGAAGCTAATCGTATATTAAAACAAAATAAGTGAAAAAGACAGAACTTTTGGGTAAACAACTAAGGCAAACCAAGGTTGTTGCCTTAAATCAATCTAATGATATAAATTTCTATCCAAATTCTTTAGAAGAAACAGAAAAAGAGAAAGCAGTTTTGGAAGTCGAAGTTAATTCCTTAAAACAAAAATTACATTGTTGGGCTAGTTCTTCTGACATAGTTCAGAACTTGGTGAAAGAACAAAATAATAGGGAAGGTTTGGGTTACAAAGTAGTTCTACCACCACATGAGATCTTTTTGAATAAAAAATGTAGACCTATAAATAACAACACAGTTAAGGACATATGGTGTCTACTCCTTGGTTAGTGATCTTGATTCCACTGGTAAACGGTGAAATCTGGCACTAAACAGAAGGAGTCTACGGTGAAATCAAAAGGCAAGATGCCAGTTGAGAATTTGGATGATGAAATTAAAAGGGTTAATGTGAAGTCAGGTTCACCAATGTCTATTTCAAAACCCAAAATGACTAAGCCTGTTAATCAAAAAGTGTTAATCATCAAAGTCCAAACAAAATGAAAGTTAAAGATGTTCAAAATATTAAAAAATTAATTTTGTTAATAAGAATAAAACTTCTAAAAGAGAAGTGACAAAACCCAACCAGACTCACCTCACACCTTCACCTAATTCAACACCACATAAATGTTTTCTTAAAGCTGTAGAAGCGAGATCTTGCTGCAGTTATGGAAAACGAGGACATGTCTCTTCTAATTGTCCTCTTTATCAGACCCCCAAAAAGAAAATTGAACTTTTTGATGACACACCAAGATTTTTCTAAAATGAGATCTAATACTCCACTTAAGAGTTTTGGTGAACCTAAAGTTCAAAACGTAAATCAGTCGTGTGTTTATCATAAACAAGCCCTACATAAAACTAGTTTATGGAAAGAAAAATCAAGTATACAGTCTGATAGTGAGGACAAGAAGTAGAACGATATGCCCTCATCCTTGAAAGGACAGTGGGTTGAGTTTACAATGTGTGATTCCTCTGGGTCACCCAAGCCATTTAAGGCTTGGGTCCCAAATCTGAACTAATAAATTTCTTTGAATGTACAGGGTGTCCGCTACAGCGCTATCACTAATACCTGGATTATTGATAGTGGGGCATCCAGGCACATGACAGGAAATTCGTCCCTCATTTTCAATGTCAAACAAATTAAAGGGGGTCATGTTTCATTTGCTGGGAACAAAGGAGGTTACATCACTGCTCAAGGAGAAGGAGGAAAAGAGAAAGTAAAGTTTGACAAGGTCAACTACAAAACCACCTAATTTCAGTCTCCTAAATCTGCAATAAAGGATTCAAAGTTGTGTTTGACAACAAGAAGTGCTACATGTTGAAGAAGGACTATGTGATTGACGAGGATAAAGTTCTCATGTCAGCTTCAAGATACAACGGCTTGTACGTCTTGGATCTATCAAAAGCATCCACAACTGATCATATTGTTCAATGCTTCATGTCCAGGGAACTGAGTGGGACTCAGTCTCATGGCACAGAAGAATGGGACACATCAATCCAAGTAAGATGAATTACTTGGTTCAGAATGACTTAGTGAATGGTGTAAATGTCAAGAACTTCCAGCTTCCAGACTTCTGCATAGCATGTAAGAAAGGGAAATAGACCAATAAAGTTCACAAGGCAAAGAAAGTTAATTCTATTGATATGCCTCTCGAGCTTCTACACATGTATTGTTTGGCCCTGTCAGCACAAAGAACATCGCTGGAGATCTGTATTGCTTTGTAGTAATAGATGATTACTCAAGATTCTCTTTGGTGATGTTTCTGAAAGTCCAATCAGAAACTTTTGAATCGTTCAAACATCTAGTAACTACATTGGAATCACTTTACAAGCTAAAAGTAAGGCATATTTGATCAGACAACAGCACTGAATTCAAGAATCAGTGGATGGAGGCATACTGTAGAGAAAGAGGAATTGTTCATCAATTCACGTCTGCCTACACTCCATAGATGAATGGTGTAGCTGAAAGGAAGAATCAAAGCTTGATAGAGACTGTGAGGACAATGCTAGATGACTCGAAACTGCCTATTCATTTTTGGAATGAGGCAGTGGCTAATGCTTGTTACACGCTCAATCGAGTCTTAGTGGTCAAACGACATGGGAAAAAATGTTATGAACTACTCCAGTAACGTAAACCCAACCTGGAGTATCTAGAACCATTTAGGGCACCGTGCATGTTGTTGAAGAAGACTCAAACTATGATGTTTAGTAAGAAAGCATAAGAAGGTATCTTTCTAGGATATAGCATACTACACAAGAGAGTTTACAATAATTCAACAGGTCAGGTAGAATGTGGTGCAATGTTGATTTTCAAAGATACACCACCCCCTTGCTGGGAAAGGACCCTCATTTTTCTTCGACTATGATGGATTCTTTAAATCCTTCAATTTGCCGCCTTCTGATACTGATGACGAGCTTTCTGTTAGGATGATGTACGACGTTCTAAATACTCCTCCACCAGAATCGACATCAACTGGTCCAATAGATGATCCTTCTAGCCCTTCAGGGGGAGATCTTGAACTAAGTGAGTTTTCATCTGATGTTGAAGCAGTTGAGACTGCTAATGTAGACCAGGAGGAATAGGATACCACAAGTGAAAGTACACAAGCATCAAATCCTGATGCCTCTGACACTTCGGAACCTCGTACTCCAACAGGTATAGAGACTGAACCTCGGTTTAACAATTTGGATAATGAGGTAGCTGTTACAACGACTCCCGTAATCGGATAAATGTTTATCATCCATTGGACAACATCATTGGGGATGTTCGATCGGGAGTACAGACAAGCAATCAGCTGTATTCAACTGATTATGCGTCGGTAATGGAAAAGGGATATCTTCACGATGATGCTTATCGATGTTTTCTGTCTCACTTTTAGCCAAAATATGTGAGTGAAGTCTTAAACGCTGAGGCACGAGTCAGTGCCATGCATGAAGAACTCCTATAGTTTAAGAAGTTAGGAGTACGGACCCTAGTAGTTAGACCAAAAGGTGCAAAGGTGATTGGCACTAAATGGGTCCTTAAATGAAAGAAAGATGACCAAGGTTTCATAATCAGAAACAAGGCTCGGCTTGTCATCCAAGGGTTTAGACAAGTCGAAGGGATTGACTACAATGAAGTGTTTGCACTTGTGGGTCGGATGGAAGCAATCCATATCTTCTTAGCCTATGCCCCTGTAGGATCGTTGAAGGGTGATGAGTTACAACACAACAACACAAAGAGGAGATTAACCAAACTTAATCAAACAATATGACTGGATTAACTAAGGTAAGACACTAAGAACACATGTAATGTAAGAGACAGAACACAAAGAACACAAGTATATGGTTTTCAAGAATGTAGTATATTGCTTTCTCTATGTTCTATTACAAGTGTTACAAAGCATAATGGAAAGATACAAGAACATGAGATACTAATACTACATCCTACAGCCGGCTATACTTTGAAAGCCAGCCGGATACAATTGACTAGACACAAAACAAAATCAATTCTAGAGTCAAAAGACAGATTGCCTTTTGACTAGTGACTATGACATGCCATAGCTCACATCCTTATATATTACAAAAAGGATAAAGTACATGAAGTAGAAAGTTACAGACTCAAGACCTCAATGTACAGTTACCAAAAGCATGGACCTTTTCACCAACTCATGTAAGTTAGTGACCTTACAGAGGTGCAGCGGAAAGGTGTCCAGCTTTATGGAAAAGTACATCAGATAAAGCATGTGCTAAAAGTCATTAGAAGAAATGTGTCTTCATGAGTTGAAGCTTCGGAAGACTTTGTCTCTGAGGCTTCGGAAGACTTCATGTTTGGCTTCGGAAGATATTGGTCTTGGCTTTGGAAGATTTCACACTTAGAGTATTTTCTTTTGCCTGTGTAAAACTTCCTAAGCATTCTTCTTCAATGTACTTGTGCAGCATGCAGAATAGACATATGATGTTTAGGTTGCACCAGCTTCTTCATTAATCTCTACAAACTCCGTCTAGGCTGATGCTACCAAAACACTTAGTAGACATCAGATGTCAACAGTCCACATTAGGATGATCACCAGTCCTTTCTTCATAAGGTGATCAGGATCCTTCAGACTATCAAAGTGTCTTCTCATATCAAAGAGGTCATGCAGAGGCAACTGAAACATATCTTGCCATATGTAAATGTCTTCAGTACCTTGATCTCTAATGACATGCCATCTTTCTGGATTTATGGTGTATGTCCAAGACAAGATAGGTCTTTCTGATGCTAGAGGAGTTGTTTGAAATGGAGTTGAGGTAGCCTCCTCTGGCTGCACAACCTCAGGATGTTCTGACTCATCCTTGGGTTTAAAAGAGGGTGCAGTCTTCTTCTTCTTTGGCTTTGGTTTAGAAGCCATCCTCTTCTTTCCCTTTGTAGATTTTAACTGAGAAGACTGGCCTGTAGTACCAGATTGATCTTCAATGTCTTTCTCAGTTGGGATTTCCTCTCTTTCACACTCAGAAGGAGAGGGAGGTTGACCCTGTTGTGGATCAGAAGATGAAGCTTGCTGAGTTTCAGCAGGAGATCCAGGGTGTGTTGTCTCTGGTTGTTCAACCATAACCTCCACTTCAGGCGGGTCTTGACTTGAAGTGGAGTATAAGTCAATGAGCTCTCCACTTTTGATCTTCTGCTTGATCACCCTAATATGCTCGTCCATAGTGGATAGAGACAAAGGGCCAAGTCTGCTTCCGGAGAATCCATATAGCTTCAAGAAGCTCATCATCCTCTGCCTATCAGTAGACTTCTTAATGCTCTTTTGGATGATAGCTCTTTATTTTGCAGCTTCTTCCCTTAGCTTCTTCTTAGTTAGTTCAAGCTGTTTTAAGTACTCAAACTCAACATAGTCATAGGACAAGGGAAGAAGTGCATCTGCCTGATAGAAGCCTATGGCACTCAGGTAGTTGATCATGTTGATCCTATATTCTTCTTTGTCTACCTGAGGTTCTTGTTGAACAACATCTTCTTGTGCATGACTTTCTTGAATTGGGGAGAGGGTAGGCATATCCTTGTACAGTCTTTTTCCTCTTCTCTCTTCTTTGACTTGTACTAGAAGCTATGCATCTTTTGCCTCCTTCTTCTCCTTTGACCTTTCCAGATCAACCAGTTCATTCAACTCTTCTAAGGGGGGAGAGATGAAACTGTCTATGTCGTAGTTCCTTGTCTGCACATAATTTATCCTGACTGCCCTAACTCATCATTCTGAGTATTTGGTCTGGGAGCAACCCTGATAGCAGACTCCATGAGTCTTGAAGACTCAGCAGAGGAACTTTCTCCCCTCAGCCTCCTTTTTCTCTCTCTCCTCCTCCTCAATCTCCTCAAATGTCATCTTTACTTTCCCTATGTCACTTATGGACCTTTGTGACTCAGGGTGGAGAGAGCTTTGGCCTTAATTACTTGTTGCAGCATCTGAGCTCTGGCTAGAGAGAGGTTGAGAAGCACTTTCACCAGCAAATGTCTCAATAGGAGTGTGGATCTCTGCAGCAGTTGATGATGATGAGACAGGGGTCTCAGGTTCTCCCACTGGGCCTTCAGTCAAGGTTTCCCCTATAAAACTAATCTTAGGGTTTGCCTCAACATCCAGTTGACCGATGACATTGCCTGATTCCCTAAATCTCCTTAAGCTGAACTCTACAGTGATCCTGTCTTGGATTCTTTCAGCCAGTCTATCAGCTTTTCTTGATTTTCTTGGGTTGACAAGTGACATGTTGATAAATCCAAACCTTCATAGTAGTTCAAAGTCTGAAAATTGAAGACTTCTTGCTGTCCTTGAACTCTTATGATGATTAGGGCTTTCCTGATGTTGTCATACCTCCACCCAATGATGTGATTCAAAGATGGTGAAGATGACATAGCCCTTGGTATCCCATCCTCAAACAAACTCTATATGAGGACTCTGTGTAGTCCACATCATAGTGAATTTGAGGAGGTTGTTGAGAATGCACAATTGCAAGTGAAGATGGTGACTCCTTAATGTCCACTCTCTCTGAAGAACACCCAGGTTCTGTAACTGTGATGACTTTCTCCCCCTTCTTGGTAGCATCACCCACTTGCATAGGTGAGCTGGAAGATAGGTCAATCACATCCACATGTTCTTGTGTTCCTGGTTGAGCTCTTCTTAAGGGTCTCCGAGCTAGTTTTTCCTTAAGATATGAAATCTCAAGTTGCTGATCATTGATCCTGTTATGTAAAGTAGTTGCATGAGATTCAAGGTGACTGACCTTTGAGACTAAATAGGTGCATGTTGTAGTCAGTTGGTGCACCTTTAGTCTCAAATTCCCAACATCTTCATCAGAAGATTCATTGGGGGATGAGATTATTGGAACAAAGTCCTATCTCTCACCACCAGCTTTAGGTTCTTGGCTGCTGGTTTTCCTCTGCTCACTGGCAATCTTAGTTGAGATATTAGTGGGCTAAGTTGCCATGGTTGAGGTCTTAATGATCTAATCACTTTCAGAAGTTAGAGCCTCTTCCATGTGGACATCCTGAACAAGTTCAGAAGTGTCCACCTCAGTTGTAGGTGACTGCTATGGGATAAATATATGGGGGCCTCCAAAGACTGAATTGTCTGAGCAGGGGTTTGCTTGGATTTTCTTTGGTAAGTGATGGTGATTTGAGGCTGTGTGGGTGGTTGGGAGATAACAGGTGTGGGCTCAACACTAGCTTGTGCGGCTAGGTTGTCACCTTGAGCAATGAGCTCTAACATTTTTGGGAAAAGGGTTGTTTCTACCCCGGAGAAACCAACAGTGGGTTTTCTCAGTATTTTAAAGATGTCGGGCTTCATCTATCCCAATTTAAGAATGTTACCTGTTTCCCTCAACTGTGAGCCCAATTCATACTTAAAAATGTATTGGACATATCTAGGAGACATGTAATATTCTCAAGAGTCCAAATTAGCAAGTAAATTTGTATAAACAAACTGAGAATACCTGAATTGCACCCCTTGAACCATTACATGGATTTTGAAGGGGAGATCCTTAGGAATCTGGTCCCATCCACCATGCTTGTTTGATAAGTTGTGGATGACCACATGGAGCAGGAATCTCCACTGGGATGAGACCTTCCCTTTCCTAAAGGTCTTTACAAAGAAATCTCCCTCATATCCCATCTGCTCAAAGGAATGATTGACAGCTTCCTTTGGGAAGAACACCTCACCTTCTTCATCATCCAGCTGAAGATGCCTATTGATGATGATTGGAGTGATGAAGATTGTTCTCCCCTACACTGTAGTAGACATTGCCTTCTCCCCGTCCATAATGACCTCTTGGCAGGTCTTCTAGAAATCAAGAAGTTGATCCTTATAGAGAGGAGGATCAATGGTTAGGGTGGTAAAGTAGTTTGATAAAGCTAAGAAACGACAAACCTCTGAGAAATGAGGATCTTTCTCAGAGCTTAACAGAGCAACCTGATTATGTTGTCTGTGTAGCTGCATGGTAATGTTGGGATCATTTCTGTGAGCAAGGTTGGCCATTGTGAGGTAGGATAAGGATGAAGAAAGAAATTTTAGAGAGAAATTTGGGTTTTAGGTTTGGAGGAAGAATATATGATAGAAAGAAGGGGAAACCGTTGGGTTTATGTGTGAGAGGGATTTCAGATAAAGTTTAATGAAAGAGGATAAACTTTGAAATCTGGATGTCGGTTCCACCTCTGAAAAAGTAGTTTACTTTTGCTCAAAAAGTAGTTTTCTTGGAAGTTAAAACGCTTCCGAAGGTTTATTATCTTCAGAAGTTTTAATTAAAAAGCTTCCGAAGCTAAAATGACTTCGGAAGATTTTCCTGAGAGTTTTGAAAATTTTGCATCGGAAAAAGAAATTAAAACTTGAGTGCTTTGTATATAAAACAACAAAGCTTCCAAGAGTTAATTATTCTTCGAAAGTAAATGGTCCTTGAAAATAAGTAATTGTCTAACACAAGTATTTAAACTTCGAAAGATAGATCTGAGAACTCTTCCAAAGGTAAAAATTTTTAGACAGCTATTTATTTTGAAGGCATGATTTGCTTCCGAAGTTAAAAGTTTAACTCCAAAGTATGAGAACTTTTCAAAAATCTAAGGAAAGTCTCAAAAATAAATTTTCATCCAAAGAAAACATGAGCTTATGAAAGTGATGAACTAGACAACTTAGGACACCCATATTTTTTAAGAAATAATAAGAATTAGTTTTAAGAAAAAACTACTCTAAGTTAATCATCCAAAAGCTGATATAAGATATTTAAATCTCTATTCATCAAAAGCCTTTGTAAATAGACTAGCATATTGTTCATCTGTGTGAACTTTGACTAGTTTAGTTAATCCCTTTTCATAGTTATCTCTTATTAAATGATACCTGATATCGATGTGCTTTGTCCTTGAGTGCTGCACAGGGTTCTCTGTGATTGAGATAGCACTATTGTTGTCTATGTGAATGGGAGTCTCCTTGAAGTTTAACCCATAGTCTAGCATTTGATTCTGAATCCAAAGCACTTGAGCACAACAGCTTACAACATCAATGTATTCAGCTTCGGTAGTTGATATAGAGACACTGGATTGTTTCTTGCTTTGCCATGAGACAACCCTTCCACCAAGGAACTGACATCCCCCATATGTAGAGTTTGTAATCATGTTGCAAACACCATAATCCCTATCTGTATAGGCATACATATTAAACTTAGGATTCTTAGGGTACACTTGAACTAGCAATATGTCATTCTCTGTCCTTTGATGAAGAGAGTTCCATCTATAGTACCTCTCTTGTATCCATGTTTACAAAGATACTCAGACAGTGTCTCAAACCATTTCATGGGTGCCTGATGCAGCCCATAGAGAGCTTTGTCAATCTTGCAGACATAATCAGGATGATTAGGGTCTATAAAATCAGGTGGTTGTTTGACATATACCTGTTCATCAATCACTCCTTACAAAAAGGCACACTTCACATCAAGCTGGAAGACCTTGAAGTTCTTGGTTGTAGCAAATGCCAGGAATATCCTAACAGCTTCTAATCTTGCTACTGGAGCAAAGACATCAGTGTAGTCAATCCCTTCTTCTTGTGTGTATCCTTGAACAACTAGTCTAGCTTTGTTCTTGATGATGATGCCTCTATCATCATTCTTGATCCTAAACAACCATTTGGTTCCAATGGTAGTCCTCACATAAGGAAGAGGACAAAGGTTCGAAACTTTCTTCCTTTTGAATTGAAGCAGCTCTTGTTGCATAGCTTCAACCGAACTTCCATCCTTTAGAACCTCATCAACTTTCTTTGGCTCTATCTGGGATAGGAAACTAGAGTGAAGACAAGCATTTGCTTCATGGGTTTGTCCTCTTGTTTTTACCCCTAAGACAACATCTCCAATGATGTTTGTGGTGGGGTGAGACTTGTGGATCCTAAGCTGAGGGATCACTGCAAGTTGCTGAGAAAGCTCTAATTTAGAGAAATTTAGATCTGGCATAGATGTTTCTCCCACCACATCAGCACACTTTTCAAGTGAGACTTGACCCAAGCAGTGTGTGACGTCATTGATGTTCTCATCTCTGGTGTGGTTAGTGGCATCAAGAAATTCTTGGTCACTATCACCACCACCATTGTTGTCTTCTACAATTGAGGTGTTCATATCTGTTTGTGGAGCCTTTGAGTTGGAATTTGAAGGCATCCCAGATGTATCGGCTGAGTTTGTCATTGTAGTGCTGATAGAAACCTCATTTGCAGAAGTAGTTCCAACTGGAGCTAAAGATGTATGACTTGAAGGTCTTCTTAGCTCAAATCTTGGATCAGGATCACCTGTATTTAAATTTTCTGTAGATCCTGAAACATTCTCACAAGATTTGTTAAAACAGTTGGTAACTAAGTAAAATCAAATAACCAATCCGGACCAGAACCAACAACACAGGGTGTGTGTTCATTGAAAGTCACATTGGCTGACTCCTCAACAACTCTAGTTCTAAGATTGTATACTCTATAGCCTTAGCTTGAGAAGAGTATCCAATAAAGTGTCCATCATCTGATTTCTCAACAAACTTGGCCATTTGATCTTTGGTATTCAAGATGGTACAAGGACAACCAAATGACCTGAGAAAACCAATGAATGGTTTCCTCTTGTGCCAAAGTTCATCAGGAGTCTTGCCATGAGTTTTAACTACTAAAACTCTATTCTAAACATAGTAGGCAGTGTTGACTGCCTCTGCCCAGAAGGTGATGGGCAGCTTAGAGTCAGACAACATGGTTCTTGCAGCTTCAATCAGTGTCATGTTTCTCCTCTCAGCAACACCATTGTACTAAGGAGTCCTGGGAGCACTGTATTGTCTTGTAATACCCTTTTCATTACAAAATGTATCAAGGATTTGGTTCTTAAATTCAGATCCTTGATCACATCTTTTGATCTTGACCTTGTGATTAGATTGATTCTTAATCTTTAAGATGAAATTCTTTAGAATCTCAGGAGTCTTATCCTTAGTTCGAACGAGGAAAACCCAAGTGAATCTTGTAAAGTCATCTGTAATCACTAAACAATAAGAGGTCCTTCCTAAACTCATTACACTGGTGGGTCCAAAGAGATCCATATGTAACAAGTGTAGGGGTGTAGTGATGGAGTTCCTTTCCATAGGCTTGTGAGATACCTTATGTTGCTTCCCTTTCAGGCATGCAACACAATAGTCATCACCTGTAAACGCATTCATTGGTATTCCAGTTACCAAATCATTTTTAATTAATCTGTTCATGTTCTTAAAGTTTACATGGCACATTTTTTTCTGCCATAGGAAAGACTCATCACTATTAGCTTTAGACAGAAAGCATAAAACTTCTCTAGAGGAGATGTTTCTTGCAAATCCATCTTGTACATGTTCACTTTCCTGGAGGCTCTAAGCAGGATATGCTCATGAAGAATAACCACACCAAGTTTGAGAATAATGCACTCATGCTCAGTGAAGAGCATGTTATGACTCTGATCACAAAATTGAGACACACTCAGAAGATTGTACCTAAGCTCTTTGACAAAGTTTACCTTAACAATTCTAAGCTTACCATTTGTGACCTTGCCCCTTCAAGAAATGTAACCACCTTCATCTCCTGCAAAGGCAACTGGTCCTCTGTTAATTCTTTCAAAGTTCTAGAGTAATGACCTATTGCCTGTCATGTGCCTGGAACAACCACTATCAATGATCCAGACATTTTTGTGTGTCTTCAGCTATCCCTGCATAAAGACAATGATTAGTTATATCTAGAAACCCAAGCCTTGCTTTTCTTGGGCTCAATAACAGAAGGTAATTCAACACTAATAGATCCTATGGTTGTGCTAAGAGGATCTTGAGCTGTTGTTGATGGAGAATTCTTAGTCACTTGGTCTTTCTTAGACTTCCACACCACCTTTGGAGTCTTGGACTTGAACTTCAAAACTTTGGAAGCTTTTGGAATTTTGGAAGTTTTGATGACTGATCCTTCGGAAGATTCTGCAGACACTGCAGCAGACTTCAGTGCTTCGGAAGAACTCCTTTCTTCCAAGAACAACTTCTCTTCCGAGGGTAATTTTTCACTTCCCTTCTTCTTAGACTTGGAGCTTCCAAGGAAACATGTTTTCCTTCTGAAGGTTGAATCTTCTTAGAACTCTTTGAAGTCTTTCTACTGGTCATATGGGCAGTACCTTTAGGATTGTATGGACAATCCTTAGCAATGTTAGAAGTACTTTCACACATGACACACACCATTTTCTTCTTCACAAGAGTCGTTTGCTGAGTACAAGACTTTATTTGGTCACATCCCTTCTCCACCTTCATCTTTGCAGTTGCTGAGACAGTTCCTTTGGGCTTGGAATTGTTCTTGGACTTTGATGGTCCAGGCTATGCAGTAGTGGTACACAACAGATCAGTCTTCTTCTTGTTACTGAGATGAGTTGCACAAGAACCAGAACTCTTAGCAGAAGAGTTTTGGTTGATGTCTTCAGTCCCTACCACTTTAAACCCTGCAGAGATGAAAACTTTTTATGTTTAGACTAAAACGTAGCCTTGATCTCTTGAGCGTTCCTTGCTTTCTTTCGCTCTTTCTGATCAAGTTCTTTCTCATGGACTTGGTCATCACAGTCTTCTTCTTCTCCTCAGAAGGATAGTGGCCCTTCTTAGAATCCTCCTCTTCACCCTTCTCAGAGGAATTCTTCACTATCTCTTCTTCATCGACTTTACTTAAAGGATCTATGAGAGGAAGCTCATCTTCATAAGTTCCACACCTAGGAGATCTTACAGACAAGATTATGTATGGAGGAGCTATCTCATTGGATCCCAGTCGCTGCCTGTTTTGATAGCATACTTTGTTGTGCAGGGATGAGGATATCATGTTCTTGAAGGTCACTTCTTCAAGAATACTCTTTTCTGCCCTGGCTTTGCTGATAACAAGCTTAGCCTGGCACTAAGTTAACTTCATTATGAGATCTTTGATTTGAGTCCTAAAATCTGTGTGTTCATGTTTTAGAACTAAAATGGTTTTCTCAAGGTCCTTATCTACAGTTTATAATGATTTTCAGATTTTCTAAAATCAGATTTTAAAATGCCTAAGGACTCAAAGTCAGATCTCATCTCCAGGTTATAGGACCTCTATCTATTAACTTTAGCAATGTATTCAGGAATATAGAGATGTTCCAATTCCTTGGATTCATCATGATCTGCCATCAATGCTTGGTTAGGAGAAGCATCTTCCACCAGAAAGCTCCAGTCAAAGCCTCCTTCTTCAATAGCAACAGCAGCCTGCTACTTTGACTTCTCATTCTGGAGAGCTTTGTTACTGTAGTTTGGTCTGGACTATGTTTGGCCACCATTTGTTTTAGGTGCCTTACACTCTCTGGCAAAGTGGCCCATCAAGTTACAGTTGTAACACTTGACTTTGCCTTTGTCCAGGCCAAACTTCCTACTGCTTGCATTGCTTGGAAACTTCCTTCCAGTCCTCTTGTAGAACATCTTGGTTCTGTGAGTGAGAAGAGCCATCTGCTGGACTATTTCCATGTATTCCAAATCATCTGGATGAATACAGTCCAGGTCTTCAAGAGTGAAAAGAGAGTTGCCATAGCTTTCATTAGAAGACATAAAAGCTTGAGAAGAGCTTGTCTCTTGGAATGGGCTTCCTTGAGTGTAGTTCTCTCTTGGTGTCTCTAGGAAGGTGATGAAAGGACCCTTTGGTGAGTTGTCAGGGTAGCATATGAGATGATGTTTGGGTTCTATGCTGTCCCTTTCAACCACATGTAGGGCTGAACCCATTTGATTGTGGGAGTTGCTAGATGAACCTTGCATGTTCATCTCCATCTGGTAGCCACTGAGAATCCCATATAACTCTGTCAGAGTAAGAGTTTTGAGATTTTCAGTTCTCTTGATCACCACACAGTAGTGTGTCCATTGCCTAGGAAGTGAGGACATGAACTTCCTCACAATGTCTCTGTTCTCAAGAGAGACACCTCTATCCACTAGGGTATCCACAATCTCAACATACCTGAAGTATTGCTGAGTCATGGTCTCACCTGTTTTGAAGGTGGAGTTTTCAAACTGCTGCTTTAGGAGATCCTTCTTGTTCTCCTTGGCTTCAGAGGAACCCTCATACATTAGTTTTAGTGCATCCCACAACTGCTTAGCTGTTTTGCACTTCTTGAAACCTCTATACACAGAGTTTGGAAGCTGTTTGAAGGGCTGTCATGGCTTTTCTATCAATCTCTACTCTCTTTCTGTCTTCATCAGAGTAGTTAGCCACATCTTTGCGGATCATACCAGCACCAGTAGCAAAAGGGGTGCTAGGTATGAAAGGTCCATTCTTAATAGACTCCCGCACTCTTGAATCAAGAGACTTGATGAAACCATCCATTCTTAAACACCAGGTGTCAAACTCATCAAGAGTGATCAGTGGGGACTTGTTCATGGGTCCAATTTACATATCAGTCTTGGAAATGGCTTCCATTTGAAAAGTTTAGTATTTGTGGGTGTGAAGGATCTTAAGATGGTGAGATCTTATGTCAAGAGCCTGAAGAGCTCTCATACCTAATGCAGGATCGTTGAAGGGTGATGAGTTACAACACAACAACACAAAGAGGAGATTAACTAAACTTAATCAAATAGTATATCTGGATTAACCAAGGTAAAGACCTAAGAACACAAGTAATGTAAAGACAGAACACAAAGAACACAAGTATATGTTTTCAAGAATGCAGTATATTGCTTTCTCTATGTTCTATTACAAGTGTTACAAAGCATAATGGAAAGATACAAGAACATGAGATACTTATACTACATCCTACAGCCGGCTATACTTTGAAAGCCAGCTAGATTCATTGACTATACACAAAACAAAATCAATTGTAGAGTCAAAGGCAGAATGCCTTTAGACTAGTGACTATGACATGCCCTAGCTCACATCCTTATCTATTACATAAAGGATAATGTACATGAAGTAGAAAGTTACACTCAAGACCTCAATGTGCAGTTACCAAAGCATGGACATTTTCACCAACTCATTATGTTGGTGACCTTCAGAGGTGCAGCAGAAAGGTGTCCAGCTTTATGGAAAATTACATGAGATAAAGCATGTGTTTAAAAGTCTTTGAAAGAAATCTGTCTTCATGAGTTAAGCTTCGGAAGACTTGGTCTCTGAGCTTTGGAAGATTTCATGTTTGGCTTTGGAAGATATTGGTCTTGGCTTCGGAAGATTTCACACTTCGAGTATTTTCTGTTGCATGTGTAAAACTTTCTAAGCATTCTTCTTCAATACACTTGTGCAGCATGCAAGATAGACATAGATGTTTAGGTTGCATCACCTCTTCATTAATCCTCTACATCATCCTTCATGAAGATTAAAGTTTATCAACTCGATGTGAAGATGCTTCTGACAGGATCAGTGATCACAAGTTTGATGTATCAGAATATAAAGCAGCGGAATACGAACACGAATTAGACAAATTGTAGCAAGCAATCGATATTTGTAAGCATTAAGACCGCATACGTTATAGGGAAAGAATATGTATTTCTGATTTCTAGGAATGTTTATAGATGTAGAATATTTCTAATCGAATCAATCATCCATTCCATTCAATTACTCATCTCACTCACGATTACAATAGGTTGTCACTCCTTATATAGAGTGCAACAGTCACTGCTGTTATCACGGAAAGTGACAACTGGCAGATCCAATACAGAAATAACTAATTCTTAACAAACTACTGAAATGTTCACAACTACTGAGAACATATCAGCAAGTTAGTACAAAATATAAAACTACTGAAACTACAACGACTGAAGAACAAGCTCTTCAGTCGTTTTACAAAACTACTGAAACATAGAAAATAAAACTACTGATATCACAACTACTGAAGAAGTACTCTTCAGCAGTTGTGACAAACTACTGAGGCTTCAGTACTTGATCTTTAGACTTTGACCTTCAGTGTTTCATCAGCTGATGACTTCAGTAGATATCATCAGCTGATGTCTTCAGTCTTTGTCTTCAGACTTTGTACATCAGTTGTTGATCTTCAGCACTTGTGAACTCTTCAGCTGTTGTACTTCAGTACTTTGGTCTTTCAGCTTCAGCACTTGTGTTCTTCAGCTGTTGTACTTCAGCACTTTGGTTCTTCAGCTGTTAAGGTCTTCAGCACTTGATCTTCAGCTGTTGAAGTCTTCAGCACTTGTCAAACTACTGATGAGGCTTTCAGCAGTTGTTGTGATACCGTGTGGGACTTAGAGTTTTCTGATCTTGGCTCATTGGTTCTTTTGGTCCAACAAACTCCCCCTGAACCAATGCAGCCAAAACCTCTAACTTATTTATACTCCCACTTATTGATGGCAAATGTTGGTCTTTTTCCTTCTTGATCAGTGAGAAGATGACCCATGTAAGCTCCGGCCTGGGAAGAAATCTCAAATATTTTTTGGCAGAGTATGAATGGGAACTCTGTTTTGGGGAACTGGACACAGAGTTGTTATCCCATTCAGATTTACTTCCCCATAATGAGTCTGTACGACTCTCTTGTGTAGGCCTCAAGGAAGGTGATTTGTTCCTCCATAGTTAGCACTTCAGTACCTCCTTCAACAATGATTCGGCCCATAATACTCAGACAGGTATTTGGCCTGTTTCCCATTCTTTAGCTCCACAGTTGTTATTATTCTGTAAGCAAACTCATCCGGGTGATTACCCTCTAGGAACAACTGGAGCTCATTTTTCCTGACTTCCTCAAGCCTCTTGTAAACTAACCCCTTTTTCACTATTTTGTTTTCCAGCATCTTCTGAGGGGTTAGATTAGCTTTGTAGGCCTTCTTGAAGTCTTCTAGGATTTCCCAGGGTGAAACTACAAAGACCAGAGAGATCACTTCATCTACGATCTTTTTCACCTGGCCAATGTATCTCTGAGGTATATGTTCTTATGATTCTGTGAGAGACCCTGGATCAGGCCAAATCCTCAGATCCTGGGATCAGGCTTCCTCACTCTTTTGCCTTTTGATATTGAAGGTATGCCTGAGAGTGTAAGTCTGAGGCTTGCTCCTTCATATTGAGATGGATTGCTGCTAAGCTTTGTCACTCTCTTTAGCAATCCTTCATGCGTTTATGAAGCTCTTCTTCTTCTAGCTTCACTTTAACCATTTGTCTCTGGACTTCAGGAGTAATTGCTGAGGAGTGACTTGTGGCCTTAGGCAACTGAATCACAGCTGAGAGCGGCAGCCTGTCTTCATCATCTTCGTCATCATCTTCTAGCCTCATATCCTTCTCTTCTTCTTTAAGGGTATATCATCGGCTATGGGTTTTGAGGGTAGGGAGTTGGTTTGGTGGGTTGTGTTTGGGTGGTTTTGTGGGAATGTTGACAGGCTTTCTAGCATCCTTGAGGTGAGTGTGGCTTTTGATTGCTTGGCTAGCTCAGTCCTGCTCCCAGCACCCGCTTCATTCAAAGCTTCAATAACAACCCCTTAGTATATACTTCAGATGAACAGATCTTGGTGGTGATTGCCAAGATACTGTCCCTGGACCAAGCTTTGATTTCGATCATTGACCTTCCAAGATATTTTGCAATAAATCTGATCATGATTTCAAGCCTTTCTCTTTCTAACACTTCATAACTTGCCCATCTGTTCTGGATTTCTTCAATCTCTAGTCGTCGAATCTCAGAGTCAAGTTTATTGGTGTCATGGCCTTGCCTAAACAGCTGATCAATGATGTTGTCCATTGATCTGCTGTGTTCGGCATCAGCCTCTTTTATCAGTAGCTCCAAGGCTTTATCTTCAGCAATGTGCTCATCAGCACCTTTCTTTCTCTTATAGGTGAGCATTGGTTGCTGTTCTTTCTCCTCCTCTTCCTTTTCCTCAGATCTTTTCCTCTTCCTTTCTTTCACTGCAGTACTCTCCCCCTTTTTGGTTGCATTGGAGGAAGGGGTTGGTACCGCAGAAAGAGTCTTTTGGACAGCAGCATCAACCAAGGCTGTAATGTTGAGGAAAGCCTCTCATCAAGGGCTTTGATCACTATATCAGTGATTATTGGGGATGAGAGGAAGGGATTTTGGAGTGCAGCACCTATTTGCTCAGGAGGGTTCTGTTCCTGAGAAGTAGGGCCTGAAGCAGAGGCAGGTGGTTGATTTTGGGGTGGCTCTGTGTTTGGGAAACCTTCAAGGGAAGGTGCCATCTGTGGGTGTATGGTGGCAGATGGACTTGCATCCTGAGACATCTTGGCCAGCAGCTCTTTGAGTCTGCTAACCTCATCCTCTAAAATGGTATTTTGAGCAACTACATCATAGAAGAAGCTCAGGTCATCATCAGTTGATACTGAATCACCTGACCTCCTGCTTAGAGCAGATTTACATGCACTGGGTGTAACCAGTTGGTGCATGTGCCCCTTGTGCTTGGTACTGGGGACTTCCAGCCTCAGGACAATGTCCATCATCAGCTGTTGCCTCTAGGGAGGTCTTAGCAATGTTACCAGCCTCACTCTGGTCATGTGCTGAGTCAGAGGAGGTGGCAGCCTCACTAGATATTCTAAGCTCCTTGTCTACACCAGGAGATAGAATTGGGAAACCCCTGTGCTGTGGGTTCTCAGGTGCACTGTGTTCCTCCCCTCAATTGTAGAGGAATTCCCAGTAGTAAGTGGTTTCTGGGGAGGGGGTGAGGAATGCAATTGAGTCAGCACTTGTGCAACTATTAAAGTTGGGCTGTGAGGGCGGTTGTTTGGGGTAAGGGTTAGAAGCAGTGTGCACCTGGGGTGGATGGTGCTCTTCAATGGCAATCTCCTCAAGTGAGTAAGATCCCAGATAAGTAGGTGCCCCTTGGGTTGCTGCAGGTTCCTGTTGAGAGGAAGCCTGAGCGGCTGTGGCTGGAAGAGTCATGTATCCACTAGGGGGTTTGGACTAGTGGATATATCCTGCGTTTGTGGTGCAGGAGCATCCTCAGGGGACTCAATTCCCTGAGTAGCCATTTTGGTTTCTTTTTGGTGGGTTTGGTGGGGACATTGGATTTGGAGGTGGTGGCTGTGGGTTCCAGCTGCGTGGGTTTTCGCAGCTTGGCAGCCAGTTTGAGTGTCCGGTCAGAGTTGTGCCGGGAGTATACTTCTGGCAGAACAGCCGTAGCAGGGACTCCCAAGCCAACAAGTCCCTCAGCATTAAGCTGGTCTATATAATGGCCATTATGAACCGTGATAGAGTATCCAACGGTTGGCAGTTAGTTTTTGAGCCATATCTTTGAGCTCTGAAAATATTAATTCTGACAAGTTCAGTGGTTGTTGCTCAAGGATAGAATACATTACCTGCTGCCATTTGGTGGACATTTGATCCCAAGACGATGTCTTAGGGGCCAAACATACATTGACCATGTGAAAAATCAGGCGCTCAGCGTCATTAAAGTGTTTCTTCATGATGGTGGTGGCACTGAGATCACCTTGATATCCATGCTGAGCAAATGATAGATCTATGGTGCCCTTCGGATATCCAGCAGGAGAGGTAGCATCACTCAGTTGAAGAATTTTACGGATTGTTGCAGGAGTAATCACTACTTCTTTGTTGTTGACGACTGACCGGAGGGATCGTGTGTTGCTCTCCTCAGTGTAACAGTAACGTTCATCCAAAATTGGTTCAAGGATTCGGCATGTAACGGGTTCAGAAGGAATGCCTTGTTGTATTGGACTGAACCATAAGATCGATAGCAGTATCGAACTTAGTCCAGATCGGCGATTTTGTGAGGTAGGCAACACAGTTGTGTCGCGGTTTAATTTGCATAGACGCCATGGAAGTTTTGGAGAGGAACGTTAGGTTTGAAGAAGATGAAGCATGGAGAGCTCAGGTTAAGGGTATTTATAGGGTACGGGTGAGGAAACGACTGAAGGATGTGGTGTTAGTCATCAGTAGTTTTAAACGACCGTTGACATGGTATTATCCTTTCAGACGTTGAAACAGCTGAAGTCGTGGTGTTAGGCATCAGTAGTTTAGAAAACTACTGAAGACCGTGGTTTTGACTTCAGATGATTGAAACAACTGAGGACATGGTGTTTGTCATCAGTAGTTATGAAACTACTGAAGACAGTGGTTTTGTCATCAGCTGTTGTAAACAACTGAAGACTTGGTATTGGTCATCAGTAGTTATAAAACTACTGAAGACGTGGTTTTGCTTCAGTTGTTTAAAATGAAACAGCAGTTGTACAAACGACTGAAGAGAAAGTTCTCTTCAGCTGTTTTCGTCAATTCTTAGCTTTTCAGCTGTTTCAAACTGTCCTCACACATTCATCAGTCTTTATGGCTGATTTCAGTTGTTTCATAGGACATCAGTACTTATCTGTTTTTACTGATTGCAGTAGTTATGACTGCATCAGTAGTTGTAACTACATCAGTAGTTTCGAACAGATGAAGTACTTCAGTACTTGTGATACATTTAGCCTTCAGTAGTTATAAAAACTACTGAGGTTAAAGAGCTCATCAGTACTTATATGTGACAGGTACTCATGATCATCAGTATGAATTACTGAGATCATCAGTAGTTGTCACCTATTCTAGCTGCAGCATACCAAGCCTTAACACCAGGTTTTGGAAAGTTGAACTATCCAAAGGCTTTGTAAAAATGTCTGCAAGCTCATCAGCACTAGGCACAAACTTAGGATCAATCAGACCTTTTTCAAAACAATCCCTTATAAAATGATGTCTGATCTCTATATGTTTGGTCCTAGAGTGCTGGACTGGATTTTTGACAATGCAAAGAGCTGAAGCACTATCCATTAACAATGGAGTCTTAGTCTCTGTAATGCCATAATCCAAAAGTTGGTTTTGAAGCCAGAGTACCTGAGATGTACAGCTTGCAGCAGCAATGTACTCTGCTTCCGCAGTGGATGTAGCAACTGAGGTCTGTTTCTTGCTCTGCCAAGAAATCAAGCATTGCCTAGGAATTGACATCCACCAGAAGTTGATTTCCTGGTCAACTTACACCCTGCATAGTCACTGTCAGAAAAGCAACTAATTTACCAGAATGTCCGGTAGAATACCATAAACCTAGAGATGGAGTGCCTTGCAGATATCTAAAGATCCTCTTGACTGCAATCAGATGAGACTCTTTAGGTGCAGCCTGAAATCTAGCACAAACACATGTAGCAAACATAATATCTGGTCTAGAAGCTGTTAAATACATCAAGGACCCAATCATACATCTGTAAAGTGTTTCATCAACCACTTTACCTTTCTGATCTGAGTCCAGTTGTGTGGTGCTGCTCATGGGAGTAGAACAGGGCTTACAGTTTTGTAAATCAAACTTTTGCAAAAGATCTTTTGTATATTTGGATTGATGAATAAAAATTCCATCAGCCTTTTGTTTGATTTGCAACCCCAGAAAGAACTGTAATTCTCCCATGGCACTCATTTCAAACTTCTGTTGCATCAACTTTGTAAAGGCATCACACAACTTTGGATCAGAGGATGCAAAAATGATATCATCTACATAAATTTGAACAAGTAGATTATGCTGCCCAGCTTTCTTAATAAATAAAGTCTTGTCTATGGAGCCTCTAGTGAAATTGTTTTCCAGAAGAAAGTTTGATAATGTCTCATACCAGGCTCTGGGAGCTTGTTTTAACCCATAAAGAGCTTTATCAAGCTTATACACCCAATTAGGATTTTATTGTCCTCAAAGCCTGGAGGTTGACATACATAAACCTCTTCTTTAACTTTTCATACAAAAATGCACTTTTGACATCCATTTGAAAGACTTTAAGTTTTTGATAAGCAGCATAAGCTAAAAACAATCGAATTGCTTCCAGTCTGGCTACAGGGGCAAAGGTTTCATCATAATCAATACCTTCTTCTTGTGCAAACCCCTGAACAACCAGTCTGGCCTTGTTCTTAACAATAAGCCCATTTTCATCAGTTTTGTTCCTAAACACCCATTTAGTGCCTATTGCACACTTACCTGGAGGTAGAGGAACCAGTTCCCACACTTGCTGTTTCTTGAACTGAAGAAGCTCAAGCTGCATGGCATCAACCATCCATTGTCCTTTAAAGCAATGTGATAATTCTTTGGCTCTTGCTGACTGATGAAGAGAGCATAGAAGCAGAAATTTGACATTGACTTCTTGTTGATACTCCAGCAGTGATATCACCAATGATTTGAGACATAGGGTGATTCTTCAGATCTTGATACACAATGAGATCTGTGCAAGTGTTTGTAGCCGGTTCAACAGCAACAGATGGTGATGGTGAATCATTTCCTTGAAACCAATCAGTGGATGGTAATTCAAAGGAAGTTGAATTCGAAGATCTCATCAGCATTTGTTGTGGATGGTGCTACTGGCGCTACAGGAACATCAGGTCTAGTTGAGTCAGGCAGCTGATCACTAAACCTGAAGAGGTGAGTACTGCAATCATCATCATCATCAGCAGTACCACCAGGTGGTGAACTGTTGACAGGAGCACAGCAGGAGTTTGATAAGGAACATATTGCAGTATGTCCAAATCAAATAACTCCACAGGACTTTGTGGAATCTTGTCCTTTGGAGATTCATTAAACTTAACATGTAGAGTTTCTTCAACCATCTTTGTTCTGCAGTTGAAGACTCTGTATGCCTTGCAAGTAGATGAATAACCAACAAAGTATCCTACATCCACCTTAGGATCAAATTTGTGGAGTTGATCCTTTGTGTTGAGAATGAAACAGGGACACCCAAATGCTTTGAAAAATGAAATCAGAGGAGCCAAATGATGGAGAACTTCATATGGGTCTTCATCAACCTCTGATTTACTAAAACTCTATTTTGCACATAACAAGCTGTATTGACAGCTTCGGCCCAAAAGGTCAATGGCAAACCTGAGTCAGCCAGCATGGACCTTGCAGCTTCAATGAGGGTCCTGTTCTTTCTCTCCACTACTCCATTTTGTTCTGGAGTCCTTGGAATGCTGAACTGCCTTTTGATTCCCTTTGAAAGATAGAAGTCATCAAGTGTATGATTTCTGAACTCAGTTCCATTATCACTCCTAATACACTTGACTGGAAGGGAATACTGCTTCTCAATGTACAGCACAAAGTGGATATCTTCTGAGCAGCCTCATCCTTTGAATGTAGAAAGAAAGTCCATACAAATCTGGAGTAATCATCCACAATTACCAGACAGTATTTCTTCTTTGCCATGCTCATTACTCTCACAGGACCAAATAGATCCATATGCAGTAATTGCAAGCAGGCAGTGGACTTGGACACTTCAATAGGAGGAAATGAGACCTTGTGCTGTTTTCCTTTTAAACAAGCAGTGCATGTTTCATCACAGTGGAACTCCTTTATTGGTAAGCCTCTGACTAAACTATTGTGGCTAAGCTGATTCATGTTTTTGAGATTCACATGACCAAGCCTCCTGTGCCACAGTTTAGATTCTTGAAAAGAGGCTTTGGAAAATAGGCAAGGATTGCCTTTGAGATCTATCTTCTTAGAGAGATCTAAGGCATACACTCTTCCTGTCCTGTTGGCTTTCAGGAGAGTGTGATCATCCAACACCTTGTCAATCAAGTGCAAAACTTTGGATGACAGAATCCTACAGTTTTGACTTGTGAAAAGGGCAACATGGCCTTTATCACACATTTGACTGACACTCAAGAGGTTGTACTTGAGATTTTCCACATGATTAACATCATCAAATTTGATTTCTCCATTGGAGACAAAGCCCTTACCGATGATGTAACCCCTAGCATCATTGCCAAAAGAGACAAATCCCTTCTTTCCTTGAGAGTAGTCATGAAGAGAGATGTTCCCAGTCATGTGCATAGATCCCCCACTGTCTACATACCAGATGCTACTTTGGCATGTTGAAGAACCCTGCAATAATAAACAATCAGTTAGTTTTAGAGACCCAAACCTTTTTGTTTTGGGCCTGGTCTCATCAATAGATGGTAAACTAACATGTTTATTTGTAACAACAGCCTGAGAGAAGAAGATGGTGTAGAAGAGGAGTCCTTTGGCTTAGACCTCCTTTTCTGTGGTTTCAACATAGGAGAATCTAGTTGGTTAACTCTACCCAACAGATGTTGTACCATCATCACCAGCTGTGTCTGATTTTGTGATAAGCTTTCAGCTCATCAGACACATTGCTAGTGGAGTTAGATAAGGTCCTATGTTGCACCTTCTTTTTTGAGCACCCTCAGCTGTCACCTGTTTAACTCCTTCCTTTTTTGATTGCTTTAAGGACTTAAGGGTTACAGGATTTGATGTTGCTGATACAAATGTGGTCTCAAACTCAGTTTTCATTTTTACCATTTTCTCATTAATTTCTTCTTTTTGTTTGAGTTTGGAACCTCTTTTGTACCAACAATCATCTGTAAGATGATTGAACAAACCACATATTTCACATGGTTTCTTCTTCATCTTAGGTTGATCATCAACTAAGATGGTGAAGCAACAGAAGACTTGTTCTTCAATGCTTTGGAAGCATTGGTTGCTTTCTTGACAACCTCTTTAGTAGTCTTCAAACTCTTTCTACTGCCAGTTTTCTTCTCTTCAGTGCTGACAGCAGTTGAAGTTTGAACTTCAGGTGTTAATCCTGCTCTCCAGTCCTTTCAGGACCTTCAGGATTAACTCCTGAGTTGATCACTTATTGATCATGTGAATGTCAGCTTTTGGACCATCAACATCAGCTGATAGGTTCAAGGAGGACTTGATGCTGACTGCTACTTCTGATTGTGCTGTATCAGAAGGTAGATCACATGATTTGATGGATTGGTTACCACTCTCACCATCAGATTCTACCTCTGCTCTTGGGGTAAAATCTGTCGGTGGAGCAGTGTGATTGTAGCCAATGCCAAACTTCACATTTGAAGCAGATTGCTTACTAAGAAGCATTTCAAAACCTTTGCATGATTGTACCCATCTATCACACTCGACCTGGGTAACTGCAAGGGTTTCTTTGAGATCTTTGTACTTCTCTAGAAGTACATCTTCTCTAGCCTTATCATCATTATTTTGCAATTCAGTTTATAAACCTCATCATTTTTATCTTTGAGCACAAACTCAAACTCAGCTTTGTTTTGGAATTATTTGTTCTAGCTCAATGTTCTTATTAATTAAAGCTACATTTGCTTCTCTAATGAAGCAAATGCTGCTATGCATTGTTCAGAACATAATTTGGCTTTTGCCTCAGAGGATACCTGTGATACCTGAGGTGTAGAGGCATTGGAAGATGAAGTATCAGCAGACTCAAAGCCATAAGAGCTAGATTCCCAAAGGGACTGTCACCACCATGTTGACCAGCACCTGAGAACAGTTGATCATGACCAGACAAGTCATCTGGTAAACTGCTCCAGTCAACAACTCCTGGGGTGAGAAGCTGTGTTGTTGAGATGAAGGTTGTTGATGAGATAGGGAAGGCTGAGGTTCTGGTAATGCATGAGGTTGTGGTGTCATAGGAACTTGAACTTGATTTGACTGTGGCATGTAATAACCAGGGTACTGATATGGCATTGGCCCTGAGGAACAAAATATGCCGGAGATTGTTGTTGAGGATGATGACTAGATGTGACAGGATGTTGCCCTCTGTGTTGTTGACTATTGCCAGGAAAAGTCACAAAGGGTGCAGTAGAGTTAGATCCAGTTGATCTACACTCTCTTGCAAAGTGTCCAAGCCGTTGGCATTTGTGACACCTCAACTTGCTCTTGTCAAAACCAACTTTGGTTTTGCCAGAGAGTCCTGGGAATTTTCTTCCAGTTCTTTTGTAGAACTTCTGAGATCTGATATTTATCAAGGCCATTTGGCTCAAAATATCCATCTCTTCTAAGTCATCATCAGCAATCCCCTTGAGATCATCCATAATGAAACATAGATTGTCATTATTACACCCAGTGAACTGACCATCAACACTAACAAATGCAGAATTAGAAGTGCTCGAAGAGAAATTAATATGCTCATCATACTGGCATTCAGATGAAGCATATTCTGACTCATGACCCACCAAGGCAGTGTTGCCTTGTATAAAGTCTTCAGTGAGCTTTCCAGATGAAGACAGCTTTCTCTTCTGTTCTATCTCTCTCTCAAAAGTGAGCAATTTCCCATGGAGTTGGGTGAGAGATAGTTTGTCCAAACTTGCACTGGAGCGTAGGACAATAGTATATGTGTCCCATCTCTCAGGCAGTGATCTGAGATCTGTTATTCATCTGAATATTGGTGTATTCAAGTTTGACCATTTTTAGTTCAGAGATCAAACAAGAAAACCGCTCATATTGTTGAGTCAGTGTCTCACCCTTTCTATGAGAGAATGTCTCATATTGTTGGGCAAGAATTTCTCTATTATTTGCCAAGACCTCATCTGTTCCTCCAAATTGTTCTTTCAAAGCAATCCAGAGGTCATGGGCAGTTTCATGATGCATTAGCCCAGAATAGATTTCATTGGGCAAAGCCATGGCCAGAATTCCATGGGCTTTTGCATCAATCTCAAGCAACTTCTTATCCTCATCTGAGTATTGCTCCCTCCTCTTCGGAACCATTTGATTGGTTTCCGGGTTATTCACCATAGGCTTGTGTGGACCATGTACCACTGATGTCCAACACCCTGCGCTGTTAACAGACAGGTGATGGAGCATACGTCTTTGCCATATGTTATACTCATTCCTAACCAGCATAGGAGGCTTGGTTGAGGAACCAGTATTGTGAGGATCATTGGAGGGAGTGGTCATTTTCAGTTCAAAAACAGTTTAGTTCAAGTTTTAAAAAGTTTTAGACAAACCACAACAAACTCAATGAGAACCAAGAAAAAGATCTCAGGATGAATGAGCAGAAATACAGAAAATTCAATCTCTATAACCGTTTCTTGCAAAAACAAAAGCTAATTCAATCAAACTTGGATCTTGAATAGCAGTTTCAATGATCAATTATTAGATCGATCAATGATTAACCTGCTCTGATACCATTTGACAGGATCAGTGATCACAAGTTTGATGTATCATAATATAAAGCAGCAGAATACAACACGAATTAGACAAATTGTAGCAAGCAATCGATATTTGTAAGCATTAAGACCGCACAGGTTATAGGGAGAGAATATGTATTTCTGATTTCTAGGATGTTTATAGATGTAGAATATTTCTAATCGAATCAATCATCCATTCCATTCAATTACTCATCTCACTCCACGATTACAATAGGTTGTCACTCCTTATATAGAGTGCAACAGTCACAACTACTGAAATGTTCCAATACAGAAATAACTAATTCTTAACAAACTACTGAAATGTTCACAACTACTGAGAACATATCAGCAAGTTAAGTACAAAATATAAAACTACTGAAACTACAACGACTGAAGAACAAGCTCTTCAGTCGTTTTACAAAACTACTGAAACATAGAAAATAAAACTACTGATATCACAACTACTGAAGAAGTACTCTTCAGCAGTTTGTGACAAACTACTGAGGCTTCAGTACTTGATCTTCAGACTTTGACCTTCAGGTGTTTCATCAGCTGATGACTTCAGTAGATATCATCAGCTGATGTCTTCAGTCTTTGTCTTCAGACTTGTACATCAGTTGTTGATCTTCAGCACTTGTGAACTCTTCAGCTGTTGTACTTCAGTACTTTGGTCTTTCAGCTTCAGCACTTGTGTTCTTCAGCTGTTGTACTTCAGCACTTTGGTTCTTCAGCTGTTAAGGTCTTCAGCACTTGATCTTCAGCTGTTGAAGTCTTCAGCACTTGTCAAACTACTGATGAGGCTTTCAGCAGTTGTTGTGATACCGTGTGGGACTTAGAGGTTTTCTGATCTTGGCTCATTGGTTCTTTTGGTCCAACACATTCCTTCATTGTGAAATCCATGAAACAGTCTATGTCAGTCAAGCAGAAGGATTTGAGGATCCGTATCATAGGGATAGAGTTTACAAACTAGACAAGGCTCTTTATGGGCTCCATCAAGCCCCTAGAGCTTGGTATGAGAAACTCTCAACTCATCTAGTGAAACATGGTTTTCGCGGAGTAGTTATTGATTGCACGTTATTAATCAAAGAAAAAGAGGGTGGTTTACTGTTGGCATAGATCTATGTGGATGACATAATCTTCAGTTCCAAAAACAATGAATTATGTAAAGAATTTGAATATGTAGTGAAAGCAGAGTTTGAGATGAGTGCCATGGGAGAGATGGAGTTCTTTCTCGGCTTATAGGTGGATTAGACACCAAAGGGAATCTTCCTACATTACACCAAATATGTAGGAGATATCCTGAGTCGGTTTGACATGGGGAATGCTTTAGCTGCTGGAACTCCTCTTGGCACGAACCATGACGTCGCACCCGACGAAAATGGTGATCTGGTTGATGCCACCATGTACAGAGAAAAGATCGGATCCCTAATGTACCTCACAGCCTCTCGTCCTGATATCATGTACGTCACATGTCTTTGTACTAGATATGAGCCAAAACTAAAAGTAAATCATCTCATCAGAGTTAAACGGATTCTTCGTTATTTTAAGGGTACACCAACACTCGGGTTGTGGTGTCCTCATTATGATGACTTTGATCTTACAGCGTATAGTAACTCGGACTACGGTGGCTGCAAAATGAATAGCAAGTCAACATTAGCGGGAAATCAGTTATTTGGTAGATGGTTACTCACATGGCAGTGTGAGAAGCAGACATCAGTTGCTCTGTCAACTTGTGAAGCTATATGTTGCTACTGCAAGTTGTTGTTCACAAATCATTTGGATTCAACAGCAAAAGCGCAACTACGGTTTGCAATTTTCTAACACCCTTATTTTTGTTGATAATTTTGCTGCTATTGAAGTCACCAAAAATCCGGTCCAACACCCTAAAACAAAACACATCGGTATTAAATATCACTTTATACGTGACTATTTGAAAAACACTTAATCGATGTTGTTAAAATTAATACGGATTTTAAACACGCTGACCTGTACGTAAAAGCGTTTGACAAACCTAGGTTTTTATATCTTTTAGTGGTTGATGGCATGAAAAAAGTGATGTGATTCAAGAAGAAGAAAGTTAGTAGTCCTAATAGTTTGTCTTATTTTATTTTATTTTATTTTATTTTAATTTATCTTCCTGTCTATTAAAATCCGAAAACACAAAAAGATTTTCGGTTTTAGTATTTTAGGGGGAGAATAGCCTATGGTTAGTATTAAATAACAGTATTTATTTACTTTAAAAATATGAGGGAGGATGGCAGTTTAGCTAAAAGAAGTGAAATCAAATATGTGATTTTGATTCAATGCTTATGGAAAATGATAGTACACCAGGAACAAATTGGTTAGGACTTCAAACCTAATTTGCTCAAAATATGAAATTCAAAGTACAAGTTTGAGAAGTCTAAGCACAACTAATGAAAAATGATAGTTAAACTAGTCTGCTACTTAGGCAACATAGAGAAAGTAGACCTAGAGGTTGCTAGTTCATTATATGATGTGTCGGTAGATTCAACACAATATATGAGTAGACGTCATTGGTGAATTAAAAATTGAACTAAGTTGTTCAACTTGCTGTGGGTTCTCATCTTATCCCTGGTTAACACAATTAACGCATTTCAAATAAGGGGCGACGAGCAAAATAAATGCCACAAATGTGTGCAGATGACCATAAATATGAGCAAAGCACATGTAAAAATTGCTAAAAGCAATCAAGCTAATGACAAATGTTGTTGGTGCATTGTGTGCAAAAGAAAAAAAATGCTCTAACTAGAAGATAGGTTGTGTGCCTTTTTGCTTTGCGGTGGCACTGACTTGAAGATAAGCATAACCTAAATATTCTAGAATTCATTGTTGTTTGCGCCTCTCTGCTGCGCGATGGCACTAGCCTGAGGCTTGGCATCTCTTTGAAAGCTCTTAGAATAGTCTCTTCTTGTCGAATATCTGTAGACCGCTCAAAAATCTCCTGAGGAATGTTGATTACCACATAAGTGTGAGATCCATAAATGCTTGTTGAAGTACTAACTGATTCAATGCGTATACCAGATCAAGTAGTGCGGAATCCTAAGTGATTGGTGATCCAATCAGTGAGAACATAGTTCAGATCAATATAATGATAAAAGAAACATTAAGAACGATTAAAACAACATCAACGACGATCTCTGAACTTGGAACAGGTTTTCTGGAGTCTCTGGACGGCTAGGGTAAGATTATGTGCTTAGGTATTCGAATCGTTATGTTTTTTTCATGAATTGTTATGTTTTTCCACCAATAAGGTTGTATTTATAGGTTAGCGTTTTCCAGTTGTAGGACTGAACCATTAGCATTGTTCAGTCATGCGACTGAATCATGCGATTGATCCATCCCCACGACTAAAGGTTCAGTCGTGGGATTGAGTCAATCTTATGTCTCAATCATGCGACTGATCCAGTCTCTGGTTCAGTCGTGCGACTGGTCCATTTGCATGAAGTATTCATGCGTATGGTCTATTAGCATGGTCCATTCCCATGAGGACTTTATACGATTATGTTTGAACACGTTTCTCAATCATTATTGACTATAAATTATGTACAACAACCACAAACCTATATAGTTAGTTCACTATAATTTATCACACAATAAACAATGACCATTAAACATTATAAGCATCAATCACATATTGTATTTCATTCGTAGCCATTCATCACATATATGTAAGATATGATAGATGTTTACATTATGTTCCTAAACTCGGTACATATGTATCAACAAACTCCCCCTTGGACATAGTTTACATTAGTGTCTAACATTCTACATTAGCTCCTCAAATTTCTTGTACTTTTTCTCTCTAGTAACTCCTGCATGTATCTCGAATGTAAAACAGAGTTGTACAACGTTCAAGAACTGGAGGGCATGTACTATATCTTGCGAGTCATAGAATAGTGGCCACTTGTATAGTGTATAGACATCATCTGTAGACAAGTTGGTTAGACACATAGGGTCGAACACCTAGATAGTTCCCATTTTGCTCCCCCTGTCTCTCTGTAAAACTATGACCGTTTCACCTGTTCTCCAAACATAATACCACCATTTCAAGTGTGGAGTGAAGTCCTGTGGCATTTCCGTAAGGAATTTGGACATTGTGCGTGGAGGACTCCACTTCAGCATGACTTTAGGCTTTCCAGAAATGGGATCCACTTCAGACCTTTGGATATATCTCTTCGGTTGTTGAGGGCTGAAGTTTACCTACCTGGTGTGGTATTCTTTCTTTTATGCAACCTCAAACCAGCCTGACATTTTTCTCGGATCAGCATATAACAAATTTAGGCGTGCTAGCTGGTTGAGCTCAAAACCAGGGAGAGTCTTCAGATCATGTGAGAAACTGAAGTACTCTATTCCCTTCTCCTTCTTAACTGCACAAGCATTAAGATCCTCAAAATATGCTCACGCGATAATCTTGCAGGAGACCTTTAGATGTTTCTTGACTTTGTATAGCATGGTGTAGGCGTTTGGCTTTTGTGCATTGCATTAGGCTCGTATCTCAGCAAAACAAGCCGCCCGTTTAGCCTTCTTGATATCAACATCAGCGTCCAAGGCTTGGGTTTGGCTTTCATTCTTCTCTGTCTCTTTTTCCATCTCATCTAGTTTCTCGAATGTAGCACTACCGAGAGTGTCACCCAAGTTGGGGATCACATTGCCCTCTCAGTCAGTGTACTCTGGATAGTGCTCAGCGGTGACATCCTCAATCTCTATTTCATCTATGTTGTTTAGCTCGTCGTCACCTGTCACATCAAAAGTAGGTGTATCTTTGACAATCTCGTCTAGGTTTAGCCTGAACATCTCTGTAAGTTGCTCGATAGTCAAGTCGTGTATGATTTCTCCTTCTTCAGGAATGTAACTCACTGACCTTCTGACAATCCCTTGCAAATCAAAAATCATGGTGAACTAAGACTTGATTTGCTGTAGGGGAGTAACATCACATTCATCTTGAAAAGATACTTGATCTGCTTGATTTAAACATGTAACACATCAACCATTAGTAATTAATGAAGACATTTAAACATTAAGTTATATATAAACATTACTTATAGAACTGTTATACAAGATTCAAGTACAAAAATTTTCAAATACATAAACATTTAGTCATGACTATTGTCTTGAATTGCAGGCTTCTCAGCAGGAGGGGCAGAGGATGATGCTCCTTGGTCTTGTGTTCTCTTGGTTCTCCTTTCTTGACCCTGGGCATAGACTAATGCAGCTGCATCACCTTCTTCATCATTGTCTCCTCTCTTCTTTCCCCTTGACCCTTCATCATCTTTTTCATCAGTCTCATCATCATCACCATCATCAGCATCATCAACATCATCATCATCACCCTCTTTAATCTTCAGAGGCTCATCATTTGATCCTTCATTTGAGCATGATCGTCCAGTTTAAGGCCTGCAACCCCTTAATCCTCTTCTCTGATTGGTCATTGTGCTCTTGATGTTGGGTAATTTGTTGTGCTTGCTGGGCAATCTGTTGTGCTTGAGCAGCATTGAGCTCCACAAGCTCACTTAGCTGAGCAACACTTTCCTCATCAGCAACTAACAACTTCAGCACCATGCGGTTTAATGCAGCTAGCTGTTACCCTACCCTAATGGAGGGTAGAGTGGGTCCTGTGGTGAAGGTGGTGTGGGTTGATGGACCTGTTTGGTGGCTGGTGGTGGTAGTGGTGGATGTGGTTAATATGGTGGTGGGATAGGAGTAGATGGTGAATGGGTGGCTGTAGTAGTGGTGGTTGGGAGTGTGGTAGTAGTGGTAGGGGTTGTGGTAGTGGTGGTGGTAGCTGTGGTGGATGTGTGGTGGCGGTAGCTGTGGTGGATGTGTTGGTTGCGGCAGTGGTGGTGGTTGTGGCAGTGGTAGTGGATGGGGTCAAACTAAATATCGGCCGCTTACCATTTTTGCCATAAGGGTGAGCCATTTTCTTCTTCCTGGAGCCCTTAGAAACAGAGGCTCCTTGATGGTAGTTGGGCTGGTCCGGGGTGTAAGATGGATGTGTAACAGCAGTAACGGCATCCCCAAACTCCCCCTGGCATTCACCCACCGCCTTGAGCCCTCCCTCAGTGGCTACGACCTGGTTGCTCACCGTTCGCACCGGAGGCTCCTCGTCTGACTCCTCCTCCTCATCCATCTGAAAAGTAGGGTGGATTGGAGCCGACTCAAGTCCACCTAGACCATCACCTCCTTGACCATCACCGTGGTTATCGTCGTCAGAGTCATCGGACGGTAGAGCAACAGGCTCAACATCAGAATCACTATCGTTGTGGCACCACTTCCTCCTAGTTGGCGCCACATAATCTTCTTGGGCCAGATGCCCAAACAACCTCCTCACCAGACGCTTCACCTGCTCGCCCCGATAGACCTTCATCCTACCTAAGGTGGTATCATCATCACCTCAAGATTAGCTTCATCTTCTTTCTCCTTGGTTAGTGAAGGAAGCTTCTCGTCAATAATCATCTCTAAGAACCATGGATACATGCAGAATCTTTCATTCCCTTTAGCTTCAAGGTTCTCGATTGGATAGGAGAAGATCATGTGGGGAAACTGAACAGATGGTTTAGTACTAGTGCAACGTATGCATTCTAGATTTGGTTGGAGAGGAAGTCAAATCCTCCATGCCTGGAGGCTATGCACTTCAGGATCACGTGTGCCAAATACTTAAATTGAGGGCACATGTTGCTTTTGTTGAGTACCCTGGCATTTAAGTCACGAGCATACTTGATCCTCATAAAGCATCCCCGGACAGTCAGGGGATGTAACTTAGTTTGGTGGTTTCCATCTTCATTCAGACCTAAGACCCATCTCAAGTCATTCACAGTGATCACTATCTCTTGACCAAAGATTGAGCTCCATAAACAATGAGGCTCAGCTAATCTGTCAACCCTGGCACTTTGCCAGAATGCCTGCTGGATGGATTTGTATGGTGTGCAGGGAGTCGAGATAGCTTTGAAGATTCGTGATTGGCGTGGTAACGCAATAATCCTTAAGAACTCAGTAGCGTTTCGGGATGTAGGATTAAGGTGAGCACAGATGCTGTGCTTGGTGTTGATAGTCCATCTCTCTGCCATGTTTCTGTAATGCAAGACACATAAACATCAGATTAATCCACAACAGAAACACTTGAAACTTAAACTATTTTGAAATCAGTCTGGTTCAATCTTGCGATTGAACCATACGATTGAGTTCAGTCGGTTGATTCAGTATGCGACTAAGTTCAATCGGGTGACTAAGTATGCAGTTGAGTTCAATCAGGCGATTGTGCATGCGGTTGAGTTCAATCGGGCGATTATGCTCATACGCCTAGTTCATTCGGCCGATTGAGTCATTCACCCAGTTCAATTATGTGATTGAAGTTCATTCGTAGTGTCTAGTCATGTAACTCTCTATTCGACACTCTAACCCCGAATCTAGGTCAAAACATGATGTTAAATGTTGTGTCTAGACTCTTTAGACTTACAGGAACCCTAATTCTCACAGTGTGTCTTTCATTTTAACCATTATGCATGTTATGTGGTCTATTTGATGGTTGTTACTTATTTCTTGATTTTAGCCAATTTGGGCCTATTAGTATTTCATTTCACCGTGCATTTGGTGCAATATCAATCACAAAATACCTGCAGATCATGAGATTACAAATTAGTAACACAATAGCAATGAGAAATCGACTAAATAAAATTTTGGCAGTATTGCCTACAGGCGATTTGGGAGCGATTGGAGGGTGATGAGGATATGCGACCGACTTTAGCCCTACTTATATTGATTTTATCTTCAGTCGGGTGACTGGATCTATTCGCACGCTTCATTCAGGCGATTGGGGCTCAGTCGTGTGACTAGCTTAGTCGGTCACATCCTTAGTGCGAGTAGGGTTTAGTCGTATGACTCAGTTGGTCACTTCCATTCGTGTGATTGGCTCATACTCATGATCCAATCGTGCGAATGGTTCATTCTCATGCTCCATCCGTGCAACTGGTCCATACTTATGGTCCATTAGTGTGAATGCCTCTAACTTGTTAATTTGACCTTATGCATTTTCAAACACATATCCTTTTAACAATATATAAAACGTTATTAGCGATGATCATCTCAGGCATGACCTTTTTAATTTGAAAACAATTGTTGATCACCTCAGACGTGATGCTTTTACTTAAAACGAATTTGTCACTTCAAACGTGACCGATTTAATTTTGCACATCTTGGTCACCTCAGACGTGATCCTTTTACTTAAAATGAATTTGTCACCTCAAACGTGGCCCAATTTAATTTTGCACATCTTGGTCACCTCAGACGTGACCCTTTTAGTGAGTATTCATAGATTGAGTCCAGATGTATAGTCCAACTTTTTCCTAATAAAACTAAAAGTTAAACAAAACAACTAGAAATTTATAATGAAATTAAGAAATAATTTTGTATTTGTGATTAGAGATGGAATTCAACCTATTAGAGTACTTTTAACTGATTTGACTTCCTGGACAACATAACTTCAATTCATTTTTTTCATTTCGGGTGCAATTCATTATGGAATCATACAAGTGTATCAGAATCATTTAGGACATTTTCATTTCCCATTTTGATGGTCGATTCTTGTTTTGATCTAAGAGTGAAAAGCAAGTTTTGGAAATCATACTAGATCTAGAAGGTGTAGACAATTGATTTTGACTTTCAAGAACTGCAGTTCACGATGATCGTCATTATACTTGTCCTTTTAAATACATACACAGACTTTTGACACACATTGGTGATGAGTTAAGGTTTAATTATTTCAACAAGCATTTGTGGATCCCACACTTATATGGTAATCAATGTTCCTCAGGAGTTTTTTAGCAGTCTATGGGTATTCTTAAGAAGAGACTATTTTAAGAGCTTTCAAAGACATGCCAAGCCTCAGGTCAGTGCCATCGCACAGCAGAGAGGTGCAAACAACAATGAATTCTAGAATATTTAGGTTATGCTTATCCTCAGGTCAGTGCCACCGCATAGTAGAGAGGCACACAACCTATCTTCTTTTTAGAGCATATATTTTCTTTTTGCACATAACACACTAACAACATAAGTTATCAGCTTGATTGCATTTTGCATTTTTCCATGTGCTTCGCTCAGTTTTATGGTCGTCCGTACATATTTGTGGCGTTTATTTTGCTCGTCACCCCTTATTGGAACATCGTTGATTGTGTTAACCAGGGATAAGATGGGAACCCACAGCAGCTTGAACAACTTAGTTTGTGCTTGAAATCACCAATGAGGCCTACTTATCTATTGTGTTGAATCTACCGACACATCATATAATGAGCGAACAACCTCTAGGTCTACTTTCACTATGTTACCACAGTAGCATACTAGTTTAACTGTCATCTTTCCTTTAATTTTGCTTAGACTTTTTAGACTCATACTTTGAATTTTGCATCTTAATTGTTTAAAATATTTTAAATGCCCAAACTATATGTTCCCTGTGTGCTATCATTTTCCATAAACGTTGAATCAATATCACATATTTGATTACTTTCCTTTTGGCTATGATGTCCTTCTCCCTTGTTTTTTTATGTAATTAAGTAAAACAACTAATTTAATACTAAACTAACCTATTCTCTCCTTAAAATTCTAAAACCGAATATGTTTTTGCTTTTTTAATTTGGATAGACGAAGAATTAAGACAAAATAGAAGAAAATGAACCAAAAGAAAAAAAATTAAAAATTAACTATACTCGTCGGACTATGTACTGCCGTCTTCTTGAATCACTTCACATTTCTTTTTCACGCCGTTGACCTCTAACAAATATATAAATCTCGATTTATCAAATGCTTTTGTGTAGAGCTCAGTGCGTTAAAAGTCCGTATTAATTTTAACCACATCGATTAAATTCTTTTCAAAATAGTCACGTATAAAGTGATATTTGTTGATACATGTATGTTCTAGATCATGATATGTGATGTAATAGATCTTGTTTGGTATGATTAATGAAATGATCTTGATAGTCTGTTAGTTATAATGTTTAATAGTTCATTAATGAGTCGTGACTGAATTGATTGGGTTTATGATTATTTGAATGGTTGCACATTATGTTATATTAATTAAAACATTCAAACTTAACTTAATGAAGTTCTCATGCGAATGGCTCATGCGAATGAATCATACGCATGAATAACTTCACACGATTGACTCAGTCGCACGACTGAACCAGGAGACTGGATCAATTGTACGATTGTAACATAAGATTGGCTCAATCGCACCACTGAACACTCAGTCGTACGAATGAATCAACTGCATGGTTCAATCGCACGACTGAACCAATCTAATGGTTCAGTCGCACGATTGGATAGTGCCAACCTATAAATACAACTCAATTCGTGAAAAATTGGTAACTCAATCAATTACGATTCCAGACGTACCCTAGCCGTCCAGAAACCTTCTATTCGTTCTCCAAGTTCACAGAACACATTAGATCGATTCCCAATCGATTTCTAACGTTAGTTTCAATCCTTGATTGATTCTTCGTGTGTTCTCACTGATTGGATTGCCAATCAAATAGGATTCCACACTATTTGATCTGGTTTACACGTTAATCTCCAGGTATTTCGGTCAAATACCAGGTCCTAACAATATTTAATTCCGATGTGTTTAGTTTTAGGATGTTGGGCCGAATTTTTAGTTACGGCGGTAGTGGTAGAATTATCAACAAAAATAGGAGTGTTTGAGAATTTCAAACCATAGTCACAAATTTGCTGTTGAATCCATATGATTTGTGAAGAAAAACTTGCAGTAGCAACGCATTCAGCTTCACATGTTAACACAGCAATGAGGTCTGCTTCTTACACTGTCAGGTGACTAACCGTCTACCAAAGAATTGACACCCTACTGATATGGACTTATAATAAATTTTTGCAGCCACCATAATCCGAATCGCTATACGCAGTAAGCTCAAAGTCATGGTCCTGAGGATAGCACAACCCGAGTGTTGGAGTACCCTTCAGATAACGAAATATCCTTGTAACTCCTATGAGATGGTTGACTTTTGATTTCGTCTGATATTTGGAGCAGAGACACGTTGCGTACATGATATCAGGTCCTGAGGCAGTGAGGTACATGAGGGATCCGATCATTCCTCGGTACATGTTGGCATCCACCAAATAACCATTTTTGTCGGGTGCCACATCATGGTTTGTAGCCAGTGGAGTCCCGGCTACCGAAGCATTCTCCATATCAAACCGACTGAGAATATCGCCTACATACTTGGTCTAATGTAGAAATATGCCCTTTGATGTAGAAATATCGGCTACCGAAGCATTATCCATATCAAATAATGTAGAAATATCCACGTGTAACCCAAGAAAGTGAAGGATTTGTTAGAACACAAAAACGAGGTTTAACCATTTAAACTTTCTGAAAACGCAGCGGATATATATATAGCTTTATAAACTTGTTTATAAGCTGAAAATATTTTCTTTAGGTGACCATATTAGTGTATAAAACAAACCCATTTTACAAGGATCATTTTATGTGAATAGACAAGCTATGAAAACATAAAACGTGCATTATGGACAGCCATAAAGAAGGTGCCCTAAACTACCTTACAGCAGAAAAACAAGGTCGAAATAGATGAAGATGATGATGCTTTTGAGTGACTAATCTTCAAAAGAGAAGGCCTCAAATCCGTGATACCCCAAGCCCTTCAAACACCTTGCTTGTTAGGTTGCTACACCCAAAAGAACCTCTTCTTTTGCTTCACTAGAACTCGAAATTTCAACCCCAATATTTCTGCTCCAAGCTCGAAAATATGCAGCCAAGTTGAGAGAGTTTCTTGTGTGTGAGAGAGAGTGTTAGGAGAGTTGATTGTTTAGTGTTGTATAAGTTAAGTCATACAAGAACCAAGACATAAGGGGGTCTCCCAATGCCCCTTGGGCGGCCGCAACATCCCATTCAAAATTGGTTTTCCCACACTTTTATTTTGTAGTAGTTGCACTCTTTTATTAATTCATTTCTAACCATTTTAAATAATGAAACAAATAAATCTCTCTTGAAAAAAATCATCCATATAATTTTGTCCTAACACAAATGCAATATTTAGAAAACCAATTTTCTAAATTAGGTGTCTATATTTGTTGCATGATCCTATCATTAAACAAATATTTGATGGTGTTTGTATAACTTGTTATTGGGTATGACTTGACTTGGATCATAACGTACTAACCACATCAATCTTATATGTGTCTTGGGCTTATAAGATCCAATAATCTCCAACTTGCACAAGCTTCATAGAAGATTGATGTAAGTAGTAAATACCGCCTAACAACGGTTTACTACCCTTAATACGTATGACTAAGTGCCATTCAATAACATCATCATCTTCAAGTACCATACTTGAAATGTTTTTAGGTGAATTAATCATCTATCCTTTTGTCACAGATGTCATGTTAAATTCTAGAGACACAGAGTGATCATTCTCATTGATTTAACTTTATGAGGCCTTAGACATCTTACTCTCAATGAATAAGAGGGACAAATCCCATCTTGACTACATACGTCTCTCACAATTACCTTATATTATGCCTGAATTCAGACTTTTGTGCTGCCATATTTTAGAACAGTGAAGAATTGAACCAAAGTATAATATTTGGTAAATATCAAGACCCAATATGCATCTCAGGTCAGAGGATACCAAATGATGTTCGCCTTTACTCAAAATTACTTATGATCAATCAGGAAGATTCCATGTAGTAATATTTGAGATGCAGGTCTGTCCAATATTTGCATCCCACAAATATCCATGAACCTTGGTAGCAACCCATTGCTCTATATTGATCCTTATGTATATCAACCAATCCAAGCTCATAATAGTCTTACCCTCATACTTGTTCCCACAAGTTTGAACGACTACGGACATTTAGAGTAAACATTTTACTCATGGATTAAACATGCTAAATTGGAACATTAATTGAAACATTATAACCAAGTAATTTTATTCAAATAAAGAGTTCCACATATCCAAATACAAAATTTACAGATCAAATCCAATCACTAGAATATCGAAGTCCCATGGCACAAGTATGACCTTCATGCTTTGCCTTTTCAAGGAGCTTCGTGAGAGGATCCGCAATGTTTGATCCGTATGAACTTTGCGAATACATATCTTTCCCTTTTCAACTTCATCTCGTATGTAGTTGAATCTCCACTCAATGTGCCTAGTCTTTTGATGAGCACGAGGTTCCTTGATTTGAGCAATCGCACCCTCGTTGTCACAAAAGATCTCTAGGGGTTCCTGAATGGAAGGGACAACCCTTAGATCGACAATGAATTTTTCAACCATGCAGCTTCTTGAGCTGCCAATGAGGCGGCGACGTATTCTGATTCTGTAGTTGATAGAGCCACCACATCCTGCTTAGAGCTCTTCCAAGACACAACTCCTCCATTCAAAATGAAAATATATCCTGATTGTGACCGTGAATCGTCACGATCGGTTTGGAAACTTGCATCCGTGTAACCTTTTACAACGAGCTCCTCGTCACCAGATCCATAGATCAGGAACATATCTCTTGTCCTCCTTAGGTACTTAAGTATGTTCTTAACAGCCATCCAATGACTGTTTCCAGGATTTTGCTGGTAACGGCTTGTCATGCTCAAGGCGCATGACACGTCCGGTCGAGTGCATATCATTGCATACATGATGGATCCAATAGCAGATGCATATGGGATTGCCTTCATTTTATCTTGCTCATCCTTTGAGCTCGGACATTGAGTCGTACTCAATATTGTTCCTCTTTGAATAGGTACGGTACCTTTCTTAGAGTTTTCCATCTTGAACCTTTTCAAGATCTTATCAATGTATGCACTTAGATTCAAACCAATCAACCGCCTTGATCTATCCCTATAGATCTTTATTCCCAGAATGTAGGCGGCTTCACCAAGATCCTTAATGGAAAAACAACTTCCAAGCCCGGTTTTTACACCTTCCAAGGTTGGAATGTCATTTCCAAATAGTAGTATGTCATCAACATACAATACTAGGAAAGTTACTATGCTCCCACTAGCCTTCTTATACACACAAGCCTCATCAGCGTTTTTGATGAAGCCAAATTTCCTTACCTCCTCATCAAAACGATGATTCCAGCTTCTCGATGCTTGCTTCAATCCATAGATTGATCTCTTTAACTTGCATACTTTATTAGGATGTTTTGGATCGACAAAACCTTCAGGCTAAACCATATAAACATCTTCCTCAAGATATCCATTTAGGAAAGCGGTTTTGACATCCATTTGCCAAATCTCATAATCGTAATGAGCAGCTATGGCAAACAATATCCTTATAGACTTTAGCATCGCAACAGGTGAGAAAGTTTCATCATAGTCAACCCCTTGAGTTTGAGTGAAACCCTTGCTACAAGTCTAGCTTATAGGTATCCAAGTTTCCATGCATATCGGTTTTCTTCTTAAAACCCACTTGCTTCCAACTACTTTGGAATTAAGAGGTGGTACAACAAGTTCCCAAACTTGATTGTCATACATGGATTGCATCTCTACGTTCATGGCCTCGAGCCATTTGTCACAATCCGAATTGGACACTGCATCATGGTATGTGGTTGGTTCATTTGAATCTACCACATAGCATCCATCCATGAAAAATCCATATCTTTCAGGTGGTTTACTAGTTCTACCACTTCTGCAAATGTTTTGTGTGTATTGATCAACCATTTGATCATCTTCAACATCCTCATGTTGAGTGCTAGTTTCAACCAAACGTGCATCGGGTTGTGGTTTTTGACCCTCTTCAAGATCCACTGTTCTACTACTAGTTCCTTCCATAAGGAACTTTGCTTCTAAGAACTCACCCTTTCTGGCAACAAACACCTTTTGTTCCAGTGGATCATAGAAATAATATCCCATAGAATCTCTAGGATATCCAACAAAGATACACTTGGTGGATCGGACTTCTAACTTGTTTGGGGTGGGAGTCTTAACATAAGCCTCACAACCCCAGACCCTTAAGTATGATAGGGATGCAACTCTTCCATGCCATATCTCAAAAGGTGTCCTTTCCACCTTTTTGGTTGGGGCCATATTTAGAATAGGGCCGCGGAGATCAAAGCGAAACCCCAAAATGATAGAGGTAATGTGCTTCTAGCCATCATAGATCGGACCATATCCAATAAGGTTCGATTCCTCCTCTCAGACACACCATTGTGTTGTGGTGTTCCAGGTGGAGTGAGTTGTGAGACAATCCCATAACTCCTAAGATGATCTTAGGAAGCATCACTTAGGTATTCACCTCCTCTATCGGTACGGAGAACTTTAATTGACTTGTTGAGTTGATTTTCCACTCATTCTTGAAGATTTTGAACATTTCAAAAGCTTCATCTTTGTGCCTTAATAAGTACACATACCCATAGCGACTATAATCGTCGGTAAAGGTAATGAAGTATCTTTCACCATTCCTAGTCATTGGCTTAAAAGGACCACATACATCCGAATGTATGATTCCTAATAAATCTTTTTCCCTTTCGTTAGTTCCACTAAAGGGTGACTTAGTCATTTTACCTTGTAAACAAGATTCACACACATCAAATGAATCACATTCATTTTTTTTAAAGACCATTCTTTTGAAGTGTTTGTAAACGTTTCTTGTTTATATGGCCAAGACGACAATGCCAAAGATAGGTATCACTCAAGTCCAACTTGAGTTTCTTAGTGTTAGTTTGGTACAATGAGCTATTTAAAGTATTTTCATGAACCAATTCATAAATACCATTAATGGGAATAGCTTTAAAATAGAACATACCATTAAAAGAAACATGAATATCTTTTTCAACGAATGATAATACATATCCAAATTGTTTTAACAGGGCTACAGAGATAATATTCCTAGTCAAACTAGGAGCATACAAAACATTATTCAAAATCACTTCTAAACCATTTGGAAGTTTCAAGATGTAGTCACCACGGGCTTCAACTTGAACTTTAGCCCCATTGCCCATACAGAGGCTTACATCCCCTTTCTTGAAGTCAATACTTCTTTTGAACCCCTGCAACAAATTGCAAATGTGAGTTCCACATCCGGTATCTAATACCCATGCGTTAGAGGATATCATGTTTAAATCAATATGGATCATGTATATTGTACCTGAGGTCTGCCCGGCATCCCTCTTTGCTTTCAACTCTTGGAGATGGACAGGACAATTCCTTGCCCAATGTCCAATCTCCCCACACTTGAAGCATGCGTCGTTAGTAGCAATCTTTTGCTTTTTCTCTTGTGGTTTGGCTGGCACCCTTGCCACCCCTTCCCCTTTCCCCATACGGGTCCCTTCCCCTTGGTAACCTTTCTTGGGTGCGGGATGAGGCCTTTTCTTGTTCCCACCTTCATTGATGGTGAGAACGGGTAAAACCCTTTTACCCATGGCCACCTCGGCTGTTTTGAGCATTGAGTGAAGCTCACCAATGCTTTTGTCCCAAGCATTCATGTTGTAGTTCAACACGAATGTCTCGAACTTCTTGGTAAGGCCATTAAGGATCAAATCCGTGGCCAATTCCTTCGAGACAGGACAATTAAGCCTCTCGAGGCGGTCAATATGACTTTTCATCCTAAGTACATAAGATGAAACAGATTGGTTGTCGCCCATACGACATGCATGGAGTGCTCGAACCGTTTCGAAGCGCTCAACCCTTGCTTGCGTTTGGAACGTTTCTTTTAGCTGGGTTATCATGTCGTAAGCTCCGTGATGTTCATACTCCTTTTGGAGATCCGGAGTCATGCTCGCTAGCATGAGACAAGACACTTGGACGGAGTCCTCAGTGTACTTCAGCCAATTGTTGTAGGCCTCCTCATCATCCTCAGTAGGTTGATCGGGGATAGGGTCATCTAAGATATATGATCTTCTCTCTTGCTTGAGAACGATTCTCAAGTTTCGATAACAATCAATAAAGTTGTTATGATTTAGACGTTCCTTTTGGAGGATCGCTCGTAATGATTGGTTGGACGCGGATGAGTTATCGGAATTATCATTATTTGAGGCCATCTACAAAATTTAACAAAGTTTTATTTTAGTATTTTCGATATTGTAATTTTAATAATAAATGCCTTTTAAGGTCTTTTCATATTAAAATCTAGAACCCAACATTACATTTAAATTGTGGTTAGGTGACCTTTATCCCACGTTTTAAATTAATAAGGTGGTCAACGTTTGTCGATTGCAACCATTTGGAACTTCTAGAAATATGGGATCGACTTGGAACATCATATGTAAAGTCGGCATGTTAATCCCATCAACACTATTTGGAAACCATATTTAGGTGATCCATTTAACATGGTTTGCAAATCAAGTTACCCTACTTGCACACACGTGTGAGTTTACCAACATAAGTGGTTAGTTGACCTTTATCCCACCTTTGTGGTATCCCCACCTCAAGTCACAAGTTCCCTTTTAATGGTTAGGTGACCTTTATCCCATTAAGAGTTTTCAAATGGCTCAAGTGTTGTGCAAAAGGACGGTGTTAAACTTGTTTGTCAAAAGTATTAAAGTTTCCATAATCCAAGTTAGAAAAACTCTATGAACTTGTATTTGCATGCATTCAAATACAAGATACCCTATGGTCCTTTGATTAAAACCAATTTAATCTTTAAAATCATTAAACCATTTTAATAACTTTATATAAACTTTTAGAACCATCAATTTTCAGCTTGTTAAGTTGTTAGTGAGTTGTTATGCATGTCAAAACATCAACCATTCAAACAAACAACAAACATTTAAACAAGCATAAATATTAACAATCATATGTGCATAACCATAGCCCTTATGTTGACAACACTTGTTTGCCATCACAAGTGTTGTCATTTGGTCTTTTCTAAGGTTACAACAAGAGAACACATAGAAAGCTTCCAAAAGCCTCCCACTTGAAACCGCATCCAAAATGCTCCATGTTTCTTTTGTGTCTTCCTTGTGCTTCCAAGGCATATGTCTTCATATTACAAGATATAAGGTCCTAATACATGATATCTAGTAAAATGAAAAATACACCTAATCTATTTATTACAACCCAATGATAACTAAATTACACTTGAAACAAAACACAAACAATAGATAATACAACCCAATTGAATGAATGAATACAACCATTACAAACATCCAAACAACACAAGGTCAATGGCTAGGTTATGCACTAAAATAAACATCCATCATATCATCCAAAATATAAATATGAATTCCCTCAAAACCCATGAATTTTCAGCCAACATAAACTGAAAATTTCGGGTTTAGATGTTGTCCAAACAACACAAACATATCAACATATATATATCTTTCAAGGTTTAATCATTTGCATGTATAATATAACCTTGAAAGTTGGGGATTCAACAAAACAGAAATATAGCAGCCCTTAAAAGGGTTAATAAGTCACATAAAACAATTATAAAGGACATGAACAAGCAAGCTATCCACATAACCGGCTCTTGATGCCATTGAAGGATTTGTTAGAACACAAAAACGAGGTTTAACCATTTAAACTTTCTGAAAACGCAGTGGATATATATATAGCTTTATAAACTTGTTTATAAGCTGAAAATATGTTCTTTAGGTGACCATATTAGTGTATAAAACAAACCCATTTTACAAGGATCATTTTATGTGAATAGACAAGCTATGAAAACATAAAACGTGCATTATGGACAGCCATAAAGAAGCTGCCATAAACTACCTTACAGCAGCAAAACAAGGTCGAAATAGATGAAGATGATGATGCTTTTGAGTGACTAATCTTCAAAAGAGAAGGCCTCAAATCCGTGATACCCCAAGCCCTTCAAACACCTTGCTTGTTAGGTTGCTACACCCAAAAGAACCTCTTCTTTTGCTTCACTAGAACTCGAAATTTCAACCCCAATATTTCTGCACCAAGCTCGAAAATATGCAGCCAAGTTGAGAGAGTTTCTTGTGTGTGTGAGAGAGTGTTAGGAGAGTTGATTGTTTAGTGTTGTATAAGTTAAGTCATACAAGAACCAAGACAAAAGGGGGTCTCCCAATGCCCCTTGGGCGGCCGCAACATCCCATTCAAAATGGGTTTTCCCACACTTTTATTTTGTAGTAGTTGCACTCTTTTATTAATTCATTATCTAACCATTTTAAATAATGAAACAAATAAATCTCTCTTGAACAAAATCATCCATATAATTTTGTTCTAACACAAAAGCAATATTTAAAAAACCAATTTTCTAAATTAGGTGTCTATATTTGTTGCATGATCCTATCATTAAACAAATATTTGATGGTGTTTGTATAACTTGTTATTGGGTATGACCTGACTTGGATCATAACGTACTAACCACATCAATCTTATATGTGTCTTGGGCATATAAGATCCAATAGAAAGAACTTCATTTCTCCCATGGCAATCATCTCAAATTCAGCTTTCATTACTACTTCAAATTCTTTACATAATTCTTCATTTTTGGAACCGAAGATTATATCATCAAATAAATTTGTTCTAGCATTAAATCACCATCCTTTTCTTTGATTAACAGTGTACAATCAATCACTCCTCTACGAAAGTCGTGTTTCACAAGATGAGTCGAGAGCTTCTCATACCATGCTCTTGGGGCTTGATGGAGCCCGTAGAGAGCCTTGTCTAGTTTGTAAACTCTGTCCCGATGATACAGATCCTCAAATCCTTCGGGTTGACTGACATACATTATCTCTGGGATTTCACCATGAAGGAATGCACTCTTTACATCTAGTTGATAAACTTTGATCTTTATGTAAGATGCATAGGCTGAGAAGATACACATTGCTTCCATTCATGCCACAGGTGCAAACACTTTATTGTACTCAATACCCTCGACTTGTCGAAACCCTTGAACTACAACTCGAGTCTTGTTTCTGATTATAACCCCTTGGTCATCTTTCTTGCACTTTAAGACCATTTGATGCCAATCACCTTAGCAACTTTTGGTCTGTCCACCAGTGTCCATCCTCCTAGTTTCTTGAATTGAAGGAGTTCCTCTTACATGGCACTGACCCATGCCTCGTCGTTTAGGGCTTCACTTACATATTTTGGCTCAAATTGAGACACAGAAAATCGATACGCACCATCGTGAAGATATCCCTTTTCCATAACCGAGGCATAATTATCAGAGTATAGCAGATTTCTAGTCTGTACTCCTGAGCGAACATCTCCAATGACAATGTCCAAAGGATGATAAACATTTATATGTGATCCAGGAGTGGTGGGAACAACTACCTCATTATGCATATTATGAACACCAGGTTCAGTATCTGAGGCAGTGAGAGTGTGAGGTTCGGATATGTTAGAGGCATCAACAATAGATGCTTGTGTACTTGCGGTAGTAAGAACCTGTTCCTCCTGATCCACCTGATCATTTTGCACATCTTCATCATCAAAGGACGAGTCAATTACCTCAAGTGCTCCACCTGAAGAACTAAAAGACTAACCTTGTGAAGCTGAGGTTGTCGAGTCCAGTGATGGTGAGTTTAACACATGGTACATCATTCTGGTCGATAACTCATCCTCAGGAGGGGAGAGAGGGATGTTGAAGGACTTAAAGAATCCATCATAGTCAAAAAAGAATGAGGGTCCTTTACAGCAAGGAGGGGGGGTGGTGTATCTCTAAACGTCAACATTGCACCACACTTCTACTTGACCCATTGAGTTGTTATAAACTCTCTTAATTAGTATGTTGTATCCTAGGAAAATCCCTTCTTCGGTCTTCTCGTTGAACTTCCCTACTGAAGTGGAGTTCTCTGTGCACAATGTCGAAGATTCCCTTACGGGAAATACCTCAGGACTTCACTCCACACTTGAAATGGTGGTATTATGACTGGAGGATAGGGGCAACGGTCATAGTTTTAAACAGAGATGAGAAAATAGAAACTATCAGGGTATTTGACCCAATGTAGTCTACTAACTTATTAGCTAAAGATGTCTATACGTTATACAAGTGGCCACTATTCTATGACACGCATGATATTGTACAAGCTCTACAGTCTCAACACATGATAAGACTCTTCTTTGCATTTCAAATACATGTACGAGTTACAAAAGAGTAGAAGTACAAGAAATTCCAAGAACATGTGAAGAATGTTAGACGATAGAGTAAACTAGGTGTTGGACCAAAAGAACCAATGAGCCTGATCAAGCAGTTGGTTGACAACATTAGCAGTGTCTTCAGAATTTGACATCGCGATCTCTATTGCTATATCTCCTTCACTTGCAGAATCGTTATCAATGTCTTCCACACTAGCTATATTGGACTCTCCTAGTGAGATGAACCGGAAGCTCCAGGCCTGTCCCTCATCCTCATTTGCAGTCAAAGCTTTGGGGTCCTTGTTTGATGAAGTAGAACTGCTAGATGTGGACTTGTCCTGACGATTGAAGGACGAGAATGGATTCCCGTTTCCAGTCTTCTTAGGCTTCACACATTCTCTTCTGAAGTGCCCCTTTTCGCCACAGTTGAAGCAGGTCACCTTGCTCTTGTCAAAGCCAAAAGTAGTGTCCTTAGTAGCAACCAAGTTTTGTCCGGTCTTCTTCACGAACTTCTTTGCTCTCCGTACAGCACTTGCTAAGGCCCACATAATATCCATCCTTTCCAGTTCAGTCTCATCAACCTACTCATAGTCCTCATCTGGCAGATGGTAGTTTCTAATTTTCCCAGCAACAAGTCCATCATAGGACTCGACCACTGCTGCCAAGAGATCCATGTGCTCTCGAGCTACTTCTACTGTCACATTACCGAGATACTCAGTCTTCAGTCGTGTAGCATTTGCTTCAGATCCAATATATTGGGTACTAGAAGACCCTGACGTATCTATACCTGAAGGAGAGACTTGTGAAGGACCAGATGAGTTTGACACAAAGGTGGTCTAAAGAGGTGCTCCAGACGTCTTAACTTGAGGAGTGGCATTGTACAAAGCTGGATTCTGAGTATACGAAGACTTCTGAGCTCGATACTTCATCCTTAGTGCTTCTTCTCGCAGCTTTAGTATGAAATCATTGATGTCCAACTTTGATAGCAATCCAATCTGTCTCAGATTTGAAACAAAAGAAGCCCAACTTTCTGGCAACCCGTCTGCAAAATTTGACACTTTATCTTTCATGGTAGTTGTGACACCCTGTGTGTGCAGCTTGCTTATCAAATGGTAGAATCCATCAATGACATCGTCTAAACTCTCATTTCCCATCGATGAAAAGTTGTCAAATTCTTTCTTCAACTCCTTAGCTTTAATGGCCTTCAATGCAGCATTCCCGTCATATCTTTTCTCCAGCTTATCCCATAACTTCTTGGCTTGCTTATTCTCCGCGAATTGGTAAAAAATATCCTTAGGGATAGACTGTGTTAGCAATGCATATACTCTCTTTTCAGCATTATATTTAACTTTCTGTGCATCCGTCATTTCTCCTAGAGTAAGTTTCACCCCATCGGCTCCCACCGACTTACTATATCACGTCTCAATATCTTCCCACATATTTGGATCCACTCCATTGAGGTAGATCTCAAAACGTTGTTTCCAGTGGGGAAACTCATCTAATGTTATAAGCTTTGGGGGTTTATTATGGTTCCCCACCTCACTCTCCAGTACCAGTAAATTTTGAATCCGTGAGTCCTTCCCAGCTGTAAACGCTGACAACTGATCCTCCATCTCGATTAACTTTAAGTCTCTTAAATAATCTGTTAACTGGTGCGAATGGAGCGATGCGAATGGGCTACCCGTGCGAATGAAACTATGAGACTGGTTCAATCGTGCAAGTGAAACTGATGCGTATGAACAATGCGACCGGTAGACTTAGTCGTATGAATGAAGATGTGACTGAGTCCAATCGTACGTCTGGGGATGCAAATAAAGTCCAGTCGTGCGATTGGGTCAATCGTGCGACTGAAGCTGCTGTTTATCGAAAATTTCTAGGTTTAACGTGTTTTGGCCTTAAAAATCCGAATTTTCACCAATCCTAATCGCCTTATGCCGTAGAAACCAATACTTGATGGGCAGGGGACGTCCAAGACAACTTTTGACACAAAAAGATTGCGCTTTTAGTGAAAAACACACCCTTTGTATCAAAATTGATTGAATCACACGTAATCAAGGGCCAAAGCTTTGATACCACTTGTTAGGATCTAGTATTTAAACGAAATACAAACTGATTAACGTGTAAACCAAACCAAATAGTGCGGAATCCTATTTGATTGGTGATCCAATCAGTGAGAACGCACGCAGAAACAATGAGGAATTGAATCTAACGTTAATAATCGATTGGGAATTGATCTGCAGCGTTCTATGAACTTGGAGTACGAACTTCGAGGCTTCTAGACGACTAGGGTACCTCTGGAGTCGAATAGGAATCAATGCTTGCGTTTTTCCATGAATTAGGTGGTATATATAGGTTAGTATTGCTTAATCGGGCGACTGAACCATTAGCATGGTTCATTCGTGCGATTGAGCCATGCGTTTGATCCATTCGCACGGCTGAGTGTTCAGTCGTGCGCCTGAGTCAGTCGCATGAAGTTGTTCAGGTGTATGGACTCTTTAGGCGCATGGACACTTAGCCTCATGGCCATTCGGATGCATGACCACTGTTGGGGCGCATGGTCCAGTCATACGCATGAGAACCTCACTTCACCAAGTTTGAGTGTATTCAATATTATAACATTATGCATAACACTTCAAACAATTACAAACGTATATAATTACGTCAATATGCGTTAATCAACTCATTAATGAAATATTAAACATTATAAACACAACCAAACATTCTGTATTTCATAAGGTACCCAATAGTTACATAAGTGTAAAATATATTACATTCAGATCAGGATCTAGGTACATATATGTATCAACAAAGCTAAGCTTAAGTAGAGTTTTTAGCAAGTCGGTCTGGAGTGGCTCACGAGACGGGGTGACTTGTTTCTCCCCTAATTGTTGCTGGAAGTCTATTAGCAACATCCATACCATCAGTAATTTTGGATTACATTTATAATTCGTAAAATAAAATATTAATAAACCATTAACTTTTTTTTGTTCGTTCATGATATTTATATAAAATAATTTTGAAGAATGCATTTTTGTTAAAAATAGTTTTTCTTATTATTTAAGCTACTTCAAAATATTTTCACATAATACATTTTTAAAAAGAATAAAAAATAAATGTGCCTACTTTTGTGTTAAATCAACCAAAATATTTTAGAAAAACTTTATGTTCTTAATTACGACATATGAACCAAATAGTTTTATAATTTTATTAACCTTTGTACTTGACTATTTTTAAATAATATTATTTTAAAGTGAAATAAGTTTAATGAATAACATTATATAAAAAAACACTTCTTAAACACCTATTATTGTAAATAAATATTCTACATATACTATTTAAGTAGTATATAGGAAAAACAACTCACTTTGTAATTATAGTAATAGTTAATTTTGTTTGAATGAATCTTGACTAATAATAATGACAGATACATTTTTAGACGGAAAACTAAAATAATGGAAGTATAAGAAAACGACACGTGACACTAAATATATTGTTTATTAATAAATATAGATAAGTATTAAATAACAAGAACAACTTTTTGGAAATCAATTCTAATAACTCTCTGTCTTTCAAATAAAGATCTAATATATTTATAATACTAGCCTTATACTCCAAGGTCTTTAGTTTAATCGTTATTGGCAATTATTTGTTTCTAATTTAACTATATCAGCCTTTTCCATTATTCTTCTTTAACTTCACGTTGGAAAAGTCTCACATCCGTGTATGGTATCTGTAAGCCACTTGCTATCTTTAATATAAACGATGGGACTCTTTCAATATCCAGAATGCTAGAATATGGTTTCAGCTAGGTCTTTGATTTAACTAGTTTCTTAATAAAATCACTCGGTTAACCAGAAAGATATTGAATCGGTCAAAATAAGCTGGTCAAAAAGCAAACATCCCATTTAACTTCCAGTTCAGTCTGGCCTCTAAATGATTCTCATTTACGATTAAAAAGTACTATAGAAATTATAAGGGAAAATTATGAGATAATCATTTGATCATAATATTTTAAAATAGTAGCTATTGAAAAATGAGTTTACCAATTAACCATAGTATGCCACGTGAGTAGGTGTCTCTGAACGAGCGATACAACAGATATGGGGATCGTTGTACGAGCGATACAATATATTTATTATATCGCTTGAATTAAAAACAAAATGATGAAAACCTCAATATCGCTGGTGAGCGATATCTCATGATGGAGCCAAACAATAAAAATTAATAAACGTATCGCCTCGTCCTATTGCCAACTAGCCATGCCCAACTGCACGTGTATCGCCGTGTTCATATCACCGAGAAAATCATCAGTCAGTGTTCTTGTAAACTACACAAATCGATGCCGGAGAGACTCTTGCATCTACATTAATCACAAAATTCTTTCACAACCCAAAACTTTAGTTTCTCATAATTACATGAAACCATCAAAATGACCACTGCTAGTTTGCGATAAATCGAAGCCAAAGAGTATCTTGTGATTTTCAGATTTATGTAAACATGAACTTCACTACATTGTAAGTTCTCCAATTCAAATTGCTTGCCAACAATGGTGTGATCTTCTTCTACATTACCATCGTTATCATTATTCACAATGTAGAAGTTTTAAAATTTTAAATCTGGTATAATCCGATTCGAGGTCTATTTCTAGCTTAAAATTTGAATTTCTATTGAATTCAAATTAAAGACTAAATTGTGAGAGTTTGCCGAAGAGGATTCACTGAAAATTTGTCCGGAGCGGAGCCGTGGCAATACTCGAGAAGAGGAAGGATCTCGGCGGTGGGAGTTAAAATCGGAACAGAAAACAAAAAAAGGTATAAATATATTACTGGCGATACCAATAGGTGCTTCTATATCTCCAGCAAAAAAAATTAAAACTTTTATACGAACGATTCCTCATGATTTGGTATCATCACGTGACGATACATCTTGATCAAATGATTAAGTGGTAAATTCAAAACTCAATGGCTTTGTATGTAAAATTGATTGGTTAATCGGTTATGATGGAAATTTTCCCAAAACTATAAACACACCTAGTCCACTGTTAAATAATATATTCAGTCATTGTCAAGAAGCATTTATCTTCTCTCTCACCGTGCTTGCAAATCCTTACATTCTCATACCGTGACCAAATTTCTAATAATGAATTTATTTTATTCCAAATAAAATATTTATTACGAAATTAATTAACACATTATAATACGCATACAACTTTTTAACACAGCTAACGATTTTCAGTCACCCAACACTTTAATTTAGTTGTATCCATTGTAACCTGAAGTACTTGTACTTTGCTGTTCATCAAGATGCTTTTTAATATAGGATATTAAACAAATTAATTAATATAATATAATATGGGTACAAATAAGCAGCTTGCAAGCTACTCGAGATCGGATCGATAAAATAAATATAAAATGAGCCGACCTTTATCGAGCTCGAGCCAAGCCTAAGCCTCACATGTCGAGCTCGAGTCCGCTTGCGAGCTTAAACGAGGTTTTTACTTATGTGTGTATATATATATACATATATATATATACATACATATATATATATATGTGATTAAAACAATATATAATATGTATAATGTTATGTATATAAAATATACTTATAAACTTATATATAATTAAATATAAAAACTTTTAAAAATAATAACTAAATAATAAACGAGCCGAGCCTGAGCTTGAAAAGAACCTGACGAGCTGAGCTCGAGCTTTAAAAATAAAGCTCGAAACGAGCCAAACTCGAGCTCTCTTAAGACAAAACGATTAGAGCTCGAGCCTGTATGAGGTCAGGCTTGGTTCGTTTGCATCCTATGTTAAAATAAACAAACACTTTTTAGTAAAATAAATTTGAACGCAACCAACGACTTTTAGTCATCTATGCGGCAGTTCTAACATGTCTTATTCCTCTTGTAGCCTAATGCACCAACTAATTGTGAATTCTAGTTCCGGGACCAGTGAAGAGGGTCAATGCAACACTTTCATAAGGTTGGAGAGACTAGAACACTTAACTATCAAATAGGAAACCGGCTTAAAATAAACAATGAACACAAGTAAAGAAGACAAGTAATTGGTTTTCAAGAATGATGTATATTCCTCTCAAGTTCTTTTACAAATATTACAAAGTTTCGTTCTAATGCTAGTACTTAAGATAATTTGTACCACATCCTACAGTCGGCCATACTTTGAAAGCCGGCTGAAATACAGATCTAGACAATAAGATCAATCTAAAGTTAAAAGACAAATTACCTTTTGACTAGTGATTATAACATACCATAGCTCACATCCTTATTTATTACAAAAATGATAAAAACACAAAGGTAGAAAGTTACAAACTCTAAGACCTTAATCTACAATTGACAAATGTATGAAATTTTCACCAAGTTATATAAGTTGGTGAGTCTTCAGAGATGGTAGTGAAAAATGGTTTAGCTTTTGTTAAAAGCATGTAGTGAAGGCATGTGCAGGTTTGTTGAATTTTAGGGTTTAGGGTTTAGGGTTTAGTTGATGACACTATAAACACAATTAAATATGAGACAGAACTAAGAACAAGAACACGATAAAGTTTGGTTTTCAAGAATGTCGAATATTGCCCTCAAGTTCTATTACAAGTGTTACAAAGCATAAAGATAAATACAAGTACTTGAGACACTTTATGCTATATCCTATAGTTGGCTATACTTTGAAAGTTAGCTAGAAATACTAATCTAGACAACAAGATGAATGTATAGTCAAAAGGCAGATTGTCTCTTGACTTGTGATTATGACATGCCATAGCTCATATTTTAATATATTACAAAAAGGTTAAAAGGTACAAAAGTAAAAAGTTACAAACCAATGACCATACAGTTGACAAAAGCATGGACCTTTTCACTAACTTATCTAAGTTAGTGAGTCATCAGAAGCTATAGCGGAAAGTTGTTCAACTTTCTTTCAAAACGTAATTAGAGAAAACATGTCTTCTTTGTCTTCCAAAAACATCAGTCTTTGGATTTGGAAGATTTTGTCAATTGGATTTGGAGGATTTTACGCTTAGCGTATATCCTTTGAGTTTTGTAATCTTTCGAAGTAACTTTACCCTGTACTTCATGCATGCATACTAAGAGCTCTGTAATTGTTTTGGTTGCATCAGCCTTTAAATATAAACCTTACAAACTCCTTCTAGGCTGATGCTACCAAAACAAAAGAGAGTACTTATTTATTAACAGTCCTAATCAGGATCAAAACCATTCTTTTCTTCATCATTTGATCAGGATCCCTTAGACTCTCATAGTATCTCATCAAATCATAGAAATCATGCAAAGGAGGATCAAGTATGTCTTGCCAGAAGTAGACATATTGACCTCCTTGATCTCTGATGACATACCATCTATCTGGAATAGGTCTCCTAGCTGCAAGAGACTCTATATTTGTTGGACTTGGTTGAGTAGCCTCTTCTTGAGTTGGCTCTAAATGTTCTAACTCATCTTGAGGTGTAGAGATGGATGCATTGGACTTCTTATCTTTTGACTGTCCTTTTCATGGCTATCCTTTTCTTGCTTTTTTCAAGTTTCAACTAAGAAGACTGGCTTCAGCATGAGGTTGTTCTTTTGTGTCCTTCTCAGTTGGGTCCTTTTCCCTCCAAGATTTAGAAGGTTAGGGATTAGGACCCTATTATGGATCAAAAGATAAAATTGGTAGTGGTCCAACACGAGGTCAAGGTTGTGTATTCTCTTGTGGTTCAACCTTGACCTAAGACCATCAAAACTGAACCAACCACTAAACCATTCACCCCTGAACCTACACTATCAACGTTACCCTCATCCTCACACATTGTCTCACAATAACCTCCACCTACCCATCCTCAAACCTAAAACGCTACCCATAACTCAACCATCAACCACCTATCCATCACCCAAGCCATCCTCTGAACCATCAAATACTCTACTCTTGGACGAGTTTAAGGAAACCAAGAAGAAGCTCATCAACTGCAACACCTTGAGTGAAATCCCTGTGAGGAGGAGTCTATCAAACTAACATTCATTGATGGCTCTTCGTGTTCCCACACAAGAGAAGCATTTGACTGGATCGTGAGATTGATATTCTCACTAGGATCAAATATGATAATTGACTTAATGATTGTATGGTGGAATCAAACAATCAATAAACATTCAAAGCTAGAAATACTCATAAATGCTTTTTGTATTAATGAAGTTGATTGATTACAATAAATGCTAGGGTTTGAGCATTAAACAGTAATAACACATTGAGAATGTAAGTCACAAAGTATTCTAATTGTCTATCAACAGTCACCTTTTCTATTCTATTTATAGGCTTACAAGATGCCTTTTACAAAATAACTAAACTACCCTTGACCTATACATCAAAACTAGTCTAAGTCTTCATTAGCATTTCTTTTGTTCATCCGCATTGACAAATGCGGATGTGTTGAACTTGACCAGCATTTCTTCTTTTGGCTTCCGCATTAGTAGTTGGTCATCCGTATTGACTAATGCGGATGAACAAATACTTGTCGGTATTTGTTGTCTGGCCATCCGCATTTGCAAATGCGGATGTGCAAAACTTGTCCGCATGTCTTTTAGGCTATCCGCATTTGTTAATGCAGAAGAACAAACACTTGTCAACATTAGTTCTATGTCTTCCGCATATACAAATGCGGTTAGCCAACACTTAGTCTTCTTTGCAGATTCTTCATCCACATTAGTACTTGTACTTGTGGGATTACCAGCAGAACAACCATCAACTCACCAATTGAATTGGCATGTATGATCCTTTCAGGGTCTAACAATACTCCCCCTAAGGATTATACAACCTATGTTCTTCAATGGTTTGGTGGTGGTTAAGTTTATCTGGGTCTTGTGGAGGCCTTTGAGGTTCTGCTTGAGATGGATCCAAAATGGCCTTTATCATGCTGACAAAGTGATTTGCATGTGACATCTTATCTCTGTTCAGCACATGAATCTTCATCTCACTTATAGTGTAGATGGCTTCTAAGCGTAGTTTCTTGAGAGACATTGGTTCCCATATGGATATAGTAGACAACCCATCTCTATGTATGAGCAAAGCTCCATCCACATCAACCTCTAGTTTCACAATGTTTCCCAGTTGTAGAGGAGTCTTTTTCTTTTTTCTCTTTTCTCATTTGGCAATGATTTGATCATATGCCATTTTTAGTATTTTAATGCATTTTAAGAAGAAGTGCATGTCTTCTTCTCCCAACTTGTTTGTTATTTCTCTCAAGTAGTCTCACATCATATCCACTAAACAGTCTAATCTCTACACCTTCCTTTCCTCCCCATCTTCTTTCAATTACTAGCTCACAAGTTTTTTCATCATAATAAACATTAGAAATTGGAGTGGAGGAATGAGTGTCAGATACCATCTTTCTCTTTAATGACTCAGCTGGTTTCACTTTTAGCTCTGGAAATACAACTTCTTCTGCTGTTTAGTTCTTCTCTTTTCAAGTGGGTTGATGAAGGATCTATCTTTCCTCATGAATATAGCCTTCAAAGATTTGAACTTGTCTGTTCTTTTAAACATTCTGATAATCTCTTCAAACTCATATCCCCTGAACATAGCATTATGATTTATAAATTCATAACTAGATAGTTCTTTCAAGTCATGAATCTCCAGGGCATTCACAAGAGCAGAGTACTCTATAAAGTTTTGCACTAGCCATGAGATCCTTTTCACCATAAACATGTTCCAGTCACTATCATACTTCGAAACAATAATGTTTTGATCAGTCTTGCCTTTGGAAGTAGACATACCTTTTATCATTTCTACAGTGGTTAGACCTTCTTGAAGTTTTAATTGTAAAGGCTCTACAAACCACTTAGGATATCTGTGTAGAACAGATGCCAAAGTGTTATGGTCTCTATGGGTAAGCTGCATGTCTTGAGCTAACACTTTGGTTCTCGGCTTCTTACTAGTAATATTTTCTTCCAATTTCTTTAGCCTTTCTTTCTTCTCATTATTCAACCTAAGGATGGGAGCCCTTAGGGAATTGGTCTTCATATTTCCAAGCTTTCTCTTTGTGAACCCTTGACCAGAGAGATAATCCTTTATTTCCCTATCAGAGATGTTGTAGGGATCAGGAGATAATGAGTGAGGAGTGGGTGTCTTCTTTTGCATGGAGGATGACACTAAAGCTTTGGGAGAAAGAGTCTTCTTATACTCAGTCATAAGTGGGGTCGAGCAGCTTGTTTAGTTTTTCTTCTTCCGCCTTTATTCCCTCATAAGTCATGCCAAACACTTCATCTGGGTCATATCCATGATTGATTAAGAACATGGCTTTCACCATCAGATCATCAGTTTGTGCCTTTTCAACCATGTCATGTACTGATTTTTCCTCCTGCATAGGGCTATCAACAACTATTGGTTTATCAACCATATAGTCATTCTTAATTTCTCCTTCTTCAAGGTCTAGAAAGTTAGCCTTCTCTTTCATTTGAGCTTCAGCCTGTTCATGCTTTTCTAAAATTCAGGAATAGCTGTGAGGCTTCTAGGATCATCCTTTTTACTTTTCTTACTTGGTTCTTCTTCTTCTATTGGCTTTTTCCTTTAGCATTCTCTAATAAGTACTTCCTCCTCCTGGTATATGTTTGCATTGATGGACCAAGGGAGGTTTCAGGTTGTTCGACTTCTTCAGCCATTTTTTCAGCCTTTGATTGTTCGGGTTCATGAATGTAAGTAGCTAATTCTTCTTTCTCTTGTTGCTCTTCACATAGTATTTTAATAAGCTCTCTTTGTTCTTCAGTTAGTGATACAGTAGGCACTAGTTGCATGCTCAATTCCTTCCGAAGAGGAACTGAGATTGAGGAATAACAACTATAGGTTCAGCAATAGTCCTCTGCTCAACTATGAAGTCCCAAAAGTCATCATCAATGTTAAATTCTTCAAATATGAAGCTATCAAGAGCTTTAATCATATCACTAAATTCTGCCTCTTTAGTGTGACTATCAGCTGTTTTCTCTGAATACACAACCATTTCCAAGCTAGACTCATCATGCTTTGTTTTTCTTGTTTCTTCACCCTTCTCAGTCTCAGAGAATCTCACCCTTTTAGCAGGAGGAGATTCATCACTACTGATGACCTCTCAGAAGTAACTTCTTTATCACCATCACCTTTCTTTTCTCCTCTCTTGTCTTAATTACATCATCTTTTCTCAACTCTGCTTCAATTTCTCTTTTGATTTCAACAAGCAATTCGAGTCAATAATGATGTCATCTTGTTCTTCAATCAATCCTTCTTGTTCTTCCATAGCAATTATCTGAATAGCTAAAATGTTCACATGACCACTTATTTCATCTCTGGATTGTTGAAGAGCAGCCTTTAACTTTTCAATCTCTTTTCTTTTTCTTTCTTTTCAACATCATATTTCTCTTTCATTTCTTTCAACTCATTCTCCTTCTCATCAAGCTCCAAAAGTCTGTCTTGAATAATACTAGATCTCCTGTTGAGTAGTCTTACATCTTGGATACCTTTTGCATTAGTTCTGAAATTAACTGATCCTTCTCATTAGGTTGTTGACTCCAGATTCTAGACAACTTTCTAAATAAGCAGCCTCAGAAGTAACTTTCTTTACAGGCATTTTTCTTGGATGATCCTCCTCATCAGATGATGATTTGGATTTCTTTAAAGAGCTGGTAGAATCACCATACTTAATAGGCTCAGTATTAACGGGATATGTTTGAGCAGGTAATATAAGTGAATGATGGATTGGAGAGATATGTGGAGAAGTGATAGGTTGTGGTTGAGGTGATGTGATTGGTGATCTATTAGGTGAAGGAATTAGTGATCTGTGAGATGATGGTAATGGTGTTCTTTGGGGAGATGGTATGGGTGAGGGTACAAATGATGAGGCCATATCAACATCATGAATGTAAGGTCCAGTATGAAGATCACCCCTACATCCACTTGGGGTGACACTGACCTTTGAACTTCACATCTTTCTGCAACATGCTCATCAGCAGTTTGCTGATCATGAGCAGCTAGTTCTTCTTCTTGAATTGGCTCATTAGCAGGAGCCTTCTATTCTTCAACTTGTTCTTTAGGATTGATCTATTGAAGCATCCAGGGTAACAGAGGAGAATGGGTTCCACTATAGAAGTTACTTGGATCTCCTTTTTGATGTACTTGTAGGACTTGGAATCATAATGAGGGATATCTAAAATAGGTCCTTCAGGTACAATGTCAGGAATGCTTCGTTGATGAGACATTGTAGGAACCTTGGATACATCAGGAACATGTGTCTTCTTCCTTCCTGAATGTTAGGGACTAGACCATTGTACACATAGGCAGATATGTTAAACGACATATTGGTACATAAAGCACATATAGTAGATGATGTGATTACAGGAATATCATTCCAACCTATCTTCCTCTTTAACAAACAATATTGGTAGAGGTGAATCAAGAAACTCCATTGTAAGTCAACTAGTACCTTCTATCTGCTTGCCTTCATATCCTCCTTCATAGCAATTTATCAAAAACTCCTCCTTGGACCTAGTATCCTTTAATGTCTGACATTCTTATAAGCTCCTCAAAGCTCTTGTACTTCTCCTGTCTAGTAACTCCTGCATGTATTTCAAATGCAAAGTACAGTCGAATAACATTCTGGACCTGGAGAGCTTGTACAATATCTTGTGCGTCATAGAACAGTGGCCACTTGTACAATGTGTAGACATCTTCTGCAGACAAGTTTGTAAGCCGTATTGGGTCGAATACCCAGATAGTTTCCATTTTTCCTTCTCTATTTAGAACTATGACCGCTTTGCCTGTTCTCCAATCGTAATACCACCATTTAAAGTGTGGAGTGAAGTCCTGAGGCATTTCCCATACAGGAATCTTAGACATTGTGCGTGGGGGACTCCACTTCAGCATGACTTTAGGCTTTCAGAAATAGGATCCACTTCCGACCTACGAATGTACCTCTTCAGTGTTGAGGCCTGAGTTTACCCATCTGGTATGGTATTGCTCTTTAGGGCAGCCTCAAACAACCCAACATCTTTCTAGGATCAGCATATAGCAGATTTAAGCGTGCCAGTTGGTTGAGCTCAAAAACTAGGAGAGTCTTCAGATCATGTGGATATCTGAAGTACTCTATTCCCTTCTCCCTCTTTACGACATAAAAATTTAGGTCCTCAAAATACGCCAATGCAATAATCTTGCCAGACACCTTCAGATGTTTCTTGACCTTGTAGAGTTTGGTGTAGGCATTTTGCTTTTGAGCTGTGCATTGGGGTCGTATTTCAGCAAAACAAGCTGTCCATCAGCCTTCTTAATCTTAACACTGCGTCCGAGGCTTGGGCTTGGCTTTCATTCTTATATGTTTCTTTCTCCATCTCATTCAGTTTGTCAATGTTGCACTACGAGAGTGTCACCCAAATCGGGGATCTCGTATCCCTCTCGGTAAGTGTACTCTGGATAGTGCTCAGATGTGACATCATCTACTCTACTTCATCAACATCGTTTAACTCGTCATCACTCATAATATCAACTTTTGGAGTGTCTTTGACGAGCTTGTCAGGATTCAGTCTGAACATCTTTGCAAGTTGCTCATCGGTTAGGTCGTGTATGATTTCTCCTTCTTCGGGAGTATAGCTCATTGACCTCCTCATAATCCCTTGCAAATCAAGAATCATTATGAATTGAGACTTGATTTGCTGAAGTGGAGCAATATCATATTCATCTTATTAGGACATTTTATTTTTATCTTGATCTGTCAATTCATCAATAGCAGGGGCTGAAGATGATGCCCTTGGTCTTGAGCTCTCTTAGTGTGTCTTTCTTGACCTTTAGCAGAGGCTGATGCAGCAGCATGACCTTCTTCATCATCATCAGCTCCTCTCTTCTTTCACCTGAGTCCTTCATCATCACCCTCATCATCCTCATTAGAATAATCATTATCCTCCTCCTCCTCCTCCTCCTCATCATCATCATCATCATTATCATTATCATCATCATCATCATCATCATTACCTTCCCTGATCTTTAGAGGCTTATCTTTTGATCTTTTCAGCCTCAACATGATCTTCTTGTTCTTGGCCTCCAACTCCTCATCCTTTTAACCGAATAAGCATTCTACTCCAGAACTGTATAATCATCTGAGCTTGAGAAATATTTAGCTCCACAAGCTGTTTAGCTGTGTAGCTCTTTACTCATCGGCAGCCTACACCTTTAGCACCATCCGATTTAGGTTGGCTAGTTGTTCCTCTACCCCTATGGAGGGTAGAGTGGATCCATGGCTTAGTGGGACGTGAGCAGATGTCCCGGCTCGTTAGGTGGTGGTGTGGTGGATGTGGTATAGGTGGTGGAATAGTAGTGGATGGTAACGGGGTGGCTATGGTGGTGGTGGTAGGTAGTGTGGTAGTGATGGTGGAAAGTGTGGTAGTAGTAGTAGGGGGTGTGGTATGGTGGTGGTAGCTGTGGAGATGGGTTTGAGCAAGGTACTCCTCCTCCTCTTGCTCTTCATCCCATGGGGCTAAGGCATTCTATTCTTCCTCGATCCCTTAGAGGAGGATCCCCCTAGGCTGATGGATGGTCCGGGATGTATTATGGATCGGTAGTAGCAGCAGCGTCATCCCTGGACTCACCCTGGCGTGCACCAACTGCCGCAAGCCATCTTTCAGTGGCAACAACCTTGCTGCCCACGGTTCTCACTAGTGGCTCCTCGTCCGACTCTTCCTCCTGATCTATCTGAAAGTTGGGGTGGATTGGAGCCGGCTCAGATCCACCTAGAGCCTCACCATCTTGACCATCACCATGGTCATAGTCATCATCGTTTGAGTCATCAGTGGGTAGAACAATAGGTTCAGTATCAGAGTCACTGTCATCGTGACGCCACTTTTTATGAGCGGCGGCCCACGTAGTCGTCCGGGCTAGATGCCCAAATCTACTTACTACCGGGGGCTTCACCGCTTTCCCCGGTACACCTTCATCCTCCCGAGGGTGGTGTCATCCAAGACCTCAAGTGTGACAGCATCGTCTCTCTCCTTCGGCAGCAAAGTAAGCTTCTGGTCAATAATCATTTGTAGGAACCGAGGGTAGATGGAGAAGCCTTCCTTGCCTTTGGCCTCTATATTCTCCACCATGTACGTGAATAGCATTTGAGAGAAGATGAATGGATGATTCAGTACTAGAGCCACATAAGCGTTCAGGATCTGATCAGACATCTCATCAAAGCCTCCCTTCCTTGAGGCTATGCACTTGAGCAGCACATGGGCTAAGTACTTGAACTGGGGGCACAGGTTGCTCTTGTTGAGCACACCTGCATTTATGTCCCCAGCGTACTTAGTCCGAAGAAAACATCCTCGAACCATCAGTGGATGCAGTCTGGTTGGCAGTCACCATCATCACCCAACTCTAAAACCCTCCTTAAATCATCCTCGTTGATCTCAATCTCCTGGGCAAAAGTGGAACTCCAAATGCGATGGGCTTAACAGACTTGTCTACTACAGCGTTTCCCAGAAAGCCTACTAAATTGATCTTTATGGTGTGCATAGCGTAGAAATAGCCTTGAAGATCCTCGATCTCCGTAAAAATGTAATAATCATCGCGAACTCAGAAGCATTCCGGGATGTGACGTCCAGATGAGCACAAAGATTGTGCTTCGTGCTTATAGTCCATCTACTCATCATGTTTCTGTAGATGAAAAGAGAACACGTTAGTATCACAATCACAGTGCGAAATCAACGAGATCAAATTTTGGCAGAGTGACTTTGCTTTCGTGCGACTTAGGAGTGATTGAAGGGTGATGAGATTGTGCGACCGACTTTCGCCTTATTTATACTGATTTTATTTTCTGTCGAGTGACTGGACCTATTCGCACGCTTCATTCGGGTGACTGGGGCTCAGTCATGCGACTGAATTAGTCGGTCACATCCATTCATGCGACTGGGTTTCAATCGTGCAACTGACTCAGTCGGTCTGCTCCATTCGTGCGATTGGTTCATTCTTTTGATCCAATAGCATGAATTGTTTCATGCTTATAGTCCAATTGTAAGTTTGGTCCATACGTATGGTTCAATCATGCGATTGACTCATACTCATGATCCAATCGTGCGAATGGCTAAGACTTATGAGTTTCACCTCATGAAGTTTCAAACACTTAACTTGTTAATTATTGATGAGACATTATGACCGTTGATCATCTCAGACATGACCTTTTTAATTTTAAAAACTGTTGATCACCTAAGACGAGATCCTTTTAACTTAAAACCCGAGTGGTCACCTCAAACGTGACCCCTTTAAGTGAGTGATCCACAAATTGAATTCAGATGCATAGTCCGACTTTTACCTATCAAATGACTATAAATAAATAATAAGTAAACAACTAGAAATTTAAAAACAAAACCAAGACATATTTTTGTATTTTTGAATCGAGATGAGTTTAAACCTATTAGATTACGTCTAATTGATTTTACTTCCTAAACAGCCTAACTTCAATTCAATTTTATCATTTAAGGTACAATTCATTATGGGATCATACAGGTATATCAGAATCATTTGGGACATTTTAATAAACTATTTTGATGCTAGATCCTTGTTTTCCTTGAGAGTCAATCGCAATTTTAGGAAATCATACTAAAGCTACAAGATGCACACAACGATTTTGACTTTCAAGAACTGCAGCTCACGATGATTGTTAGTATACTTTTCCTCTTAAATCCATACACAGATTTTTGACACTCATTGGTGACGATTTAAGGTTTAATTATTTTAACAAGTATTTGTGGATCCCACGCTTATTTGGTAATCAACGTTCCTCAATAGATTTTTGAGCGGTCTACGGGTATATTTCAAGAAGAGACTATTCTAAGAGCTTTCAAAGAGATGCCAAGCCTCAGGTCAGTTCCATCGCATAGTAGAGAGGCGCAAACAACATTGAATTCTAGAATATTTAGGTTATGCTTATCCTCAGGTCAGTGCCACCGCACAACAGAGAGGCACACAACCTATCTTCTTGTTCAACAATTTATTTTCTTTTTGCACATATCGCACCAAAAACATAAGTTATTAGCTTGATTGCATTTTGCATTTTTCCATGTGCTTTGCTCAATTTTTATGGTCGTCCACACACATTTGTGGCGTTTATTTTGCTCTTCACCCCTTATTGGAATTGGGTTGATTGTGTTAAGCAGGGATAAGATGGGAACCCACAGCAAGTTGAACAACTTAGTTTGCAATTAAAATCACCAATGAGGTCTACTCATCTATTGTGTTGATTCTAGTGATACATCATATAATGAACTAGCAGTCTCTAGGTCTACTTTCTCTATGTTACCTTGGTAGCATAATAGTTTTACTATCATATTTCCTTTTATTTTGGTTAGACTTTTCAGATTTAAACTTTGAATTTTTCATCTTAGTCCGTTAAACTCTTTTGAAGTCTCAAACAATCTGTTCCCTATGTACTATCATTTTCCCTAAATGTTGAATCAGTATCACAGATTTGATTACCTTCCTTTTAACTAAACTGTCATTCTCCCTCGTTTTTAAGTAATTAAATAAAACAGCTAATTTAATACCAATCTAACCTATTCTCTCCAAAAATTCTAAAACCAAAAATATTTTTGTGTTTTTGTACTTTTATAAACATGGAAAATAAAATAAAATAAAATAAAAATTAAATTAAATTAAAAAATATCTAACTAGGCATTTTCTTCCACTGAAATAACATCACTTTTCTTTTTCATGTCATTAACCTCTAATAGATATAAAAACGTCGGTTTATCAAATGCTTTGGTGTAGAGGTCGGCGCGTTGAAAATCCGTATTTATTTTAACCACATCGATTCATTTCTTTTTAAAACAGTCACGTATAAAGTGATGATTAATACCGATGTGTTTAGTTTTAGGATGTTGGACTGGATTTTTTGTTACGGCTATAGCAGCAAAGTTATCAACATAGATAGGAGTGTTAGAAAATTGCAAACTGTAGTCGCGCATTTGCTGTTGAATCTAGATGATTTGTAAATAGTAACCTGCAACAGTAACGTATTCAGCTTCACATGTTGACAGAGCAACGGAGGTCTGCTTCTTACACTGCCAGGTGACTAACCATCTACCAAGAACTAACATCTTGCTGATGTTGACTTGTAATTCATTTTGGAACCGCCGTAATCCGAGTCACTATAGGCTGTAAGCTCAAAGTCATCATCATGAGGATACCACAAACTGAGTGTTGGAGTACCCTTCAGATAATGGAAAATCCGTTTAACTCCTATGAGATGGTTGTGTTTCGGTTTTGCCTGATATCTAGAACTGAGACACGTCGCATACATGATATCAGGATGAGACACTTTGAGATACATAAGGGATCCAATCATTCCTCTATACATTGTAGCATCAACCAGATCACCATTTTCGTTGGGTGCCACATCATGGTTCGTGGCAAGTGGAGTGCCAGCAGCTGAAGCATTTTCCATGTCAAATCGACTTAGGATGTCCCCTACATATTTAGTTTGATGCAGGAAGATTCCTTTTGGTGTCTGATCCACCTATAATCCTAGGAAGAACTTCATCTTCCCCATTGCACTCATCTCAAATTCTGCTTTCATGACAGATTCAAATTCTTCACATAGATCTTCATTTTTTGAACCAAAGATTATGTCATCAACATAAATTTGTACTAGCAGTAAGTCACCATCCTTTTCTTTGATGAATAGTGTACAATCAATAACTCCTCTGCAAAAACCATGCTTCACCAGATGAGTTGAGAGTTTCTCATACCATGCACTCGGGGCTTGATGGAGTCCATAGAGAGCCTTATCAAGCTTGTAAACTTTGTCCCGATGATAAGGATCCTCAAATCCTTCAGGTTGACTGACATACACTGTTTCATGGAATTCACCATGAAGAAATGCACTCTTGACATCAAATTGAAAAACTTTGATCTTCATGTAAGATGCATAGGCTAGGCAGATACGGATTGCTTCCATTCTAGCCACAGGTGCAAACACTTCATTATAATCAATTCCTTCGACTTGTCTAAAACCTTGAACGACAAGTCGAGCCTTGTTTCTGATTATGACCCCTTGTTCATCTTTCTTGCACTTCAAGACCCATTTAGTGCCAATTACTCTAGCATTTTTTGACCTATCCACCAGTGTCCATTATCCTAGCTTATTGAATTGAAGGAGTTCTTCTTGCATGGCACTAACCCATGCCTCATCATTTAATGCTTCACTTACATATTTTGGCTCAAATTAAGACACAAAACAACGATAAGCACCATCGTGAAGATAGCCTTTTTCCATGACTGAGGCATAATCAGCTGAGTATAGCTGATTTCTTGTCTGTACTCCTGATTGTACATCCTCTATGACATTGTTCAGAGGAGGATATACATATAGCCATGAACCGGGAGTGGTGGGAACAACTACTTCCTGATCCAGATTTGGAATTCCTGGTTCAGTATCTGTAGCTGTTGGAGTGCGAGGTTCCATAGTATCAGAGGCATCAACATCTGATGCTTGTGTACTTTCAGTAGCAAGAACCTGTTCCTCCTAATCCATGTGTTTAGTCACTACTTCTTCATTGTCAAAGGAGGAGTCGCTTACATCAAGTGCTCCCCCTAAGTGACTAGAAGATTCACCTTGTGAACCTGATGTTGTCGAATCTAGTGACGGTGAGTTTAAGACATCGTACGTCATTTTGGTTGATAACTCATCATCAGGAAGGGAGAGAGGGATGTTGAAGGACTTAAAGAATCCATCATAATCGAAGAATAATGCGGGTCCCTTTCCAGCATGGGGGGTGGTGTATCTCTGAACATCAACGTTGCACCACACTTCTACTTGACCCGTTGAGTTGTTGTAAACTCTCTTATTTGGTATGTTGTATCCTAGAAAAATACCTTCTTCAGCCTTCTCACTGAACTTCCCTGACTGAGTTTTCTTTAACAACGTACATGGTGCGCCGAATGGTTCGAGGTACTCCAGATTAGGTTTACGTCGCTGGAGCAACTCATAACACATTTTACCATGACGTTTAACCACTAAGAGTCGATTTAGGTTGTAACATGCATTGGTAACTGCCTCGTTCCAAAATTGGATGGGTAGTTTCAAGTCGGCTAGCATCGTTCTTACTGCCTCTATCAGGCTCCTATTTTTTTTGTTCAGCAACTCCGTTCATTTGTGGAGTGTAGGCACATGTGAACTGGTGTACAATTCATTTCTCTTTGCAGAAGTCCTCTATCCACTGGTTCTTGAACTACGTGGCGTTATCTGAACGAATCTGTCTCACTTTTAGCTTGTAGAGAGATTCCAATGTTGTTAGCAGCTGTTTGAACGATTCAAATGTCTCTGATTTGGATTTCAGAAACATTACCCAAGAGAATCTGGAGTAGTCATTAGTGATTACATAACAATACAAATCACCAGCGATGCTCTTGGTGCTCATAGGACCAAACAGATCCATGTGTAGAAGTTCGAGAGGCAATTCAATGGAATTTACTTTCTTTGCCTTGTGAGACTTCTTGGTCTGTTTACCTTTCTTACAAGCTACACAAAAATCTGGAAGTTGAAAATTCTTGACGTTTACTACATTCACTAAATCATTCTAGATCAGATGATTTATCTTTCGTGGATTTATGTGTCCCATTCTCCTATGCTAGGAGATAGAGTCCCTCTCAGTTGCCTTTGACAAGAAGCATTGAACGTGATGATCGGTTGTGGAGGGCTTTGATAGATCCAAGACATATAAGTCATTATATGTTGAAGCTGACATTAAGATTTGTTCCTCCGGGATAATTTAATCATTCTTCAATACATAGCACTTCTTGTTGTCAAAAACAACTTTGAATCCTTTGTCACATATCTGGGATTCTGAGAGCAAGTTCTTCTATAGTTGTTGAACGTAGTTTACCTTATCAAACTTTACTTTCTGGTTTCCCACTTTGCCTTGAGCGATGATGTATCCTTTTTTATTTCTAGATGATACATGTCCCCTTTTAATTTGTTTGACATTTGAAAGGAGAGATAGATTCCCAATCATGTGCCTAGACGCCCCACTATCAACAATCCAGGTGTTTATGATAGCAATGTAACGGACACCCTGCATATTCAGAGGAATTTATCAGTTTAGGTTTGGGACCCAAGCTTTAGCTGGCTAGGTGACCCATAAGAATCACACATCATAAACTCAACCCACTGTCCATTCGAGGGTGAGGGCATATCATTCTTCTTCTTGTTCTCATTCAGACACTGGACATGACTTTTCTTTCCATAAGCCAGTTTTGTGTAAGACCTATTTGTGATAAACAAACGATTGGCTTATAGTTTGAACTTTAGGTTCATTTATTCTTTTTGGTGGAGTAATAGTACTCCTTTTTGAAGAACTTGATTAGTATGGTCTGTTAATAAGGACAAGTAGAAGAGATGTGTCCTCTCTTTCCACAACTGTAGCATGATCTACCTTCTACATGTTGAGGAAACTATTTATGTGGGGTTGAGTATTTTACTGGGGTGACATGTGTCTGGTTGGATTTAGTCACTTCTCATTTAGATGTATCACCTATATTAACAAAATTAATTGTGTTGACGTTTTTAACATCTTGAACATGCCCTTTGGTTTGACTTTGATGACTAGCATGTTTGTGGTTAACTGGTTTAGTCAGTTTGGGTTCTGAAATAGACTTTGGTGAACTTGACTTTACATTAACCCTTTTAAATTCATCATTTAAATTTTCAATAGGCATCTTGCCTTTTGATTTCAAAGTAGCCTCCTTTTGTTTAGCGACAGATTCCACCGGTTTACCTGTTGAATCAGGATTACTAACCAAAGGAGTGGACACCACATGATCCTTGATTGGGTTGTCATTTACAGTCTACATTTTGTATTTAATAGGATTTCATGTGATGGTGGAACTACTTTGTATCCCAACGCTTCCCTGTTATTTCGTTCTTTCACTAAGTGCTGAACTATGTGAGAAGAACTGGTCCAACTATGTAGTTTTTGTTTTAATGAATTGACTTCGACTTCTAAAAATACTTTTTCTTTCTTTGTTTCTTCCAAAGTATTTAAATAAAAATTTATATCATTAGCTTGATTAAATGCAACAACCTCGGTTTCCTTAGTTGGTTACCTAAAGGTTCTATTTTTTCTTTATAACTGCACTCATTTTGTTTCAAAATACGATTAGCTTATGTGCACAGTTGTAAGTCATTAACTAAGCTATCATTGTGGTCTAATAACCTTGCAAAACTTTAAATCTATGCTTTCTCTAAATTTGTTTCATTCAATACAAGCATGATTTTCAAAGAGTTGGTCTTTCGTACTTACATGTGAAGACTCGGTTGAATCAGCCATCAATGCAGAGTTTGACTCTTAGGATGTTGGAGATTCTGAACATGTCATTCTGAGTTCTTCTTCAATCAGGTGATCGACCACATTCACAACTTCTTCATTATCTGATGTTACTTGTTCAACTGTGATTTCACCTTCACTAGCCGAGCCATCATCCAATCCCTTGACACATGCAATGTTTAATTCACTGGGAGACACAAAACTGAAGGTCCAATCCTGTCCTTCATCACCTTGAGAAATCAAGGCCTTTGTCTCTTTGCTTGACGAGGTAGCTCCACTCATGGGTTTGTCTTGATGGTTGACGGATGAGAATGGATTTCCGTTACCTATTTTCTTGAAATGCCCCTTTCCTCCACAATTAAAGGATGTAATTTTGGTTTTATCGAAACCAAAGGTTGTGTCTTTTGTGGCTACCAAGTTCTGTCCTGTCTTTTTCACAAACTTTTTTGCCCTTCTTACAACACTAGCCAAAGCCCATATTATATCAATTCTCTCTAGTTTATTCTCGCCCACCTGCTCGTAATCTTTATCTGCAAGATGGCAATTTCTGATCTTCCCTGCAAGTAGACCATCATAGGAATGAACAACAGCTGTTAAGAGATCCATGTGCTCCTTTGATACTTCCACCGTGATATTTCCGAGATTTTCGGTCTTCAACTTTGTAGTGTTGGCTTCAGGCACTATATATTGGGTAGTGGATGACCCTGAAGTTTATGGTCCTGAAGCGGTGGTTTGGGAAGGAGTTGCTGAACTAGACACAAAGGTAGTTTGAAGTGGTGCTCCTGAACTGGTTGGATTGGGAGATGAGTTATATAGTGAAGGATTCTGGTCGTAGGATCCTTTCTGAGACCTGTACTTTATCCTCAGTTCCTCCTCCCTCAATTTCATGATGAAATCATCTTTATGTCTAACTTTGAAAGTATATTGTTCTATCTCAAGTTGGACACAAACGAGTCCCATTTCTCCGGCAAACCATCTGCAAAGCTTGACACTTTATCTTCCATAGAAGTTGTGACCCCATGAGTGTGTAGCTCACTCATTAGATGGTAGAATCTGTCGATTATGTCATCCAAGCTTTCTTTTCCTATTGAAGAGAATTTATCAAACTCCTTTCTGAGAGCCTTTGCCAAAAATGCCTTTAATGTTGCATTCCCGTCATATCTTTTGTCCAAGGCCTCCCATAACTTCTTAGCCTATTTGGTATCAGAAAACTGATGAAATATATCTTTTGGTATCGACTGGGTCACCAGGGCATACACCTTCTTTTCAGCATTGTACTTAGCTTTTTGACTGTCAGTCATACCTCCCAATGTTAACTTAACACCATTAGCCCTGACTGGCATACTATAACTTGTCTCAATTGATTCCCAAAGATTGGGATTAACTCCATTTAAATAGATCTCGAATCGTTGCTTCCATTGTGTGTAATCATCTAACGTTATAAGTTTAGGTGGTTTATCGTGATTCCCAATTTCATTTTCCAAAAGCAGAAGGTTCTGGTTGCGAGAGTCCCTTCCAGCAGTAAACGCAGAGTACTGATCTTCCATCTCTTTAAACATTGAACTTTTGAACTTTAAGCTTGTCCGAATGGATAGATGCGAATGAGTCAATCATGCAATAGGACATATGCAGATAAGTCAATCGTGCGATAGGACAAATGCGGATGACTCAGTCGTACGAATGAAGGTGCGAATGAATTCAATCGTGCTATTGGATTTAGTAGTACATATGGAGTGTGCGATTGGAGGCAAGCGAATGGGGTGTTCAGTCGCACGAATGAGTAAGCGGATGAGTTCAATCGTGCGAATGGGGGGTGCGATTGAGCCAATCGTGCGACTCGTTTTTGCAAAATCGAAGGTTTTTGACACTTTGACACAAAAACACTATTTTTCAAGAACCCTAATCTGCCGTATGCCAACAAATGTAACTTTGAGTCCTGGAGACGTCAAAAACACTGTTTTACTCAAAACGTGACTCCTTTGAATGAAAAACGTGATTTTTACACCGAAACTAATCGAATCACACACAAAATCAAGAACCAAAAACTCTGATACCACTTGTTAGAGGACCGTGTACGTACAGAGTACTAACTGATAATGCATGAACCAGATCAAATAATGCGGAATCCTATTGATTGGCGATCCAATCAGTGAGAACACAGTCCCGATCAATCTAGCGATTAATAAACATTAAGAACGATTAGAACAAGATCAACTACGAACTATGAACTTGGAACAGGCTTTCTGGACGCTCTGGACGGCTAGGGTACGAGTATGTGTTCAATTTTTTCCAATTGTACTGTTTTTGCATGAATTAAGTGGTATTTATAGGTTAGGGTTTTTCAACCATACGACTGCACCATTAGCATGGTTCAGTCATGCGACTGAATTATGTGATTGATCCATACGCATGATTGAAGGTTCAATTGTGCGACTGAGTCAATCTTATGTCTCAATCGTGTGACTGGTCCATTAGAATGAAGTATACATGTGTATGTAGCATGGTCCATTTGCATGCAGACTTCATACTATTAAGTTTGAACACGTTTCTCAATCATTATTGACTAAGAACTATGCATAACAACCTCAAACCTATATAGTTAGTTCATGATTCTTTAACACACAATAATACAATGAATATTAAACATTATAAGCATCAACAACATATTATTTTCATTCACTCATTTATTACATATGTGTAAGACATGATAGACATTTACATTAAGCTCATAAACTAGGTACATATGTATCAACAAACTCCCCCTTGGACCTAGTTTCCTTTAACATCTAACATTCTTCATGAGCTCCTTAAACCTCTTGTACTTCTCCTCTGTAGTAACTCCTGCATGTATTTCAAATGCAAAGTAGAGTCGAATAACATTCTAGAACTGGAGAGCTTGTACAATATCTTGCGCATCATAGAACAGTGGCCACTTGTACAATGTGTAGACATCTTCTGCAGACAAGTTTGTAAGCCATTGGGTCGAATACCTGGAGAGTTTTCATTTTTCCTTCTCTATTTAGAACTATGACCGCTTCTCCTGTTCTCCAATCATAATACCACCATTTGAAGTGTGGAGAGAAGTCCTGGGGCATTTCTTGTAAGAGAATCTTGGACATTGTGCATGCGGGACTCCACTTCAGCACGACTTTAGGCTTTCCAGAGATGGGATCCACTTCGGACCTACGAATGTACCTCTTCAGCTGTTAGGCCTAAAGTTTACCCATCTTGTGTGGTATTCCTTCTTTAGGGCAGCCTCAACCAATCTGACATCTTTCTAGGATCAGCATATAGCAGATTTAAGCATGCCAGTTGGTTGAGCTCAAACTTCAGAGTCTTGAGATCATGTGGGTATCTGAAGTACTCTACTCCCTTCTCCCTCTTTACAACATAGACATTTAGGTCCTTAAAATACGCCCACGCAATAATCTTGCTGGACACCTCCAGATGTTTCTTGACCTTGTAGAGTTTGGTGTAGGCATTTTGCTTTTGAGTTGTGCGTTGGGCTTGTATTTCAGAAAAACAAGCTGCCCATTCAGCCTTCTTAATCTCAACATCTGCGTCCGAGGCTTGGGCTTGGCTTTCATTCTTATTTGTTTCTTTCTCCATCTTATCCAGTTTGTCAAATGTAGCACTGCCGAGAGTGTCATCCAAATCGGGGATCACATTTCCCTCTCGGTCAGTATACTCTGGATAGTGCTCAGACGTGACATCCCCTATCTTTATTTTATCCACATCGTTTAACTCGTCATCACTCATAATATCAACTTTTGTAGCGTCTTTGACGAGCTCATCATGATTCAGTCTGAACATCTCTACAAGTTGCTCATTGGTCAGGTCGTGTATGATTTCTCCTTCTTCGATAGTATAGCTCACTGACCTCCTCCCAATCCCTTGCAAATCAAGAATCATTGTGAATTGAGACTTGATTTGCTGAAGGGGAGCAATATCATATTCATCTTGCTGGGACCTTTTATTTTTATCTTGATTTGTCAATTCATCAACAGTAGGGGCTGAAGATGACGCTCCTTGGTCTTGAGCTCTCTTAGTGCGTCTTTCTTGACCTTGACCAGAGGCTGATGTGTTGATCCATATGTACCTAGTTTACGATCTTAATGTAATATGTTTGTCATGTCCTAAATGTAATGAAACGAATGAGTTGAATGAAAAATAATATGTGGTTGTTGATCTTAATGGTTAATGTTTCAGTGTATGTTTTAATGTTTATCATTTATTACGCATATTGAACCAACTATATAGGTTTGAGGTGGTTTGAATAGATCCTAGTCAAGTAATGATTGAGAAACATATTCAAACTTAGTCATTTGAAGTTTTCATGTGAATGGACCATGGTAATGGTTCATACGCATGAATACTTCAGCTAATGACTGAACCAGGAGACTAGATCAGTCGCACGACTGAGCCATACGGATGACTCAGTCGCACGACTGAACCTTTAGTCGTGTGATTGACTCAGTCGCATGCTTTAGTCGCACGACTGAACCATGCTAATGGTCCAGTCGTACGATTGACTAATCCTAACCTATAAATACCACTTATTTCGTGGAAAAACATAAAACTTTCAATAATTTGACTCCTACTCGTACCCTAGCCGTACAAAGACTTCATAGAACCTATTCTAGGTTCATAGATCGCACCAAATCAATTTATAATCATTCTTAATGTTTAGATTCAATCTAAGATCGATTCTATGTGCGTTCTCACTGATTCGATCGCTAATCAAATAGGATTCCGCACTATTTGAGTTGGTATACACGTAAATTAGTTAGTAATCCGTCTCGTACATGGTCCCTAACAAGTAGTATCAGAGCTTTTGCTCTTGATTTTCATGTGATTCAATTGATTTTGATATAAGAATCGTGTTTTTCACTAAAAACGCAATCTTTTTGTGTCAATAGTGTTTTAGATGTCTCCAGGTCAAAAAGTTAATGTTTTCCGGCATACGACAAGTAGGGTTTTTGAGATATTCGTTTTTTGCGTGAAAATACCTGAAACCTTTGAATTCTCAAAATTCAGCAGCTTTAGTCGCACGATTGACTCAATCGCACGACTGAATCCATCCGCACGATTGGACTCAGTCGTTCATCCATTTATACGACTGAACTTCCCATTCGCATTGTTCATCCGCACCTTCCCATTCGCACGATTGAGCCATCCGCATTTGCTCATTCGCACATCTAAGCCAACCGCATTGTTCAATTGCACGAAGTGTTCAATCGCATTCCTTCAATCGCATAAGTAAAACAGTTTGTTTTAATGTTCAAAGTCATTAGTAATGGAGGATCAATATTCAACGTTCACCGCAGGGAGGGATTCAAGGATCCAAAATCTATTGCTTCTGGAAAATGAAGTGGAAAATCATAATAAACCCCCTAAGCTCAAAACGTTAGATGATTACCCTTAATGGAAGCAAAGATTCGAGATCTACTTAAATGGAGTAGATCCCAATTTGTGGGAGCCGATAGAGACAGGGTATAGCATGCCTGTAGGTGCAGATGGAGTCAAACTTACCCTAGATGGCATGACTGATGAACAAAAGGTAAAATACAATACTGAGAAGAAAGTGACAGGATCAGTGATCACAAGTTTGATGTATCAGAATATAAAGCAGCGGAATACAAACACGAATTAGACAAATTGTAGCAAGCCAACGATATTTGTGAGCATTAAGATCGCATACAGTTATAGGGAGAGAATATGTATTTCTGATTTCTAGGAATGTTTATAGATGTAGAATATTTCTAATCGAATCAATCATTCATTCCATTCAATTACTCATTTCATTTGATGATTACAATAGGTTGTCACTCCTTATATAGAGTGCAACAATCACTGCTGTTGTCACGGAAAGTGACAACTGGCAGATCCAATACAGAAATAACTAATTCTTAACAAACTACTGAAATGTTCACAACTACTGAGAACATATCAGCAAGTTAAGTACAAAATATAAAACTACTGAAACTACAACGACTGAAGAACAAGCTCTTCAGTCGTTTTACAAAACTACTGAAACATAAAACTAGAAACTAGAAATATAAAACTACTGATATCACAACTATTGAAGAAGTACTCTTCAGTAGTTGTGACAAACTACTGAGGCTTCAGTACTTGATCTTCAGACTTTGACCTTCAGGTATTTCATCAGCTAATGACTTCAGTAGATATCATCAGCTGATGTCTTCAGTCTTTGTCTTCAGACTTTGTACATCAGTTGTTGATCTTCAGCACTTGTGAACTCTTCAGCTGTTGTACTTCAGTACTTTGGTCTTTCAGCTTCAGCACTTGTGTTCTTCAGCTGTTGTACTTCAGCACTTTAGTTCTTCAGCTGTTAAGGACTTCAGCACTTGATCTTCAGCTGTTGAAGTCTTCAGCACTTGTCAAACTACTGATGAGGCTTTCAGCAGTTGTTGTGATACCGTGTGGGACTTAGAGGTTTTCTGACCTTGGCTCATTGGTTCTTTTGGTCCAACAACTCCCCCTGAACCAATGCAGCCAAAACCTCTAACTTATTTATACTCCCACTTATTGATGGCAAAATGTTGGTCTTTTTCCTTCTTGATCAGTAGAGAAGATGACCCATGTACGCTCCGGCCTGGGAAGAAATCTCAAATATTTGTTTGGCAGAGTATGAATGGGAACTCTGTTTTGGGGACAGGACACAGAGTTGTTATCCCATTCATGAGATTCACTTTCCCATAATGAGTCTGTACGACTCTCTTGTGTAGGCCTCAAGGAAGGTGATTTGTTCCTCCATGGTTAGCTCTTCAGCACCTCCTTCAAACAATGATTCCGGCCCATAATACTCAGACAGGTATTTGGCCTGTTTCCCATTCTTTAGCTCCACAGTTGTTATTATTCTGTAAGCAAACTCATCCGGGTGATTACCCTCTAGGAACAACTGGAGCTCATTTTTCCTGACTTCCTCAAGCCTCTTGTAAACTAACCCCTTTTTCACTATTTTGTTTTCCAACATCTTCTGAGGGGTTAGATTAGCTTTGTAGGCCTTCTTGAAGTCTTTTAGGATTTCCCAGGGTGAAACTACAAAGACCAGAGAGATCACTTCATCTACGATCTTTTTCACCTGGCCAATGTATCTCCGAGGTGTATTGTTCTTATGAATTCTGTGAGAGACCCTGGGATCAGGCCAAATCCTCACTCTTTCCTTTTGATATTGAAAGGTATGCCTGAGAGTGTAAAGTCTGAGGGCTTGATCCTTCATATTGATGATGGAAGATGTGGCTGCATAAGCTTTGTCAACTCTCTTCAGCAATTCCTCATCATGCTGTTTATGAAGCTCTTCTTCTTCTAGCTTCACTTTAACCATTTGTCTCTGGACTTCAGGAGTAATTGCTGAGGAGTGACTTGTGGCCATAGGCAACTGAATCACAGCTGAGAGCGGCAGCCTGTCTTCTTCATCTTCGTCATCATCTTCTAGCCTCATATCCTTCTCTTCTTCTTCAAGGGTATATCATCGGCTATGGGTTTTGAGGGTAAGGGAGTTGGTTTGGTGGGTTGCGTTTTGGGTGGTTTTGGTGTGGGAATGTTGACAGGCTGTTCTAGCATCCTTGAGGTGAGTGTGGCTTTTGATTGCTTGGCTAGCTCAGTCCTGCTCCCAGCACCAGCTTCATTCAAAGCTTCAATGACAAGCCCTTAGTAAGATACTTCAGATGAACATCTTGGTGGTGATTGCCAAGATACTGTCCCTGGACCAAGCTTTGATTTCGATCATTGACCTTCCAAGATATTTTGCAATAAATCTGATCATGATTCAAGCCTTTCTCTTTCTAACACTTCAACTTGCCCATCTGTTCTGGATTTCTTCAATCTCTAGTCGTCGAATCTCAGAGTCAAGTTTATTGGTGTCATGGCCTTGCCTAAACACTGATCAATGATGTTGTCCATTGATCTACTGTGTTCGGCATCAGCCTCTTTTATCAGTACTCCAAGGCTTTATCTTCAGCAATGTGCATCAGCACCTTTCTTTCTCTATAGGTGAGCATTGGTTGCTGTTCTTTCTCCTCCTCTTCCTTTTCCTCAGTCTTTTCCTCTCCCTTTCTTTCACTGCAGTACTCTCCCCCTTTTTGGTTGCATTGGAGGAAGGGGTTGGTACCGCAGAAAGAGTCTTTTGAACAACAGCATCAACCAAGGGCTGTAATGTTGAGGAAAGCCTCTCATCAAGGGCTTTGATCACTATATCAGTGGTTATTGGGGTGATGAGAGGAAGGGAATTTTGGAGTACAGCACCTATTTGCTCAGGAGGGTTCTGTTCCTGAGAAGTAGGGCCTGAAGCAGAGGCAGGTGGTTGATGTTGGGGTGGCTCTGTGTTGGGAAACCTTCAAGGGAAGGTGCCATCTGTGGGTGTATGAGGGTGGCAGATGGACTTGCATCCTGAGACATCTTGGCCAGCAGCTCTTTGAGTCTGCTAACCTCATCCTCTAGAATGGTGTTTTGAGCAACTACGTCATAAAGAGCTCAGGTCATCATCATTATCTGAATCACACCTGACCTCCTGCTTAGAGCAGGATTTACATGCACTGGGTGTAGACCAGTTGGTGCATGTGCCCCTTGTGCTTGGTACTGGGGACTTCCAGCCTCAGGACAATGTCCTCATCAGCTGTTGCCTCTAGGGAGGTCTTAGCAATGTTACCAGCCTTACTCTGGTCATGTGCTGAGACAGAGGAGTGGCAGCCTCACTAGATATTCTAAGCTCCTTGTCTACACCAGGAGATAGAATTGGGAAACCCCTGTGCTGTGGGTTCGCAGGTGCACTGTGTTCCTCCCCCTCAATTGTAGAGGTATTCCCAGTAAAAGTGGTTTCTGGGAGGGGGTGAGGAGTGCAATTGAGTCAGCACTTGTGCAACTATTAAAGTCGGGCTGTGAGGGGCGGTTGTTTGGGGTAAGGGGGTAGAAGCAGTGTGCACCTGGGGTGGTGGTGCTCTTCAATGGCAATCTCCTCAATTGAGTAAGATCCCAGATAAGTAGGTGCCCTTGGGTTGCTGCAGGCTCCTGTTGAGAGGAAGCCTGAGCGGCTGTGGCTGGAAGAGTCATTGTATCCACTAGGGGGTTTGGACTAGTGGATATATCCTGCGTTTGTGGTGCAGGAGCATCCTCAGGGGACTCAATTCCCTGAGTAGCCATTTTGGTTTTCTTTTTGTGGGTTTGGTGGGGACATTGCATTTGGAGGTGGTGGCTGTGGGTTCCGGCTGCGTGGGTGTTCGCAGCTTGGCAGCCAGTTTGAGTGTCCGGTCAGAGTTGTGCCGGGAGTATACTTCTGGCAGAACAGCCGTAGCAGGGACTCCCAAGCCAACAAGTCCCAGCATTAAGCTGGCTGTAATAATGGCCATTATGAACCGTGGATAGAGTATCCAATGGTTGGCAGTTAGTTTTTGAGCCATATCTTTGAGCTCTGAAAATATTAATTCTTAAAAGTTTAGTGGTTGTTGCTCAAGGATAGAATACATTACCTGCTGCCATTTGGTGGACATTTGATCCCAAGACGAGGTCTTAGGGGCCAAACATACATTGACCATGTGAAAAATCAGGCGCTCAGCGTCATTAAAGTGTTTCTTCATGATGGTGGTGGCACTGAGATCACCTTGATATCCATGCTGAGCAATGATAGATCTATGTGCCCTTCGGATATCCAGTAGGAGAGGTAGCATCACTCAGTTGAAGAATTTTACGGATTGTTGCAGGAGTAATCACTACTTCTTTGTTGTTGACGACTGACCGGAGGGATCGTGTGTTGCTCTCCTCAGTTGTAACAGTAACGTTCATCCAATTGGTTCAAGGATTCGGCATGTAAGACGGGGTTCAGAAGGAATGCCTTGTTGTATTGGGACTGAACCATAATCGATAGCATTATCGAACTTAGTCCAGATCGGCGATTTTGTGAGGTAGGCAACACAGTTGTGTCGCGGTTTAATTGCATAGACGCCATGGAGAAGAGAAGTTTTGAAGAACGTTAGGTTTGAAGAAGATGAAGCATGGAGAGCTCAGGTTAGGGTATTTATAGGGTACGGGTAAGGAGACGACTGAAGGATGTGGTGTTAGTCATCAGTAGTTTTAAACGACCGTTGACATGGTATTATCCTTTCAGACGTTGAAACAGCTAAAGTCGTGGTATTAGGCATCAGTAGTTTAGAAAACTACTGAAGACCGTGGTTTTGACTTCAGATGATTGAAACAACTGATGACTTGGTGTTTGTCATCAGTAGTTATGAAACTGCTGAAGACAGTGGTTTTGTCATCAGCTGTTGTAAACAACTGAGGACTTGGTATTAGTCATCAGTAGTTATAAAACTACTGAAGACGTGGTTTTGCTTCGGTTGTTTAGAATGAAACAGCAGTTGTACAAACGACTGAAGAGAAAGTTTTCTTCAGCTATTTTCGTCAATTCTTAGCTTTTTAGCTGTTTCAAACTGTCCTCAACACATTCATCAGTCTTTTTGGCTGATTTCAGTTGTTTCATAGGACATCAGTACTTATCTGTTTTTACTGATTGCAGTAGTTATGACTGCATCAGTAGTTGTAACTACATCAGCAGTTTAGAACAGATGAAGTACTTCAGTACTTGTGAGACATTTAGCCTTCAGTAGTTATAAAAACTACGGAGGTTAAAAGAGCTCATCAGTACTTATATGTGACATAGTTACTCATGATCATCAGTATGAATTACTGAGATCATCAAGTTGTCACCCTTCTAGCTGCAGCATACCAAGCCTTAACACCAGTGTTTTGGAGAGTTGAACGATCCAAAGGCTTAGTAAAAATGTCTGCAAGCTCATCAGCACTAGGCACAAACTTAGGATCAATCAGACCTTTTTCAAAACAATCCCTTATAAAATGATGTCTGATCTCTATATGTTTGGTCCTAGAGTGCTGGACTGGATTTTTGACAATGCAAAGAGCTGAAGCACTATCCATTAACAATGGAGTCTTAGTCTCTGTAATGCCATAATCCAAAAGTTGGTTTTGAAGCCAGAGTACCTGAGATGTACAGCTTGCAGCAGCAATGTACTCTGCTTCAGCAGTGGATGTAGCAACTGAGGTCTGTTTCTTGCTCTGCCAAGAATCAAGCAGTTGCCTAGAATTGACATCCCCAGAAGTTGATTTCCTGGTCAACTTACACCCTGCATAGTCACTGTCAGAAAAAGCAACTAATTTACCAGAATGTCCGGTAGAATACCATAAACCTAGAGATGGAGTGCCTTGCAGATATCTAAAGATCCTCTTGACTGCAATCAGATGAGACTCTTTAGGTGCAGCCTGAAATCTAGCACAAACACATGTAGCAACATAATATCTGGTCTAGAAGCTGTTAAATACATCAAGGACCCAATCATACATCTGTAAAGTGTTTCATCAACCACTTTACCTTTCTGATCTGAGTCCAGTTGTGTGGTGCTGCACATGGGTAGAACAGGGCTTACAGTTTTGTAAATCAAACTTTTGCAAAAGATTTTTTTGTATATTTGGATTGATGAATAAAATTCCATCAGCCTTTTGTTTGATTTGCAATCCAGAAAGAACTGTAATTCTCCCATGGCACTCATTTCAAACTTCTGTTGCATCAACTTTGTAAAGGCATCACACAACTTTGGATCAGAGGATGCAAAAATGATATCATCTACATAAATTGAACAAGTAGATTATGCTGCCCAGCTTTCTTAATAAATAAAGTCTTGTCTATGGAGCCTCTAGTGAAATTGTTTTCCAGAAGAAAGTTTGATAATGTCTCATACCAGGCTCTGGGAGCTTGTTTTAACCCATAAAGAGCTTTATCAAGCTTATACACCCAATTAGGATGTTTATTGTCCTCAAGCCTGGAGGTTGACATACATAAACCTCTTCTTTAATTTTCCATACAAAAATGCACTTTTGACATCCATTTGAAAGACTTTAAGTTTTGAAAAGCAGCATAGGCTAAAAATAATCGAATGCTTCCAGTCTGGCTATAGGGGCAAAGGTTTCATCATAATCAATACCTTCTTCTTGTGCAAACCCCTGAACAACCAGTCTGGCCTTGTTCTTAACAATAAGCCCATTTCATCAGTTTTGTTCCTAAACACCCATTAGTGCCTATTGCACACTTACCTGGAGGTAGAGGAACCAGTTCCCACACTTGCTGTTTCTTGAACTGAAGAAGCTCAAGCTGCATGGCATCAACCCATCCATTGTCCTTTAAAGCAATGTGATAATTCTTTGGCTCTTGCTGACTGATGAAGAGAGCATAGAAGCAGAAATTTGACAATTGACTTCTTGTTGATACTCCAGCAGTGATATCACCAATGATTTGAGACATAGGGTGATTCTTCAGATCTTGATACACAATGAGATCTGTGCAAGTGTTTGTAGCCGGCTCAGCAGCAACAGATGGTGATGGTGAATCATTTCCTTGAAACCAATTGGATGGTAATTCAAAGGAAGTTGAATTCGAGAAATCTCATCAGCATTTGTTGTGGATGGTGCTACTGGCGCTACAGGAACATCAGGTCTAGTTGAGTCAGGCAGCTGATCACTAAACCTGAAGAGGTGAGTACTGCAATCATCATCATCATCAGCAGTACCACCAGGTGGTGAACTGTTGACAGGAGCAACAGCAGGAGTTTGATAAGGAACATATTGCAGTATGTCCAGATCAAATAACTCCACAGGACTTTGTGGAATCTTGTCCTTTGGAGATTCATTAAACTTAACATGTAAAGTTTCTTCAACATCTTTGTTCTGCAGTTGAAGACTCTGTATGCCTTGCAAGTAGATGAATAACCAACAAAGTATCCTGCATCCACCTTAGGATCAAATTTGTGGAGTTGATCCTTTGTGTGAGAATAAAACAGGGACACCCAAATGCTTGAAAAATGAAATCAGAGGAGCCAAATGATGGAGAACTTCATATGGAGTCTTCATCAACCTCTATTTACTAAAACTCTATTTTGCACATAACAAGCTGTGTTGACAGCTTCCGCCCAAAAGGTCAATGGCAAACCTGAGTCAGCCAGCATGGACCTTGCAGCTTCAATGAGGGTCCTGTTCTTTCCTCCACTACTCCATTTTGTTCTGGAGTCCTTGTAATGCTGAACTGCCTTTGATTCCTTTGAAAGATAGAAGTCATCAAGTGTATGATTTCTGAACTCTTCCATTATCACTCCTAATACACTTGACTGGAAGGATACTGCTTCTCATGTACAGCACAAAGTGGATAATCTTCTGAGCGCCTCATCCTTTGAATGTAGAAAGAAAGTCTACAAATCTGGAGTAATCTCCACAATACCAACAGTATTTCTTCTTTGCCATGCTCCTTACTCTCACAGGACCAAATAGATCCAATGCGTAATGCAACAGGCAGTGGACTTGGACACTTCAATAGGAGGAAATAGCCTGTGCTGTTTTCCTTTTAAACAAGCATGCATGTTTCATCACAGTGGAACGCCTTTTTGGTAAGTGTTGGACCAAAAGAACCAATGAGCCAAGATCAGAAAATCTCTAAGTCCCACACGGTATCACAACAACTGTTGAAAGCCTCATCAGTAGTTTGACAAGTGCTGAAGACTTCAACAGCTGAAGATCAAGTGCTGAAGACCTTACAGCTGAAGAACCAAAGTGCTGAAGTACAACAGCTGAAGAACACAAGTGCTGAAGCTGAAAGACCAAAGTACTGAAGTACAACACTGAAGAGTTCACAAGTGCTGAAGATCAACAACTGATGTACAAAGTCTGAAGACAAAGACTGAAGACATCAGCTGATGATATCTACTGAAGTCATCAGCTGATGAAACACCTGAAGGTCAAGTCTGAAGAACAAGTACTGAAGCCTCAGTAGTTTGTCACAACTGCTGAAGAGTACTTCTTCAGTAGTTGTGATATCAGTAGTTTTATGTTTTATGTTTCAGTAGTTTTGTAAAACGACTGAAGAGCTTGTTCTTCAGTCGTTGTAGTTTCAGTAGTTTTATATTTTGTACTTAACTTGCTGATATGTTCTCAGTAGTTGTGAACATTTCAGTAGTTTGTTAAGAATTAGTTATTTCTGTATTGGATCTGCCAGTTGTCACTTTCCGTGATAACAGCAGTGACTGTTGCACTCTATAAAGGAGTGACAACCTATTGTAATTGTGAGCGTATGAGCAATTGAATGGAATGATTGATTGATTCGATTAGAAATATTCTACATCTATAATTCCTAGAAATCAGAAATTCATATTCTCTCCCTATAACCGTATGCGATCTTAACGCTTACAAGTATCGATTGCTTGCTACAATTGTCTAACTCGTGTTTGTATTCCGCTGCTTTATATTCTGATACATCAAACTTGTGATCTCTGATCCTGTCAAATGGTATCAGAGCAGTTGATCATTGATCGATCTAATAATTGATCATTGAAACTGCTATTCAAGATCCAAGTTTGATTGAATTAGCTTTTGTTTTTGCAAGAAACGGTTATAGAGATTGAATTTTTTCTGTATTTCTGCTCATTCATCCTGAGATCTTTTCTTGGTTCTCATTGAGTTTGTTGTGGTTTGTCTAAAACTTCTTTTAAACTTGAACTAAACTGTTTTGAACTGAAAATGACCACTCCCTCCAATGATCCTCACAATACTGGTTCCTCAACCAAGCCTCCTATGCTGGTTAGGAATGAGTATAACATATGGCAAAGACGTATGCTCCATCACCTGTCTGTTAACAGCGCAGGGTGTTGGACATCTGTGGTACATGGTCCACACAAGCCTATGGTGAATAACCCGGAAACCAATCAAATGGTTCCGAAGAGGAGGGAGCAATACTCAGATGAGGATAAAAAGTTGCTTGAGATTGATGCAAAAGCCCATGGAATTCTGGCCATGGCTTTGCCCAATGAAATCTATTCTGGGCTAATGCATCATGAAACTGCCCATGACCTCTGGATTGCTTTGAAAGAACAATTTGGAGGAACTGATGAGGTCTTGGCAAATAATAGAGAAATTCTTGCCCAACAATATGAGACATTCTCTCATAGAAAGGGTGAGACACTGACTCAACATATGAGCGGTTTTCTTGTTTGATCTCTGAACTAAAAATGGTCAAACTTGAATACCCAATATTCAGATGAAAACAGATTTCTCAGATCACTGCCTGAGAGATGGGACACATATACTATTGTCCTACGCTCCAGTGCAAGTTTGGACAAACTATCTCTCACCCAACTCCATGGGAATTGCTCACTTTTGAGAGAGAGATAGAATAGAAGAAAAGCTGTCTTCATCTGGAAAGCTCACTGAAGACTTTATACAAGGCAACACCTGCCTTGGTGGGTCATGAGTCAGAATATGCTCATCTGAATGCCAGTATGATGAGCATATTAATTTCTCTTCGAGCACTTCTAATTCTGCATTTGTAAGCGTTGATGGTCAGTTTACTGGAGGTAATAATGACAATTTATGTTTCATTATGGATGATCTCAAGGGGATTGCTGATGATGACTTAGAAGAGATGGATATTTTGAGCCAAATGGCCTTGATAAATATCAGATCTCAGAAGTTCTACAAAAGAACTGGAAGAAAATTCCCAGGACTCTCTGGCAAAACCAAAGTTGGTTTTGACAAGAGCAAGTTGAGGTGTCACAAATGCCAACGGCTTGGACACTTTGCAAGAGAGTGTAGATCAACTGGATCAAACTCTACTGCACCCTTTGTGACTTTTCCTGGCAACAGTCAACAAAACAGAGGGCAACATCCTGTCACATCTAGTCATCATCCTCAACAACAATCTCCGGCATATTTTGTTCCTCAGGGTCAAATGCCTTATCAGTATCCTTGGTTATTACATGCCACAGTCAAGTCAAGTTCAAGTTCCTATGACACCACAACCTCATGCATTACCAGAACCTCAGCCTTCCCTATCTCATCAACAACCTTCATCTCAACAACACAGCTTCTTCACCCCAGGAGTTGTTGACTGGAGCAGTTTACCAGATGACTTGTCTGGTCATGATCAACTGTTCTCAGGTGCTGGTCAACATGGTGGTGACAGTCCCTTTGGGAATCTAGCTCTTATGGCTTTGGAGTCTGCTGATACTTCATCTTCCAATGCCTCTACACCTCAGGTATCACAGGTATCCTCTGAGGCAAAAGCCAAATTATGTTCTGAACAATGCATAGCAGCATTTGCTTCCATTAGAGAAGCAAATGTAGCTTTAATTAATAAGAACATTGAGCTAGAACAAGTAATTTCCAAAAACAAAGCTGAGTATGAGTTTGTGCTCAAAGATAAAAATGATGAGGTTTATAAACTGAATTGCAAAATAATTGATGATAAGGCTAGAGAAGATGTACTTTTAGAGAAGTACAAAGATCTCAAAGAAACCCTTGCAGTTACCCAGGTCGAGTGTGATAGATGGGTACAATCATGCAAAGGTTTTGAAATGCTTCTTAGTAAGCAATCTGCTTCAAATGTGAAGTTTGGATTGGTTACAATCACACTGCTCCACCTACAGATTTTACCCCAAGAGCAGAGGTAGAATCTGATGGTGAGAGTGATAACCAATCCATCAAGTCATGTGATCTACCTTCTGATACAGCACAATCAGAAGTAGCAGTCAGTACCAAGTCCTCTTTGAACCTATCAGCTGATGTTGATGGTCCAAATGCTGACATTCACATGATCAATAAGTTGATCAACTCAGGAGTCAATCCTGAAGGTCCTGAAAGGACTGGAGAGCAGGATTCAACTCCTGAAGTTCAAACTTCAACTGCTGTCAGTACTGAAGAGAAGAAACTGGCAGTAGAAAGAGTTTGAAGACTACTAAAGATGCTGTCAAGAAAGCAACCAATGCTTCCAAAGCATTGAAGAACAAGTCTTCTGTTGCTTCACCATCTTTAGTTGATGATCAACCTAAGATGAAGAAGAAACCATGTGAGTATGTGGTTTGTTCAATCATCTTACAGATGATTGTTGGTACAAAAGAGGTTCCAAACTCAAACAAAAGGAAGAAATTAATGAGAAAATGGTAAAAATGAAAACTGAGTTTGAGACCACATTTGTATCAGCAACATCAAATCCTGTAACCCTTAAGTCCTTAAAGCAATCCAAAAAGGAAGGAGTTAAACAGGTGACAGCTGAGGGTGCTCAAAAGAAGAAGGTACAACATAGGACCTTATCTAACTCCACTAGCAATGTGTCTGATGAGCTGAAAGCTTTATCACAAAATCAGACACAGCTGGTGATGATGGTACAACATCTGTTGGGTAGAGTTAACCAACTAGATTCTCCTATGTTGAAACCACAGAAAAGGAGGTCTAAGCCAAAGGACTCCTCTTCTGCACCATCTTCTTCCTCTCAGGCGGTTGTTACAAATAAACATGCTAGTTTACCATCTATTGATGAGACCAGGCCAAAACCAAAAAGGTTTGGGTCTCTAAAACTAACTGATTGTTTATTATTGCAGGGTTCTTCAACATGCCAAAATAGCATCTGGTATGTAGACAGTGGGGGATCTATGCACATGACTGGGAACATCTCTCTTCTTCATGACTACTCTCAAGGAAAGAAGGGATTTGTCTCTTTTGGCAATGATGCTAGGGGTTACATCATCGGTAAGGGCTTTGTCTCCAATGGAGAAATCAAATTTGATGATGTTAATCATGTGGAAATCTCAAGTACAACCTCTTGAGTGTCAGTCAAATGTGTGATAAAGGCCATGTTGCCCTTTTCACAAGTCAAAACTGTAGGATTCTATCATCCATTTTTGCCCTTGATTGACAAGGTGTTGGATGATCACACTCTCCTGAAAGCCAACAGGACAGGAAGAGTGTATGCCTTAGATCTCTCTAAGAAGATAGATCTCAAAGGCAATCCTTGCCTATTTTCCAAAGCCTCTTTTCAAGAATCTAAACTATGGCCACAGGCTTGGTCATGTTAATCTCAAAAACATGAATCAGCTTAGCCACAATAGTTGTCAGAGGCTTACCAATAAAGGAGTTCCACTGTGATGAAAATGCACTGCTTGTTTAAAAGGAAAACAGCACAAGGTCTCATTTCCTCCTATTGAAGTGTCCAAGTCCACTGCCTGCTTGCAATTACTGCATATGGATCTATTTGGTCCTGTGAGAGTAATGAGCATGGCAAAGAAGAAATACTGTCTGGTAATTGTGGATGATTACTCCAGATTTGTATGGACTTTCTTTCTACATACAAAGGATGAGGCTGCTCAGAAGATTATCCACTTTGTGCTGTACATTGAGAAGCAGTATTCCCTTCCAGTCAAGTGTATTAGGAGTGATAATGGAACTGAGTTCAGAAATCATACACTTGATGACTTCTATCTCTCAAAGGGAATCAAAAGGCAGTTCAGCATTCCAAGGACTCCGGAACAAAATGGAGTAGTGGAGAGAAGAACAGGACCCTCATTGAAGCTGCAAGGTCCATGCTGGCTGACTCAGGTTTGCCATTGACCTTTTGGCCGAAGCTGTCAACACAGCTTGTTATGTGCAAAATAGAGTTTTAGTAAATCAGAGGTTGATGAAGACTCCATATGAAGTTCTCCATCATTTGGCTCCACTGATTTCATTTTTCAAAGCATTTGGGTGTCCCTGTTTTATTCTCAACACAAAGGATCAACTCCACAAATTTGATCCTAAGGTGGATGCAGGATACTTTGTTTGTTATTCATCTACTTGCAAGGCATACAGAGTCTTCAACTGCAGAACAAAGATGGTTGAAGAAACTCTACATGTTAAGTTTAATGAATCTCCAAAGGACAAGATTCCACAAGTCCTGTGGAGTTATTTGATCTGGACATACTGCAATATGTTCCTTATCAAACTCCTGCTGTTGCTCCTGTCAACAGTTCACCACCTGGTGGTACTGCTGATGATGATGATGATTGCAGTACTCACCTCTTCAGGTTTAGTGATCAGCTGCCTGATTCAACTAGACCTGATGTTCCTGTAGCGCCAGTAGCACCATCCACAACAAATGCTGATGAGATTTCTTCGAATTCAACTTCCTTTGAATTACCATCCACTGATTGGTTTCAAGGAAATGATTCACCATCACCATCTGTTGCTGCTGAACCGGCTACAAACACTTGCACAGATCTCATTGTGTATCAAGATCTGAAGAATCACCCCATGTCTCAAATCATTGGTGATATCACTGCTGGAGTATCAACAAGAAGTCATTGTCGAATTTCTGCTTCTATGCTCTCTTCATCAGTCAGCAAGAGCCAAAGAATTATCACATTGCTTTAAAGGACAATGGATGGGTTGATGCCATGCAGCTTGAGCTTCTTCAGTTCAAGAAACAGCAAGTGTGGGAACTGGTTCCTCTACCTCCAGGTAAGTGTGCAATAGGCACTAAATGGGTGTTTAGGAACAAAACTGATGAAAATGGGCTTATTGTTAAGAACAAGGCCAGACTGGTTGTTCAGGGGTTTGCACAAGAAGAAGGTATTGATTATGATGAAACCTTTGCCCCTGTAGCCAGACTGAAGCAATTCGATTGTTTTTAGCTTATGCTGCTTATCAAAAACTTAAAGTCTTTCAAATGGATGTCAAAAGTGCATTTTTGTATGGAAAAGTTAAAGAAGAGGTTTATGTATGTCAACCTCCAGGCTTTGAGGACAACAAACATCCTAATTGGGTGTATAAGCTTGATAAAGCTCTTTATGGGTTAAAAACAAGCTCCCAGAGCCTGGTATGAGACATTATCAAACTTTCTTCTGGAAAACAATTTCACTAGAGGCTCCATAGACAAGACTTTATTTATTAAGAAAGCTGGGCAGCATAATCTACTTGTTCAAATTTATGTAGATGATATCATTTTGCATCCTCTGATCCAAAGTTGTGTGATGCCTTTACAAAGTTGATGCAACAGAAGTTTGAAATGAGTGCCATGGGAGAATTACAGTTCTTTCTGGGGTTGCAAATCAAACAAAAGGCTGATGGAATTTTTATTCATCAATCCAAATATACAAAAGATCTTTTGCAAAAGTTTGATTTACAAAACTGTAAGCCCTGTTCTACTCCCATGAGCAGCACCACACAACTGGACTCAGATCAGAAAGGTAAAGTGGTTGATGAAACACTTTACAGATGTATGATTGGGTCCTTGATGTATTTAACAGCTTCTAGACCAGATATTATGTTTGCTACATGTGTTTGTGCTAGATTTCAGGCTGCACCTAAAGAGTCTCATCTGATTGCAGTCAAGAGGATCTTTAGATATCTGCAAGGCACTCCATCTCTAGGTTTATGGTATTCTACCAAACATTCTGGTAAATTAGTTGCTTTTTCTGACAGTGACTATGCAGGGTGTAAGTTGACCAGGAAATCAACTTCTGGTGGATGTCAGTTCCTAGGCAACTGCTTATTTCTTGGCAGAGCAAGAAACAGACCTCAGTTGCTACATCCACTGCGGAAGCAGAGTACATTGCTGCTGCAAGCTGTACATCTCAGGTACTCTGGCTTCAAAACCAACTTTTGGATTATGGCATTACAGAGACTAAGACTCCATTGTTAATGGATAGTGCTTCAGCTCTTTGCATTGTCAAAAATCCAGTCCAGCACTCTAGGACCAAACATATAGAGATCAGACATCATTTTATAAGAGATTGTTTTGAAAAAGGTCGATTGATCCTAAGTTTGTGCCCAGTGCTGATGAGCTTGCAGACATCTTTACTAAGCCTTTGGATAGTTCAACTTTCCAAAACCTGGTGTTAAGGCTTGGTATGCTGCAACTAGAATAGGTGACAACTACTGATGATCTCAGTATTCATATTGATGATCATGAGTGCCTGTCACATATAAGTACTGATGAGCTCTTTTAACCTCAGCAGTTTTATAACTACTGAAGGCTAAAAGTTCTCACAAGTACTGAAGTACTTCATCTGTTCTAAACTACTGAAGTAGTTACAACTACTGATGCAGTCATAACTACTGAAATCAGTAAAAACAGATAAGTACTGATGTCCTATGAAACAACTGAAATCAGCCATAAAGACTGATGAATGTGTTGAGGACAGTTTGAAACAGCTGAAAAGCTAAGAATTGACGAAAACAGCTGAAGAGAACCTTCTCCTCAGTCGTTTGTACCACTGCTGTTTCATTTTAAACAACTGAAGCAAAACCACGTCTTCAGCAGTTTTATAACTACTGATGACCAATACCAAGTCTTCAGTTGTTTACAACAGCTGATGACAAAACCACTGTCTTCAGTAGTTTCATAACTACTGATGACAAACACCATGTCCTCAGTTGTTTCAATCACCTGAAGTCAAAACCACGGTCTTCAGTAGTTTTCTAAACTACTGATGCCTAACACCGCGACTTCAGCTGTTTCAACGTCTGAAAGGATAATACCATGTCAACGGTCGTTTAAAACTACTGATGACTAACACCACATCCTTAAGTCGTTTTCTCACCCGTACCCTATAAATACCCTTAACCTGAGCTCTCCATGCTTCATCTTCTTCAAACCTAACGTTCCTCTCCAACAAATTTCCATGGCGTCTATGCAAATTAAACCGCGACACAACTGTGTTGCCTACCTCACAAAATCGCCGATCTGGACTAAGTTCGATATTGCTATCGATCTTATGGTTCAGTCCCAATACAACAAGGCATTCCTTCTGAACCCCGTTTTACATACCGAATCCTTGAACCAATTTTGGATGAACGTTAATGTTACTACTGAGGAGAGCAACACACGATCCCTCCGGTCAGTCGTCAACACAAAGAAGTAGTGATTACTCCTGCAACAATCCGTAAAATTCTTCAACTGAGTGATGCTACCTCTCCTGCTGGATATCCGAAGGGCACCATAGATCTATCATTTGCTCAGCATGGATATCAAGGTGATCTCAGTGCCACCACCATCATGAAGAACACTTTAATGACGCTGAGCGCCTGATCTTTCACATGGTCAATGTATGTTTGGCCCCTAAGACATCGTCTTGGGATCAAATGTCCACCAAATGGCAGCAGGTATTGTATTCTATCCTTGAGCAACAACCACTGAACTTTTCAGAATTAATATTTTCAGAGCTCAAATATGGCTCAAAACTACTGCCAACCGTTGGATACTCTATCCACGGTTCATAATGGCCATTATAATAGACCAGCTTAATGCTGAGGGACTTGTTGGCTTGGGAGTCCCTGCTACGGCTGTTTTGCCAGAAGTATACTCCGGCACAACTCCGACCGGACACTCAAACTGGCTGCCAGCTGCGAAAACCCACGCAGCTGGAACCCACAGCCACCACCTCCAAATCCAATGTCCCCACCAACCCACCAAAAAGAAACCCAAAATGGCTACTCAGGGAATTGAGTCCCCTGAGGATGCTCCTGCACAACAAACGCAGGATATATCCACTAGTCCAAACCCCCTAGTGGATACCATGACTCCTCCACCTACAGCCGCTCAGGCTTCCTCTCAACAGGAGCCTGCAGCAACCCAAGGGGCACCTACTTATCTGGGATCTTCCTCACTTGAGGAGATGGCCATTGAAGAGCACCATCCACCCCAGGTGCACACTGCTTCTACCCCTGTACCCCAAACAACCGCCCCTCACAGCCCAACTTTAATAGTTGCTCAAGTGCTGACTCAATTGCACTCCTCACCCCCTCCCCAGAAACCACTTATTACTGGGATACCTCTACAATTGAGGGGGAGGAACACAGTGCATCTGAGAACCCAGCACAGGGGGTTCCCAATTCTATCTCCTGGTGTAGAGAAGGAGCTTAGAATATCTAGTGAGGCTGCCACCTCCTCTGACTCAGCACATGACCAGAGTGAGGCTGGTAACATTGCTAAGACCTCCCTAGAGGCAACAGCTGATGATGGACATTGTCCTGAGGCTGGAAGTCCCCAGTACCAAGCACAAGGGCGCATGCACCAACTGGTCTACACCCAGTGCATGTCAATCCTGCTCTAAGCAGGAGGTCAGGTGATTCCGTATCAACTGATGATGACCTGAGCTTCTTCTATGATGTAGTTGCTCAAAATACCATTCTAGAGGATGAGGTTAGCAGACTCAAAGAGCTGCTGGCCAAGATGTCTCAGGATGCAAGTCCATCTGCCACCATCATACACCCACAGATGGCACCTTCCCTTGAAGGTTTCCCAAACACTGAGCCACCCCAAAATCAACCACCCGCCTCTGCCTCAGGCCCTACTTCTCAGGAACAGAACCCTCCTGAGCAAATAGGTGCTATACTACAAAATTCCCTCCCTCTCATCACCCCCATAATCACTGATATAGTGATCAAAGCCCTTGATGAGAGGCTTTCCTCAACATTACAGCCCTGGTTGATGCTGCTGTCCACAAGACTCTTTCTGCGTACCAACCCCTTCCTCCAATGCAACCAAAAAGGGGGAGAGTACTGCAGTGAAAGATAGAAAGAGGAAGAGATCTGAGGAAGAGGAGGAACAAGAAAAGCAACCTCTGCTCACGTACAAGCGAAAGAGAAGTGCTGATGATCATCTGCTGAAGAAAAATCCTTGGAGGAGCTGGTCAAAGAGCTGACACCACACACAGCCGCTCCATGGATAAAATATTGAACAACTATTCAGGCAGGGGTTTGACACAGCCACACTGGATAGTGAGATCAGAAGGTTAGAGGTACAAGATACAAACCCGATGGGCAGGTACGATGCTCTTGAGAAAGAGAGGTTGGAAATAATGATCCGATTATATGCAAAATACTTGGGAAGATCATTAATGGAGATCCGCGCATGGTCCAGGGACACATTCTGGCTATAGCCACCAGAATCTGTCTGTCTGAGCAATTCAACAAGGGATCATTGTGGAAGCCCTTGATGATGCTGGGGCTGGCAAAAGGTTAGAGATGGCTAAACTTACAAAGCAAAATTAACTACAAGGATGCTAGATCAACCTTCCTTCCACCCACTCAAACAGATCCTATCCCTCATCTCCCAACCAACCTCTAAGCCAAAATCCAACATCCTCTCTCTCAAAACCAATCCCTTCACCAACCCAACCATCATCCAGTGATGTACCCGTAGAAGAGAAGGGTGCTGAGGATGGAAGAAGAAGAAAGGATGAAGATGATAGTCTGCCACTCTCTGCTGTTCTGAAGCTACCAAAGCCCCAGAGTCAATCCATGATCACACCTGACTCTCAAAGGGAAATGGTCAGAGTCAAGATAGAAGAAGAAGAACAGCAGAAACAGCACGATGAGCAACTGTTGAAGATGGTTGACAAGGAATTTCCTCAGTCATCATCTATTCAAGCCATGAAAGGGCATGCTCAAAGGCTGTACACTCTCAGACACACCTTTCAGTATCAAAGGAAGAGTGAGAGTATGGCCAGACCCCAGGGTGAGTTCTAGAATCCATAAAAGAACTATCCCACACAGATACAACGGCCAAGTACGAAAAACAATAGAATCTACCATCATGTTGGCCGTTGTAGTCTCACTTGGGAAATCATTGATGAATTCAAGAAAGCTCACCAAGCAAAGAAGACCCTCAAGCCTTACTAGAAAACAAGATGATTAAGAAGGGTTGTTATACAAAAGCTTGAAGACATCCAAAAGAATGAGCTCCAGTTACTCCTTGAAGGCAACCATCCTGATGAATTTGTATACAGGGAGGTAACTACGGTGGAGCTGAAAAATGGCAGGACCATGAAGTACTTATCAGAGTACTATGGTCCGAGTTCTTCTTCGAAGGGAGCTGAAGAACTCTCTCAAGAGGAACAAATTGTTCTCCTTGAGGCCTATGTTCGTGAGTCATACAGACTCATTATGGGGAAGTGAATCTCATGAATGGGATAACAACTCTGTGTCCAGTTCCCCAAAACAGAGTTCCCATTCATACTCTGCCAAACAAATATTTGAGGTTCTTCCCAGGCCGGAGCGTACATGGGTCATCTTCTCTACTGATCAAGAAGGAAAAGACCAACATTTTTGCCATCAATAAGTGGGAGTATAAATAAGTTAGAGGTTTTGGCTGCATTGGTTCAGGGGGGTTGTTGGACCAAAAGACCAATGAGCCAAGATCAGAAAATCTCTAAGTCCCACACACGGTATCACAACAACTGCTGAAAGCCTCATCAGTAGTTTGACAAGTGCTGAAGACTTCAACAGCTGAAGATCAAGTGCTGAAGACCTTAACAGCTGAAGAACCAAAGTGCTGAAGTACAACAGCTGAAGAACACAAGTGCTGAAGCTGAAAGACCAAGTACTGAAGTACAACAGCTGAAGAGTTCACAAGTGCTGAAGATCAACAACTGATGTACAAAGTCTGAAGACAAAGACTGAAGACATCAGCTGATGATATCTACTGAAGTCATCAGCTGATGAAACACCTGAAGGTCAAAGTCTGAAGAACAAGTACTGAAGCCTCAGTAGTTTGTCACAACTGCTGAAGAGTACTTCTTCAGTAGTTGTGATATCAGTAGTTTTATGTTTTATGTTTCAGTAGTTTTGTAAAACGACTGAAGAGCTTGTTCTTCAGTCGTTGTAGTTTCAGTAGTTTTATATTTTGTACTTAACTTGCTGATATGTTCTCAGTAGTTGTGAACATTTCAGTAGTTTGTTAAGAATTAGTTATTTCTGTATTGGATCTGCCAGTTGTCACTTTCCGTGATAACAGCAGTGACTGTTGCACTCTATATAAGGAGTGACAACCTATTGTAATTGTGAGCGATATGAGCAATTGAATGGAATGATTGATTGATTCGATTAGAAATATTCTACATCTATAAACATTCCTAGAAATCAGAAATTCATATTCTCTCCCTATAACCGTATGCGATCTTAACGCTTACAAGTATCGATTTTTGCTACAATTGTCTAACTCGTGTTTGTATTCCGCTGCTTTATATTCTGATACATCAAACTTGTGATCACTGATCCTGTCAGTAAGCCTCTCTAAACTCTTGTGGCTAAGCTGATTCATGTTTTTAAGATTAACTACCAAGGCTCCTGTGCCACAGTTTAATTCTTGAGAAGAGGCTTTGGAAAATAGGCAAGGATTACCTTTGAGATCTATCTTCTTAGAGAGATCTAAGGCATACACTCTTCCTGTCCTGTTGGCTTTCAGGAGAGTGTGATCATCCAACACCTTGTCAATCAAGTGCAAAACTTTGGATGACAGAATCCTACAGTTTTGACTTGTAAAAGGGCAACATGGCCTTTATCACACATTTGACTGACACTCAAGAGTTGTACTTGAGATTTTCACATGATTACATCATCAAATTTGATTTCTCCATTGGGACAAAGCCCTTACCAATGATGTAACCCCTAGCATCATTGCCAAAAGAGACAAATCCCTTCTTTCCTTGAGAGTAGTCATGAAGAAGAGAGTTGTTCCAGTCATGTGCATAGATCCCCCACTGTCTACATACGATGCTACTTTGGCATGGTGAAGAACCCTGCAATATACAATCAGTTAGTTTTAGAGACCCAAACCTTTTTGGTTGGGCCTGGTCTCATCAATAGATGGTAAACTAGCATGTTTATTTGTGAACAGCCTGAGAAGAAGAAGATGGTGTAGAAGAGGAGTCCTTTGGCTTAGACCTCCTTTTCTGTGGTTTCAACATAGGAGAATCTAGTTGGTTAACTCTACCCAACAGATGTTGTACCATCATCACCAGCTGTGTCTGATTTTGTGATAAAGCTTTCAGCTCATCAGACCATTGCTAGTGGGTTAGATAGGTCCTATGTTGCACCTTCTTCTTTTGAGCACCCTCAGCTGTCACCTGTTTAACTCCTTCCTTTTTTGACTGCTTTAAAGACTTAAGAGTTACAGGATTTGATGTTGCTGATACAAATGTGGTCTCAAACTCATTTTCATTTTTACCATTTTCTCATTAATTTCTTCCTTTTGTTTGAGTTTGGAACCTCTTTTGTACCAACAATCATCTGTAAGATGATTGAACAAACCACATACTTCACATGGTTTCTTCTTCATCTTAGGTTGATCATCAACTAAAGATGGTGAAGCAACAGAAGACTTGTTCTTCAATGCTTTGGAAGCATTGGTTGCTTTCTTACAGCCTCTTTAGTAGTCTTCAAACTCCTTCTACTCTGCCAGTTTTCTTCTCTTCAGTGCTGACATCAGTTGAAGTTTGAACTTCAGGAGTTGAATCCTGCTCTCCAGTCCTTTCAGGACCTTCAAGATTGACTCCTGAGTTGATCAACTTATTGATCATGTGAATGTCAGCATTTGGACCATCAACATCAGCTGATAGGTTCAAGGAGGACTTGATGCTGACTGCTACTTCTGATTGTGCTGTATCAGAAGGTAGATCACATGATTTGATGTTGGTTATCACTCTCACCATCAGATTCTACCTCTGCTCTCTGGGTAAAATCTGTAGGTGGAGCAGTGTGATTATAGCCAATGCCACTTCACATTTGAAGCAGATTGCTTACTAAGAAGCATTTCAAAACCTTTGCATGATTGTACCCATCTATCACACTCGACCTGGGTAACTGCAAGGGTTTCTTTGAGATCTTTGTACTTCTCTAGAAGTACATCTTCTCTAGCCTTATCATCAATTATTTTGCAATTCAGTTTATAACCTCATCATTTTTATCTTTGAGCACAACTCAAACTCAGCTTTGTTTTGGAAATTATTTGTTCTAGCTCAATGTTCTTATTAATTAAAGCTACATTTGCTTCTCTAATGGAAGCAAATGCTGCTATGCATTGTTCAGAACATAATTTGGCTTTTGCCTCAGAGGATACCTGTGATACCTGAGGTGTAGAGGCATTGGAAATGAAGTATCAGCAGACTCCAAAGCCATAAGAGCTAGATTCCCAAAGGGACTGTCACCACCATGTTGACCAGCACCTGAGAACAGTTGATCATGACCAGACAAGTCATCTGTAAACTGCTCCAGTCAACAACTCCTGGGGTGAAGAAGCTGTGTTGTTGAGATGAAGGTTGTTGATGAGATAGGGAAGGCTGAGGTTCTGGTAATGCATGAGGTTGTGGTGTCATAGGAACTTGAACTTGATTTGACTGTGGCATGTAATAACAGGGTACTGATATGGCATTTGACCCTGAGGAACAAAATATGCCGGAGATTGTTGTTGGATGATGACTAGATGTGACAGGATGTTGCCCTCTGTTTTGTTGACTATTGCCAGGAAAAGTCACAAAGGGTGCAGTAGAGTTTGATCCAGTTGATCTACCTCTCTTGCAAAGTGTCCAAGCCGTTGGCATTTGTGACACCTCAACTTGCTCTTGTCAAAACCAACTTTGGTTTTGCCAGAGAGTCCTGGGAATTTTCTTCCAGTTCTTTTGTAGAACTTCTGAGATCTGATATTTATCAGGCCATTTGGCTCAAAATATCCATCTCTTCTAAGTCATCATCAGCAATCCCCTTGAGATCATCCAACATGAAACATAGATTTTCATTATTACACCCAGTGAACTGACCATCAACACTTACAAATGCAGAATTAGAAGTGGTCGGAGAGAAATAATATGCTCATCATACTGGCATTCAGATGAAGCATATTCTGACTCATGACCCACCAAGGCAGTGTTGCCTTATAAAGTCTTCAGTGAGCTTCCAGATGAAGACAGCTTTCTCTTCTGTTCTATCTCTCTCTCAAAAGTGAGCAATTTCCCATGGAGTTGGGTGAGAGATAGTTTGTCCAAACTTGCACTGGAGCGTAGGACAATAGTATATGTGTCCCATCTCTCAGGCAGTGATCTGAGAAATCTGTTATTCATCTGAATATTGGTGTATTCAAGTTTGACCATTTTTAGTTCAGAGATCAAACAAGAAACCGCTCATATTGTTGAGTCAGTGTCTCACCCTTTCTATGAGAGAATGTCTCATATTGTTGGGCAAGAATTTCCCTATTATTTGCCAAGACCTCATCTGTTCCTCCAAATTGTTCTTTCAAGCAATCCAGAGGTCATGGGCAGTTTCATGATGCATTAGCCCAGAAAATTTCATTGGCAAAGCCATGGCCAGAATTCCATGGGCTTTTGCATCAATCTCAAGCAACTTCTTATCCTCATCTGAGTATTGCTCCCCCCTCTTCGGAACCATTTGATTGGTTTCCGGGTTATTCACCATAGGCTTGTGTGGACCATGTACCACTGATGTCCAACACCCTGCGCTGTTAACAGACAGGTGATGGAGCATACGTCTTTGCCATATGTTATACTCATTCCTAACCAGCATAGGAGGCTTGGTTGAGGAACCAGTATTGTGAGGATCATTGGAGGGAGTGGTCATTTTCAGTTCAAAAACAGTTTAGTTCAAGTTTTAAAAAGTTTTAGACAAACCACAACAAACTCAATGAGAACCAAGAAAAAGATCTCAGAATGAATGAGCAGAAATACAGAAAATTCACTCTATAACCGTTTCTTGCAAGAATAAAAGCTAATTCAATCAAACTTGGATCTTGAATAGCAGTTTCAATGATCAATTATTAGATCGATCAATGATTAACCGCTCTGATACCATTTGACAGGATCAGTGATCACAAGTTTGATGTATCAGATATAAAGCAGCGGAATACAAACACGAATTAGACAAATTGTAGCAAGCCAACGATATTTGTGAGCATTAAGATCGCATACAGTTATAGGGAGAATATTATTTCTGATTTCTAGGAATGTTATAGATGTAGAATATCTAATCGAATCAATCATTCATTCCATTCAATTACTCATTTCATTTGATGATTACAATAGGTTGTCACTCCTTATATAGAGTGCAACAATCACTGCTGGTGTCACGGAAAGTGACAACTGGCAGATCCAATACAGAAATAACTATTCTTAACAAACTACTGAAATGTTCACAACTACTGAGAACATATCAGCAAGTTAAGTACAAAATATAAAACTACTGAAACTACAACGACTGAAGAACAAGCTCTTCAGCCGTTTTACAAAACTACTGAAACATAAAACTAAAACTAGAAATATAAAACTACTGATATCACAACTACTGAAGAAGTACTCTTCAGTAGTTGTGACAAACTACTGAGGCTTCAGTACTTGATCTTCAGACTTTGACCTTCAGGTATTTCATCAGCTGATGACTTCAGTAGATATCATCAGCTGATGTCTTCAGTCTTTGTCTTCAGACTTTGTACATCAGTTGTTGATCTTCAGCACTTGTGAACTCTTCAGCTGTTGTACTTCAGTACTTTGGTCTTTCAGCTTCAGCACTTGTGTTCTTCAGCTGTTGTACTTCAGCACTTTAGTTCTTCAGCTGTTAAGGTCTTCAGCACTTGATCTTCAGCTGTTGAAGTCTTCAGCACTTGTCAAACTACTGATGAGGCTTTCAGCAGTTGTTGTGATACCGTGTGGAACTTAGAGGTTTTCTGATCTTGGCTCATTGGTTCTTTTGGTCCAACAGAAAGCATATGCATTGCTAACTCAGTCAATTCCTAAGGACATCTTCCATCATTTTCTAAGAACAAGCAAGCAAAGAAGCAGTGGGATGCATTGGAAAAACGGTATGACTGGAATGCGTCATTAAAAGCTCTAAAGGAAAAAGCGTTGAAGAAGGAGTTCAAAAACTTCTCATCAATGGGTAAGGAGAGATTGGATGATGTCATCGATCGGTTCTACCACTTGATGAGTGAGCTACACACTCATGGAGTTACAACGTCTATGGAAGACAAGATGTCGAACTTTGCAGACGGGTTGCCAGAGAAGTGGGTTTCCTTTGTCTCCAACCTCAGACAGAATGATATGCTGGCGAAGTTAGATATCAATGATTTCATTCTGAATGTGAGAGAGGAAGAGTTTAGGATGAAGTATAGGGCCTAAAAGTCTTCATATGATCAGAATCCAGCAGTGTACAACTCAATTCCACAAGCCAAAACATCTGGAGCGCCACTTCAAACGGCCGAGTTCAGCCAGTCCATCTCAAGCTACCAATTCTGGACCTGACAAGTCAGGGTCGTTTTGTACCCAATACATAGCACCTAAAGCCAATGCTACAAAATTGAAGACTGACAATCTCAGCAATGTGATAGTGGAGGTAGCAAAGGAGCACATGGATCTCTTAGCAGCTGTCATTCACTCTTATAACGGACTAGTTGCTGGGAAGATTGGGAACTGCCATTGGCGGCTGAGGACTACGAGCAGGTAGACGAGACAGAGCTGGAGAGAATGGACATCATGTGGGCCTTGGCAAGCATTGTCCGGAGAGCTAAGAAGTTTGTAAAGAAGACCAGACAGAACCTGATTGCCACTAAGGACACAAATTTTTGTTTTGACAAAACCAAAGTTTCCTGCTTCAATTGTGGAAAGAAGGGACACTGCAAACGTGAGTGTGTGTAGCCAAGAAGACAGGAAATGGGAATCCATTCTCATCTTTCAATCATCAGGATAAATCCACAAGTAGTCCTACTTCGTCAAGCAAGGATCCTAAGGCCTTGACTGCTCAGGATGATGAAGGAAAAGATTGGAGCTTTCGGTTTGTGTCTCCGGGAGAATCCAACATTGCTAGTGTTGAGGATTTAGATGACGACTCAGCTAGCGAAGGTGATATTGCAGTGGAACTCATGATGTCAAATGTTATAGATACTGCAACTTTGGTTGTTCACTTGCCTGAAGAAGGGACAAATTCCACAAGTTCAGAATCACCAGAACCAGAAAATCCAGACTCTGCTTTGATGGTTGATTCAACCCACCCTCTCAGGTAAGCACTACAGATCAATTATTTAACAATCATGCTTGTGTTGAATGTAATAAATTTAGGGAAAGCATTGATTTGAAATTTGCTAGGTTATTAGATCATAATGATAGCTTAGTAAGGACTTGCAACTGTGCACAGAAGCAAATAGAGTTTTAAAACAAAATAAGCACAGTTATAAAGAAAATATAGAACTTTTAAATAAACACCTTAGGAAACTAAAGTTGTAGCTTTTAACCAAGCTAATGACATTAAGTTCTATCTAAACTCCATAGAAGAAACAAAGAAACAAAAAATAGTTTTTAAAGTAGAAGTAAACTCATTAAAACAAAAACTGCATAGTTGGACTAGTTCTTCTCACATAGTTCAGCATTTAGTGAGAGAACATAACAACAGAGATGGATTGGTTATAAACTGGTTCCACCACCACATGAGACCTTGTTGAATTCCAAAAGAAAACCAATAAATAAGAATCCAATCAAGGATCATGTGATGTCCACTCCTCTTGTAAGTGATCCAGATTCCACATGTATACCAAATGAATCTGGCACTAAACAAAAGGAGGCCACTTCTAAATCAAAAGGTAAAATGCCTATGATGAATCTGGATGAACAATTTGAAAAGGTTTATATAAAGTCAGGTTCAACCAAATCTACGACTAAACCTAAAAAGACCATACATGTTAACCAACCACATGCATCATGTCCAAGTCCAGGTAAAAAAAGAGTAAAGATGTTAACAAGGTTCAAACAATTAATTTTGTTAAACAAGTTAAAACCTCTAAACAACAAGTGTTAGAACCCAAAGTGAATAAAGTTACACCTGTGTCACACACTTCACCACATAAACAGTTACACCAACATGTTGAAAGTAGATCTTGCTACAATTGTGGTAAGTATGGACACATAACGTCTTACTGTCCTTATTATCAGACACCAAGGAAAAGAGTTGAACTTCATGACACTAAACTAGCCCTTCAAAAAGGAGATCCATGACTCCACAAAAAAGGGTCAGTGAACCTAAAGTTCAACCCATTAGCCAGTCGTCTGTTTACCACAAACAGGCCTTACACAAAGCTGGCCTATGGAAAGAAAAGTCTATTTCAATGTCTGGTAGTGAGAACAAGAAGAAAAATGAACTTCCCTAACCCTCGAAGGGAAAATGGGTAGAATTTCTGATGTGTGATGCCTCTGGGACACCCAAGCTAGTTAAGGCTTGGGTCCCTAACCTTAACTAATGTTTTCAATTGAATGTGCAGGGTGTTCGCTATAGTGCTGAAACAAACACTTGGATTGTAGATAGCGGAGCATCCAGGCACATGACTGGGAACCGAGCACTCCTGTCAAATGTCAAACAAATAAAAGGAGGCCATGTTTCATTTACTGGAAACAAAGGAGGTTATATCACAGCTCAAGGGGAAGTGGGGAATCAGAAAGTGAAGTTTGACAAGGACTATGTGATCCCGGAGGACCAAGTGTTAATGTTAGCCTCAAGATATAATGACCTTTACGTCTTGAATCTATTAAAGGCCTCCATAACGGATCATCAAGTTCAGTGCTTCTTGTCAAAAGCTACTGAGAAGGATTCTATGTCCTGGCATAGGAGAATGGGGCACATCAATCCACGGAAGATGTACCGCTTGATCCAGAATGATCTAGTGCGAGGAGTAAATGTCGAAAACTTCCAACTCCCAAATTTTTGTGTCGCCTGCATGAAAAGCAAATATACTAAGAAGTCTCATAAGGCAAAGAAAGTTAATTCCATAGAACTTCCTCTTGAGCTTCTTCACATGGATCTGTTTGGTCCAGTCAGTACAAGAAGCATTGCAGGCGACTTGTACTACTATGTAGTTACACATGACTACTCAAGATTCTCTTGGGTGATGTTTCTAAAATCCAAATCAGAAACGGTTGAGTCATTCAAGAAGTTAGTAACTACACTGGAATCTCTCTACAAGCCAAAGGTTAGACAAGACCGCTCAGACAACAAAACAGAGTTCAAGAACCAATGGATGGAGTCATTCTGCAAAGAAAAGGGAATTGTACATCAGTTCACATTTGCCTACACTCCACAGATGAACGGGGTTGCTGAAAGGAAAAACAGAAGCTTGATAGAGACTGCCAAGATGATGCTAGCAGACTCAAAACCGCCTATCCAATTCTGGAACGAGGTAGTGGCAAATGCGTGTTACACTTTGAATCGTGTCTTGGTGGTTAAACGACATGGAAAAACGTGTTACGAGTTGCTATAATGATGTAAACCTAATATGGAGTACCTCGAACCGTTTGGAGCACCATGTATGTTGCTGAAGAAAACTTAGGAAGGCGAATTTAATGAGAAGGCTGAAGAGGGAATCTTTTTGGGATACAACATACCAAATAAGAGAGTTTACAATAACTCAACGGGACAAGTAGAGGTGTGGTGTAACGTCGACATTCAGAGATACACCACTCCTCCTGCTGGAAAAGGACCCACATTCTTTTTTGACTATGATGGATTCTTCAAGTCTTTAACATTCCTGTCTCCACTTTTGACGATGAGTTAACAACCAAATGATATGATGTCTTAAACACAGCAATACAAGACTCTACAACATCTGGGTCACAAGGTGAGTTACCTAGTCAATCAGGGGGAGCACTCGAGGTAAGTGACTCCTCCTCTAACGATGAAGCCATGAAGAATGATCAAAACAATCAGGAGGAACAGGTTCCTACTACTATGAGTCCACAAGCATCTGACATTGATGCCTCTGAGTCTTTGGAACCTCACACTCCTACTACATCAGATACGGAACCAAACTTCATAATCTTGATTCTGAGTTAGTTGTTCCCACCACTCTTAGATCACACCTCAGTGTCTATCATCCTCTAGACAATGTCATTGGGGATGTCAGATCAGGAGATCAGACAAGAATCAGTAGTATTCAGTTGATTATGCCTCGGTAATGGAAAACGGGTGTCTTCACGATGGTGCATACCACTGTTTTGTGTCTCAGTTTAAGCCAAAATACGTTAGTAAAGCCCTAAACAATAAGGCATGGGTGAGTGCCATGCAAGAAGAACTTCTTCAGTTCAAGAAGTTAGGTGTATGGACACTAGTGGATAGACCTAAAGGTGCTAAGGTCATTGGCACAAATGGTCTTGAAATGCAAGAAAGATGACCAAGGGGTCTTAATTAGGAACAAGGCTCGACTTGTAGTTCAAGGATTATAATGAAGTATTTGCACCAGTGGCGAGAATGGAAGCCATCCGTATCTTCCTAGCCTATGCCTCTTACATGAAGATTAAAGTCTATCTACTGGATGTAAAGAGTGCATTTCTTCATGGTGAAATCCGGGAAACAGTGTATGTCAGTCAACCCGAAGGACTTGAGGATCCATATCATCAGGACAGAGTTTACAAACTAGATAAGGCTCTCTACAGGCTTCATCAAGCCCCGAGCTCATGGTATGAAAAACTCTCAACTCACTTTGTGAAACACGGATTTCGCAGAGGTGTAATTGATTGTACACTGTTCATCAAAGAAAAGGATGGTGATCTGCTGCTTGTTCAATGTTGATGACATAATCTTCAGTTCCAAGAACAAAGACTTATGTAAAGAATTTGAAGCAGTAATGAAGACAGAATTTGAAATGAGTGCCATGGGAGAGATGAAGTTCTTTCTCGGGTTACAGGTGGATCAAACACCAAGGGGATATTTCTACATCAGACCAAGTATGTAGGGGATATTCTCAGTCGGTTTGACATGGAAAATGCTTCCACAGCTGGGACTCCACTTGCTCCAAACCAAGATGTTGCACCCGACGAGAATGGTGATCTGGTTGATGCCACCATGTACCGAGGAATGATTGGATCCCTCATGTACCTCACTGCCTTAAGACCTGATATTATGTACGTGACATGTCTTTGTTCAAGATATCAGGGGAAACCAAAAGTTTACCATCTTATAGGGGTCAAGAGGATATTTCGTTATCTGAAGGGTATACCAACACTTGGGTTGTGGTATCCTCATGACGATGATTTTGAGCTTACCGTGTATAGTGACTCAGATTATGGCGGCTGCAAGATGAACTACAAATTCACCTCCGCAGGTTGTCAATCCTTTGGGAGAAGATTAGTTATGTGGCAGTGTAAGAAGCAGACATCAGTTGTGTTGTCAACTTGTGAAGCTGAATATGTTGCTGCAGCAAGCTGCTGTTCTCAAATCATCTGGATTCAACAACATATGCGGGATTATGGTTTGAAATTTTCTAACACCCCTATATTTTTTATAATTATGCTACAATAGCCGTTACTAAAAATCCTGTCCAACATCCTAAGATCAAACACATCGGCATTAAATATCACTTTATACGTGATTGTTTTGAAAAGAATCTAATCGATGTTGTTAAAATAAATACGAATTTCCAACGCACTGACCTCTTCTCAAAAGCCTTTGATAAACCACATTTTGTATATCGGTTAGAGGTCAACGGCATTAAAAAGAAAACTGATGTAATTCCAGAAGATGAACATGTTTAGTCCGATGCGTCGAGTCCATTTTTATGTTATTTTCTTTATTTTTATTTTATTTTATGGGTTTTATTTCTTTGCCTATTAAAATCCTAAATACGCAAATCAATTAAGGTTTTAGAATTTTAGGGGGATAATAGTTTAAGTTAGTATTAAAAAAAAGGAGGGAGGCGAACACGAAAGCTAAAAGAAATGAGATCGTCTTTGAGATATCGATTCAACGACTATGGAAAATGATAGTACACAGGAACAAATAATTTGGGACTTTAAAAGGATTTAAATTAAATTAGATGCAAAATTCAAAGTATAAGTCTGAGAAGTCTAAGCAAAAATAAAGGGAAAAATGATAGTAAAACTAGCTATTACTAAGGAAACACGGAGAAAGTAGACCTAGTGGTTGCTAGACCATTAGATGATGTGTCGGTAAATTCAACACAATAGATAAGTAGACCTCGTTGGTGATCTCAAGATCAAACTAAGTTGTTTAACAAGCTGTGGGTTATCATCCTATCCCTGGTTAACACAATCAGCTAAGTTCCAATAAGGGGTGACGAGCAAAATAAACGCCAAAAATGTGTGCGGATGACCAAAATATGAGCAAAGCACATATGAAAATGCAAAAAGCAATCAAACTAATAACCTATGTTGTTGGTGCAATCTGTTCAAAAGGTATAAATTGCTCAAACAAGAAGATAGGTTGTGTGCCTCTCTGCTGTGCGGTGGCACTGACCTGAGGATAAGCATAACCTATATATACTAGAATTCATTGTTGTTTGCCACCTCTCTGTTGTGCGGTGGCACTGACCTGAGGCTTGGCTTCTCTTTGAAAGCTCTAAGAATAGTATCTTCTTGTCAAAATACCCGTAAGCCCGCTCAAACTCCTGAGGAATGTAGATTACCATATAAGCATGGGATCCCCAAATGCTTGTTGAAATAATTAAACCTTAAACAATCATCAATCTGTGTCAAAGGTCTGTTTTGATTTAAGTGGACAGTATATTGACAATCATCGTGGCTGCAAGTCTTGAAATTCCAAATCAAGGTATTCATCCTGTAGTACTAGTATGATTCCCTAAACTTGCTAATGACTCTCGATGAAAACAAGAATCTAGCATCAAAAGACTTTGGTAACACGTCCCGTATGATTTGATTTATCTGTATGATTCCATAATGAATCGTTCTAATTATGGTCAAAATAACTTAAAGCTGCCTGTTCAAGAAATAAATCTGTTAGATTTCTATCTTAGGATTTCCACGTCACACAAAATCACAAAATTATGTTTTAAATTCCGTCCTTAGTTCTAGTAGTTTTGTTTGTTTAAATTTGTCAATTTAGGTTTATATGTCAACTATGTTATGGAATTCTATCTGGGATTTAATCACTTAATGGGTCACGTCTGAGGTGACCAAATGTGTTTTTCAAATGTTAAATGGGTCACGTCTGAGGTGACCAAACGTGTTTTGAAATGTTAAATGGGTCACGTCTGAGGTGACAAAATGTGTGTTGTTTAAAAGGATCACGTCTCAGGTGATCAAAGTTGTCTAAGTTAAAATGGTCATGTCTGAGATGATCGAATGCATAAAATGTTTAATCAAAAGTTAAAAGGAATTAAGTGTCAAATGATCATAAAGTCAAAATCATGAGTATGATCCATTCGCACGACTGGACCATGAGTATGGACCAGTCGTACGATCGGACCATACTGATGAACTAGTCAACCGAATGGAGCATGTATGAACTATACACATGACTGGCTTACAAGAATGAGCCTGCCTGAATGTGGTTGACCGAATGAGTCAGTCGCCCGACTGAAACCCAATCGGCCGACTGAATGTCATCGACTACACGACTGAGATTCAATCGCTCGAATGAAAAGTGCGAATGGATCCAGTCGCTCGATTGAAACCAGATTCAGTATAAATAGAGCTATAGTCGATCGCATATACTCATCACTCCTCATTCGCCCTAAAATCGCCTATAGTGCCGTTACTCTGCACGATTTTCCTCTGACCTTTCTTGACTTCAAATTGCTGTATTCTAATGATCGATAATGTTTATACAGGTATAATGCTGTGCAATCTACTCAAATGAAAGTCGTTTTGTGCCCTATGTGACTGAATTCGACCCTTACATAGAAGCGAGACTTAGTTGGATTAATAAACTAATAAAACTAAGAAAAATGTTGAAATCAAAGTTATTAGGTGCTAAGTAGGGTGATTGCGAGTTTAATGAGCCAAACCATGATATCTAATATTAAGATTCGCTCAAAATTTGAATTTCAATCGAACGGATAGTCTGTCATGCGATAGGTCACCCTGGTGAACCTCAACCGCACGACTGAGCTGGGCGAATGACTCAGTCGGCCGATTAAACTAGGTGTATGAGCTCAGTCGCCCGACTGAACCCAGTCGCAGGCTCGGTCACCCGACTGAACGCAGTCGCTGGCTCAGTCACCCAACTAAACTCAGTCTCTGAATCAGTCGCCCGATTGAACTCAAACGCATTATAAGTCAACCGACGAAACTCAGTCATATGGTTCAATCACATGATTGAACCAGACTGATCTCAAACAGTTTAGAGTAAATTGCTTTATGTTATGTGCTGATCTAATATATATGTGTCTTGTGTTACAGATTTATGGCAGATCGGTGGACCATCAACACCAAGCACAATATCTATGCTCACTTGGATGCCACAACTCGGAATGTTGCCGAGTTTGCGGGCATTATTGCTTTCCTAAGGAGATCAAGGATATATAGAGCGCTATCTACACCATGCATTCCCTACAGGTCATACAGTAGGCCTTCTGGGAGGGTGCATCGGTTGATCGATCTAGTGAACCCTACAGCATTCGGAGCACCATCTTTGGGCATGAGATAGAGGTGACAGTGGTAGACCTTCGACGTGTACTGGACCTGGGTGATGATGCTGCTCACCCAACCAGGGACACCCGCTGACTGTGAGGGGATTCTTTCTGGATGAGGTACTCTGGGGACATCAATGTAGGTGTGCTCAATAAAAGCAACTTGTTTCCCCAGTTCAAGTACCTAGCTCATGTTATACTGAAGTGCATTGCATCACGAAGGGGTAGATTTGATGACTTATCTGACCAAATCTAGAATGCCTACATGGCACTAGTGCTGAGTCACCCTTTCACCTTCTCCAACATGATATTTGCATACCTGATCGAGAATCTTGAGGCCAAAGGCAAGGAAGGCTTCTGTATGTACTCTAGATTTTTACAAATGATTATAGATGAAAAGCTTCCTTCGCCACCCAAGGAGAGCCACGATCCAGTATCTCTCGAGGATTATGGATGACACCATTCTTGGGAGAATGAAGGTCTACAGGGGAAAGCAAGTTACACTGTCACATCCTCGCTGAAAGCAGAAACACGGGGAATGTAAAGAGACCGGATCGTCATAACACATGGTAACAATATAGATGCAATATAATAAAGGATGACAGAGTGTCATGATGACACCCGATAGAAAGGAGACTTGTGTCGTGTTTAGTCAATATTCATGACAACATAGCCATAAGCATAACATGATAAATGATTCACATAAACAAAGAAGATAACATTGTATGTAATTCCCACAACCTGGGAACAAGTATCAAAGTATGATGTTGTTTAAGTCACACTACAACAATGATTCCCAAAAGACAATGCTCGTTAAGTATTTTTAGTCTCAAAATGCATCCTAGGGTCACCACTAAGGCAGAACACCTAAATGTTCAATTAGCATTGTCACCTGAAAAGTTATGCTCAAAATGGTCAACCAAATTGTTAGTGAGCTCATAGGTTTAAGTAGTAAATAAGTAATTGATGCTGTATAATAAATGTTGTGGAATACCATGTATACAGTTATAAGTAAGCAAAATCACATGAATGAGCTTGACAACTAAACCTAACGACCTACACGAAGAATCTTGTGGAATATATTCACCCAAGGCCATTCCCGGCCACTGTCGGTACTAACTAGCATATCAACAAACAAGGGTGGGGGTGTCAACCCAGCATTACTACCATACTTATCCGTCGGTTCCCACACTAGATTAAATGGTTGTAAGAAAGTACCACACGAACTCAAGCATGTATAGATAAGTACTCACAAAATAGTAACAGTTCATTCCATGTATGTAAATTGTAAGTAAGTTTACAGCATAATGAAAATGGGTGAGCTTACTTTTCCCCCAAGTTTGTAAATGATTGAAAAGTTGTATAGCATAAAAGGGGCCAAAACTCACTTGTTCGGTGGTAAGTATGAATGATCAAAGTTTCCCAAGTGTTGTATGTAATGGACGGATCAAACACCTATTGACAGTTATTGTTAAGCATTAATTATATGTATAAAGCATATAGTAACGTTCGGTTAGTTCAGGTTGTATCGGTTCGGTCGCGTGTTACACACACAAGCTGACACACGTTAGATCTTATGTAGATCCAAGTACTAGAAACCGTCGCCATTGTCGGTGATATTGTGTAAAAGATCGATTGTTATAGAGAAGTACATGTTAAATATTAGTAGTTACAATCGGTTGTTGATAATTGTAAAATGTTAGGTTATTTGATTTGGAATAGTATTTGTAGCCTTAATAGCCTTGACTTTAATCTTAGTGGTTTGCAATGGCAACCGTGTTGATGTTACCTTAAATCACACGACATGCGTGAAGGAATTCACACACACAGCAGCTTCAGTCGCAAGACAGGACCAGACGCACAACTCAACACTCCATTCACACGAATCAACCATCATTCGTACGAATCAGCTTCATTCGTACAATTGAACCTTCATTCATGCAACTGGCATTCAGTTGTACCACACAACACTCAATCGCACGACTCAAACTCCATACGCATGAATCAACCTTCATTCGTACGAATCAGCTTCATTCGTACGACTGACCTTCATTTGTACGCTTGGCCTTCAGTCATGCGATACACGCACAAACGCACACATTCATTCATTCTCATGACTCAATCGCACACAACATTCATAACATTGACTCAATCGCACACATTCATTTGATCGCATGACTCAGTCACACGACATACCCAGTCGCACAACGTAGTCGCCCGAATGACTTAGTCGCATGACTCAGTCGCACGACTCACCCAACGCACGGCTCAGTCGCATGACAGACCCAGTCGGAGAATGCAGATTGCGACGGTAGAAGTAGAAGTACAGACCGGTACGGCTGCTCCGTGCACTGGGTTTACACAAAAGGACTTCCCGAAACACACTACCAACATACACAAACAAGAAGAACATGCGAAAGACACACACGCACCCACGCAACCACATGGTTCTGGTTGGACCGAACACCCCAAACCCTAAGTGGACAGCAGTTAAAATGCAAGAAAAGGAATGACCAAGGTCGTCTACCTGCAAGAATGGAGTAGACTCGTTGTAGTCGAAGTCTAGATGACGAAAACGTGACCAAACGGGGGGGTTTGGTGCAAGGAGAAGATGAAAGTGAAGAAAAGAATGAAGAAGAAGATGATGAAGTAAATCAAGGCTAGGGTTTGGAAAATGGGGTTTATATACCCAGTCTAAGTTTGGAAAATGGCATATTAGTCCCCTGCACTAAATCCCCAATCCCAATTTTGTTTCGGTTGAAAACGACTTTAATAGGTAGTTATATTGATGATAAAAATGTATTTATGATAATTGGTATTTTAAATGGTTTTATTAATGACAACATATTATATAAAAATGATGTATTTAATGATATCGATGGTGAAATTTGTAAAAGTTTTAAGCGTTGCATAAGTTAACGCTAAGAACACAAGAATAAGGACTATAAAGCAAGTATGATATCAACACAAATAGTTAATGAGGATGAGAAATGAACGTTCAAAGAAAAGTTAACGGAAGCCACATTAATTGACAGACTTGAGGTGACAGATGTCACAGTATCCCCTAGTTGAGAGAATTTCGTCCCGAAATTCAGCTGGAGTTAGGTCCAAGAGTGTCATCCTCGAATAGATGTGGATATTTAAGTTTCATCTGCTCTTCCCATTCCCATGTAAACTCTGGCCCTCATTTTGAATTCCATCTCACGAGAAAAATTGGTATTCTACTGCGCTTCAATTTCTTGACCTTTCGATCCATGATCTCAATGGGTTCCTCTACAAAATGAAGCTTTTCGTCAATCTTTATATCCTCAATTGGTATGTGAAGGGATTTGTCAGCCAAGCACTTCTTGAGGTTCGACACGTGGAAAGTATAATGTACACCGCTGAGTTCTTGTGGTAACCTTAATTGGTAAGCCACTGGACCGATTCTTTCTGTAATCTCGAATGGTCCTACGTATCTTGGGGCTAACTTCCCTTTCTTTCCAAACCGAACAATTCCTTTCCAAGGAGAGAATTGAGTAAAACTTGATCTTCAATGTTAAATTCTAGAGGCTTCTGACGGTTGTCGGCATTGCTCTTTTGGCGATCTCTAGCAGCTTTTAGTCGGACCTTGATTTGGAAAATCTTGTTGGTTGTTTCTTGAATGATCTCTGGGCCTGTTAACTGACTTTCACCAATCTTGGCCCAACAAAGGGTTGATCTACATTTCCTTCCATACAACGTTTCGAATGGAGCATACCCAATACTGTATGGTAGCTGTTGTTGTAAGAGAACTCAATCAGCGGTAGATAAGTGTCCTAACTACCACCAAAGTCGATCACACACGCCCTCAGCATGTCTTCCAGCATTTGTATAGTTCGTTCACTTTGGCCATCTGTCTGAGGTTGATAGGCGGTACTCATATCTAATTGAGTGCCCATCGCTTTCTGCAGTGTCTGCCAAAATCGTGAAGTAAATCGGCTGTCACGGTTAGATATGATCGACACTGGCACTCCGTGCCTTGTCGCGACGTCCTTGATGTACAATCTCGCCAACTTATCCGTTTTGTAGTCTTCTCGGATCGGTAAGAAATGAGCTGACGTCATCATTCGATCCACTACGACCCATATCGTGTCATGCCTGCAGCTCGTTCTAGGGAGTTTGGTAATAAAATCCAGGGCTATGTTCTCCCATTTCCACTTAGGAATCTCAGGTTGCTGTAATAATCCGATGGTTTCTGAGTTCAGCTTTAACTTACGAGCACGTTAAGCATCTGCTTACGTACATGGCAATGTCTTTCTTCATGCCTAGCCACCAGTATAGATCCTTGAGATCGTGGTACATCTTGTCTATACCAGGATGAATAGACTATCGCGTTTTGTGTGCTTCATCCATGACTAAGGTACGTACACCTCCCCATTTGGGTACCCATATACGATCCATGAAGTACTATATACCACCATCCTTGCAAATCATTTGTTTATCCAACCCTCAGAATTATTTTCCCGCAAGGTTTTCTTCTTTCAACGCCTCACTTTGTGCAATTTGGATATGAGCTTTCAAATTCATTTGAATTGTCAATCCCAACGCTCGAGCACGTAGTGGTTTCGCATGTTCTTCACGGCTTAAAGCATTATACACCACTTTAGCTTTCCCCGGATGATACCAGATTTTGCAATCGTAGTCACTGAGAAGCTCTACCCAACGTCGCTGACGCATATTAAGTTCCTTCTAAACCAGGATATGTTGCAGGCTCTTATGATCAGTGTAGATGATGCATTTGGTTCCATACAGGTAATGCCTCCATATCTTGAGTGCAAATACTACATCACCCAACTCCAAATCATGGGTTGTATAGTTCTTTTCGTGCACCTTAAGTTGTCGCGAAGCGTAGGCAATCACCTTACCCTTCTGCATTAGTACACATCCTAATCCTTGATGTGAAGCATCACTATACCACAAAATCATCAGTTCCATCTGGGAGGGACAATATCGGTGCGTTGCACAACTTTTCTTTCAACGTTTGGAACGCTTGTTCTTGTGCATGTCCCCAATCAAACTTCTTGTCTTTCTGAGTCAGCAGTGTTAACGGTTGAGCAATCTTTGAAAAGTTCACGATGAAGTGACGATAGTACCCGGCCAATCCTAAGCATTGTCGTATCTCTGAAGGTGTCTGGGGTGCATCCCATTTCTTCACCGCTTTGATCTTGCCAGGATCTACATGAATCCCATCCGCGTTAACCACATGAACCAAAAACTTCACTTCCCGCAACTAGAATTCACACTTCGAGAACTTGGCGAAAAGTTTCTCTTCCCGTAACAGTTCCAGTATTGCCCGAAGGTGTTCTTCATTATCCACTTTCGATCGGGAGTAGATAAGTATATCATCTATGAATACGATAAAAAACTTATCCAAGTAAGGTTTACATACCCGATTCATTAGGTCCATAAACACAGCTGGTGCGTTAGTCAATCCGAACAGCATGACCAAGAACTCGTAGTGCCCATAATGAGTTCTAAATGTTGTTTTTGGTATGTCCACCTCGAAAACCCTTAGTTGATGGTATCTAGAACGAAGGTCGATCTTGGAGAAATATGAAGCTCCTTGCAGCTGGTCAAACAGATCGTCGATCCTGGGGAGAGGATATCGATTCTTCATGGTTAACTTATTCAACTCACGGTAATCGATACACATTCGGAACGACCCATCTTTCTTTTTGACAAATAATACCGGTGCTCCCTATGGGGAGTGACTCGGCCAAATAAAACCCTTCTCTAGTAGTTCCTGTAACTGACTAGATAATTCTTACATTTCAGACGGCGCTAACTGGTATGGTGTCTTTGCTACCGGTGTTGCTCCAGGAACCAACTCTATACAAATTCCACCTATCGTGAAGGAGGCAAACCAGACAAGTCATCGGGGCATACATCTAGGTAGTCTCGTGCCACTGGAATGTCTACTAATTTCCTCTCTTCTTCCTTCTTTTCTACCACATGAGCCAGAAAATGTAGCATTGCTTTCGTAAACTTCGGCGTGTTTTCATGCAGGAGATAAGCTTTAGGTTTCTTCCCGGTCGTTCTCCTTGAATTCTGAGTACCTCCCCATTTGCATAGGGATTCGTACTACTTTGTCCAGCCAGACAATCTCAACTCGTGTTTCGACAACCAATCCATTCCCACAATTACATCGAAACTTCCTAACTCAAAGGGTATCAAGTCTATATCGAAGGCATGGTCCTCCAATATCATCGAGCACTTTCTACTGATTTCATCAGCCTGAACAACCCTACCATTGCCAATTCTACAGAGTAGCTAGTTTCTAGCTTACTAGGACTCAAATCAAGAATTGCACAAACTCAGTAGATATAAAGCTATTGTCTGCTCCAGTGTCAAATAATGTAGATGCGAAGTGATTATTGAGTAAGTGCGTACCGGTGACAACATTCGGATCCTGACGAGCATCGTTGGCTCCAATGACAAATGCACGTCCCTGAGCTGTATTTCCTTGATTCGCTGGTTCTTGATTTCCAGCTATGGCCATCACTAGTTGCTGGTTGTTCCCTTTTGACCCGATGCTCGATTCAGCCTCGGGCACATGTTTCTGTAGTGATCGGACTTGCACACTCATAACAGCCTCTGGCATTTCCAGCGGGGTTAACTGCGTTGACTGGTGCCACTAGATTCGGCGCCGCTCTGCAGTCTTTTGCTAGATGTCCCGGGTGTCTATAGTTCACGCACACCCGGCACGACATTGCTGGGGGATGATGGAAGTTGCACCTATCACATTTCGGGTGCGGCCCAACATACTCTCTCTTGCCCTGTGTCACGGCCACAAAATTTCTGGCTGTCTTGGCCCTTTTGCCAAATTTCCCGGCACTCGACTGGCTCGTTTCCGCAACATCTTTTCTCTTTTGCTCCTCTTCTCAATACCCCTGTTCTCACCATCTCGTTAGTTAAAGCGCCTGCCTTTAGAATTGCGCCCTGAATCGTAGGAGGAGCAGCTGTAGTTACCATTGCCCAGATTTGAGGCGCAAGTCCCCAGATATACCTCTCGATCCTCTTTGATTCTGGAGTGACCAGATATGGACCATATTGCCAACTCATGAAAACAGTCAGTGTAAGTTGCGTGCCCAACCCCCACCATAGCATGATTCCAGAATTCATGTTCCAGTTTCTGTATCTTATTAAGGGGGTAGTACTCATTGGTGATCAACACTTTAAACTCATCCCATGACATCTACATCGCTGATTCTCTTCCCTTAGCCTGAACCTGGGTGTTCCACCAAGTTAGTGCTTTGCCCTGTTTGAACATGTGGCATACTTAATATTCTGTCTGTCAAGGCATTCACTGATATCGACCACTGCCTCCATCTTCTTAAGCCATCTGGTCAGGGCTATCGCTCCACCTTTTCCATCGAACTCTTTCGGTTTGTAGGCCAGAAACTCCTTGTACGAACATCTCCTTCTAGCATTAACAACCCCCGTCTCATTACCGGCTGTTCCACCATTCTCGGTTTCATGGTTACTCTCGTTCCCAGTCGGGTTCCCTTTATCCTTATTATCATTGCCACTATCCCCATAGGGGTGGTGATTCTGAAGAGCATCGCTCACTTGGCCACAATATTGGAATCAGTGCGGCCAGCTATTGAGCGATCAGAGCTGCCATGTCAGTGTTTTCTGTTCACTGATTGTTGCTGGCAGGCCATCATTTGTGCTTGGTGCTTTACCTCTGCCTCTACCTCTGCCCCTCGGGCTTCACTTCCGCCGCTGTTGCTGCGGGTAACTCTTCGAGGCGGCATTTTCTAATCATAAAAGTAGTAGACACATAAGCTTTAACCATTTCAAAGTATATTATCCATACCACTCATCAAAGTCCAGCATTCCAAGTTAATATCACACTTGTTGTTACCACACATCACATACTAGTCGTGTAGTTCTCACACCATATATAGGTAATGTTCCAATAGTAATCCATCATAATAATTGCAAACCCATGCATATAATCATGTTAGTGTAGCGAAGGGTTTCTATCTCCTCCTCTTTCAAGGTTTCAGACATAACCTCCTCAGGGTAAATCCCGGTGTCCAAGGTCAAGCGCAATAGCATGATCTGTGATGATCTCTTAGGGTTTAATACCTGGGTTTGATAACCCATCTCGGCACGCAGAGGGAACAGAAGATTAGATAGAAGCATCCCATAAAGAGTGAGCATAAGGGCTCTCTCATAGGGTAAAAAGATCACAAGACAGATAGATAAACGAATCAAGTAAAGAGGAACACATACACGAGATATAAAATGCACACAACCCTAGCATGTAAATCTACATGAAGGTTCCTAGGTTATAGTCTAGGTTAAGTATATTGACTATTCTCTATTACTAATGGCTCTGATACCAGTCTGTCACAACCCCGCTGAAAGTGGAAACACGGGGAATGTAACAAGACGGGATCGTCATACACATGGTAAACAATAGAGATGCAATATAATAAAGGATGACAAGCGTGTCATGAAGACACCCTACACAAAGGAGACTTGTGTCATGTTTAGTCAATATTCACGACAACATAGCCATAAGCATAACATGATAAATGATTCACATAAACAAAGAAGATAAAATTGTATTTAATTCCCACAACCCGGAAACAAGTATCAAAGTATGATGTTGTTTAAGTCAGACTACAACAATGATTCCCAAAAGACAATTTTCGTTAAGTATGTTTAGTCTTAAAATGCATCCTAGGATCACCACTAAGGCAGCACACCTAGATCTTCAATTAGCATTGTCCCCTAAATAGATATGCTCAAAATGGTCAACAAAATTGTTGGTGAGCTCGTAGGTTTAAGTAGTAATTAAGTAATTGATGCTATATAATAATTGTTGTGGAATACCATGTATAAGTTATAAGTAAGAAAAATCACATGACCTGAGCTTTACAACCAAACCTAACGATATACACACAAAATCTTGTCAGAATATATGCCACCAAGGCCCGTTACTGGTCACTGTCGGTACTAACTAGTATACCAACAAACAAGGGTGGGGTGTCAACCAAGTAGTATTACCATACCTATCCATCGGTTCCCATACTAGAATTAATGATTGTAAAGAAAGTACCACACAGCAACTCAAGCATGTATCAGATAAGTACTCATAAATAGTAACACGTTGATTCCATTATGTAAATTGTATGTAAGTTGTACAGCATAATGAAAATGGGTGAGCATACTTTTCCGCCAAGTTTGTAAATGATTGAAAAGTTGTATAAGCATAAAAAAGGGCCATGAAATTCACTTGTTAGGCGGTAAGTATGAATGATCAAAGGTCCCTAAGTGTTATATGTAATGAACAGATCAAACCTATTGACAGTTATTGTTAAGCATTAATGATATGTATAAAGCATATAGTTACGTTCGGTTGGTTCGGGTTGTTCGGTTCGGTCGCGTGTAACACATACAAGCTGACACACGTGTTAGATCACATGTAGATCCAAGTACTAGAAACTGTCGCCATTGCCGGTGATATTGTGTAAAAGATCGATTGTTATAAGAGAAGTATTTGTTAAATATTAGTAGTCACGAATCGGTTGTTGTTAATTGTAAAATGTTAGGTTGGTTTGATTTGGAATATTATTTGTAGCCTTGACTTTAATCTTTGTGGTTTAGCAATGGCAGCCGTGTTGATGTTACGTTAACATCACATGACATGCGAGAAGGAATTCACACACACAGCAGCTTCAGTCGCACGACAGGACCAGACGCATAACTCAACACTCCATTTGCAGAAATCAACCCTCATTCGTACGAATTAGCTTCATTCGTACGATTGAACCTTCATTTGTGCGACTGGCATTCAGTCGTACCACACAACACTCATCGCACGACTCAACCTCCATACGCACGAATCAACCATCATTTGTACGAATCAGCTTCATTCGTATGACTGAACCTCCATTCGTACATTTGGCCTTTAGTCATGCGATACACGCACAATCGCACACATTCATTCGTTCGCATGACTCAATCGCACACAACATTCATCTGCATTGACTCAATCACATGCATTCATTCGATCGCACGACTTAGTCGCACGACATACCCAGTCGCACACCTCAATCGCCTGAATGACTCAGTCGCACGACTCAGTCGCACGACTCACACAGTCACATGGCTCAGTCACATGACAGACCCAGTCGCTAGAATGGCAGATTCGCGACTGTAGAAGTGCAGAGCAGCCTTTGGCTGCTCCGTGGATGGGTTTTACACACCACAAGGACTTCTAGAACACACACTACCAACATACAAAAACAAGAAGAACACGCGGAAAGACATCACACGCACCAACGCGACCACATGTGTTGGGTTGGACCCGAACACCCGAAACCCTAAGTGGACAGCAGTGAAAAAGCAGGAAAAGGGACGACCAAGGTCATCTACCTACAAGAATGCAGTAGACTCGGTTCTAGTCGAAGTCTAGACGAGTAAAACATGACCAAACGGGACGGTTTTGGTGCAAGGAAGAAGATGAAAGTGAAGAAGAGAATGAAGAAGAAGAAGATGGAGAAAATGAGGGCTAGGGCTAGGAAAATGTGTTTGATATACCCAGCCCAAGCTTGGAAAATGGCACATTTAGTCCCTGCACTTAAATCCCCGAATTCCCAAACTTTGTTTCGGTTGAAAACGACTTTAATAGGTTAGTTATATTGATGATAAAAATGAATTTAATTATAATTGGTATTTTAAAATGGTTTTATTAATGACAACAATATTATATAAAATTGATGTATTTAATGATAACGATGGTGAAATTTGTAAAAGTTTTAAGTGTAGCATACGTTAACGATAAGAACACAAGAATAAGGACAATAAAGCAAGTATGACATCCGCACGAGTAGTTAATCAGGATGAGAAATGAACGTTCAAAGAAAAGTTAACAGAAGCCACGTTAATTAACGGACCTTGAGGTGACGAATGTCACATAAACCCCCTGTGAGGAGACTATTCGGGCACTGGCCCGGAGGATTACGTGGCGCCGGCAAGGCATAAGTGGCGCCACGAGGAGAGTGACTCAGATGTTGAGCAGATTGCTCTTCCATCTGATGAGTCCTATGATGATGACAGTGGCACTGGTGGAGACTTTGGCCCCGCTGCTTCTAGGGCCACCACTACACATGTTACACCTCCACCACCCACTCATGGAGATGCCACCACAGCCAGTTTCCATCAAGATTTCTGTCCTCCTGATGAGGAGGATGAGAGTGATGAGCCATGGACCAGGACGGTGGCCAGTATGTGGTTGCCACCGAACAAGGTATTCGGGAGGTTGGAGGATGCCCTAGCGAGTCTGGGGAGACTGCTGCATATCCTAGTTACACACCTGATCAGCCCAGCAGCATCCTAGGGGGAGCATCCTCCTCAAGGGGCAGGAGGAGAAAAAGGATGGCTCAGCCCCATGGGATGAAGACTAAGAGGAGGAGGATGACATTCATCACTACCACCACACACAGCCACCACTACCACCATTCCACCCACCACCACTACACCATTCCACCCACCACCACTACTACCACTCCACCCATCACACTACCACCATTCCACCAACAACGCTACTACCACTCCACCCATCACGAATACCAAACCTCCACCTTTCACCGCTACACGCCGCTCCTCACCATCCACACATATCCTACCACCCATCTTCTCTACATCCACTACCACCACCACCACTCATATAGCCGGGACCACATCACAGGTCCCACCTGCTTTTGGATCCTCTTACCCATCTGTTGGGTTGGAGGAGCAGCTGGCTAACCTAAACTAGTTAGTACTGAAGCTGCTGGAGACGGATGAACAGAGAGCCACAGAGCTTAATTAGCTGATGAGCTCAATGTCTCCCAAGCCTAGAGGATTGAGGCTTAGAGCCAAGAGATAAAGGTGTTACATGAGATGCATGCCCCATCTGTACAGAGGATTGAGGCTCAGTGTCATGAGATCACAGAGCTACAGAGATGCACATTGTTTGTACAAATGATACAGGTTTTGGAGGCCAAGAACAAGAAGCTCATGTTGAGGCTCAAGGAATCCAAAGATGAGCCTCTAAAGAATACAGAAGGGGATGACGATGATGATGATGAAATGATGAGATGATTCTGATAATGTCGGTGGAGATGATGTTATGGGAGAGGATGAAAGCAGAGACGATGAGGAGGGTGATGATGCTGCTGCATCGGCTGCTACTCAACAAGTGAGTGGCTATGATCCAAGAAAGCACAGAATCAAGGTGCTTCATCTTTAGCTCCACCAGCTGACGAACACATGATTCAAGATCAAAGTAATGCTTAGATGTTTTTGTATTTTGAACTATTGTGTAATTGAATCATGTATTAAACTTAATGTTATGTATATAATATAATGTTTACTGTCTTGATTTTTACTGATGAATGATGTGTTACATGTTTTAAATAAGCAGATCCACAATATCACAAGATCAATACAATGTTGCTCCCCTTCAGTAGATCAAGTCTCAACTCACAATGATACTTGATATGCAGGGATTGTCAGGAGGTCAGTGAGCTATACTCCCGAAGAGGAGAAATCATTCATGACCTCACTATGAGCACACTGGCAGAGATGTTCCGACTAAATCTGGATGAACTGATAAAGATGCCCCTACCTTCGATGTTGCTAGTGATGACGAGCTCAATGATGTTGATGAGATAGAGATTGAAGACATCACAACACAACACTATCCGGAATATACTGATCGAGAGGGAAATGTGGTTCTTGATTTTTGAGATACACTCGACAGTGATATGTATGTTAAATTGGATACGATGGAGAGGGAGACCGAGAAATCAGAAAGCCAAACCCAAGCCACGTACGCCGATGTTAAGATCAAACAGAATGTGTGGCTTGTTTTGCAGAGATCCGTGCCCAACGCACAGCGCCAAAGATGAGTGCCTACGCCAAGTATCTTGTGTTCTTCAACCTAGTATAATATTATCTGCTTGTTTGAAGATTCTGCTTCATCATTTAAGTGTGTCTAAGTGAGTTTGAGGGATAATCTTGTGTTGATTAACCATAACCAATCCTACAATTGGTATCAGAGCTTATTAGGCTCTTGATTGTGAGATCTAATCATCCTAAATCACCTTTTTTCTTCACTCACTCACTCAGTACACTTAAAATGGCCCTTAACTAGAAAACTTTTGAATCTTAAATGGTCACAATGACTAAGGCTCCTATCATCACCCCTACCATTTCAGATCTTGGCCCAAACGTATTGAAGGGTTCATTAAGTATCAAGATGAGAAAATGTGAAGATCTATCACTTATGGGCCATACAAGCCAAAGGTGGAGTTCCCGGCTTGTAACGGTGCCATGATAAAGAAAGTTGTCGAAGATTACTCTGATGAAGACTTTTAGAAGATGGATATTGATATCAAAGCCAAGGGAATTCTAATTGCAGCCATACCAAACTCTATAATGGTAGGCTTTAAGGACTATCAGACAGTCAAACAATTCTTTGATGCTTTGACTTTAATGTACTCTAGTTTCACCGAGTCCAAAGAGTCCAAGTAAGATACCTTGAAGTAGCAGCTTGAAAAGTTCACTAATATTATTAGAGAGACCTTGAGCCAGCAATACTTTAGGTATATGGACTTAATCTTATCACTTCAGTC